>VXBP01010786.1:19112-240183 GCA_013400115.1 Rhinopomastus cyanomelas | reverse complement strand
GGGGGGCGCTCGGCTGAGAAGCCGCAGCCCAAGAGAGCCTGCAGCGCACACGAGCGGGCTACATACTTCCTGCTTCTTCTTCCTTTTCTCTACTTCCTGACGTTTCTCAAAACAAACCGCCCGCTCTGCTTTTTCATAGGCTAACCCAACACGGACATCCGGGGCAGGTCCAGGACCAAGTGACACCTTCCCCCAGGACAAGTCCCCTGTGGGGGAGGGGTCCTCCAAAACAAAACAACTCCTTTTTCTTTTCTTCTTCATGAAAGCAGAACTGCTGTACATTTGAAAACGCTAGCAATTTTCAAACTACAACATGAGGGAAGAATGCAAGAAATGAATTTGCAGAGTAAAGGACAGTGCTTCACAGACAAGAGCTTTTTAAAATTGTGAGGGCCTTCATTTTTAATGCTATTCTCTAGGTACATCCCTGGCACAGTTCTTCTTGTAAAGGGGAGGCATATAAGGCAGTCCTTTCACTGACTCCAGCTCAAAGCAATTTGAAATGCGGTTCATCAAGGTATGTCTGAAGAGCAATTTTCCTTGCTTTAGAACATGCAATTTCAAAGAGTGTGCCCAGGAGAAAGCCTGCACCACTCTTCTCACCAAGATTTATTTCTGCTGTTTACACTGTTATACTGCCTATGCAGACTGCACACTGTGGTCTGCTTCAAAATCTTCAGCTGAGGATTCTCTCACCTACCCAGCCCTGGAGGTTCAAAAATTCCTTAGTATTTTAGAGCTGTGGGTTTTTTCTAGCACACTTAAACTGAAGAGGTTTTCTAACAAATTTGCATAGAGCCAACAGGTTCCCTAATTTTCTGTAGTGATGAAACAGTCTCCACTCAGGGAAGCTTGTAAAATTTGTTGATCTAGCCACTTACTCAAATCCAACATCAGGCAGTTTAATACCTTCAGAAGTATGTTAGTGACACCTTAGCTGCAGAATAGTGCTATGAAAACCTAATCCAACTCAAGAAGCTATTCAATTCCATGAAAAATAGTTTGTTAAAAGGAAAAAATACTGATTCTTGCTAAGAGGTAAAAGAGTAGCTCTTAGAATAGAGGACAGTGGGGAAAATATCACTCCTGGGCTTGAAATAGCCACTGGAATGGGCCTGTAAGTGAATAATTTCAGGAAATTATGGGAAGCTAACAGCATCTCCAGGGGTGTGGGATTTGGAGGCCGCCTGTCTGGCAGTGAGCAAACAGTTTCAGGGAATTTATTTCCTGGAATTTTATCATAAAAAGCCTGAAGGTCCTAGAAACACAAAGAATCTTACACTTGTTTTATGCCTTAGCTTTTAAGAGGACCATAAAGTGTTCTTTTTCAACAAAAATGCAGTGTAAGGACATCAAAAGATTTACTTTGGGTAAGGGGGAGGTGGATGACAGCTGAGAAGTGCCATCCAGCAGAGTCACCAAGCCTTTCAGGACAGGAACACACAACAGCGCAGGCAGCTGAGTGCCACAGCAATGTGGAGGCTAAAAGGCCACCTCACCAACCAAATACAATTATTTCCTTGGATTACTGAGTGAACATGGCCTGCCAGTAAGACCTGGCAAGAAATGTCATCGGGTCTTTCATAGCCAGTAGTGGAAAAGTTTATGTTTACATTTCCAAGGCAGAAAAACCCCTTTGTGATGTACCACACCTCAGCAGCAGCTGGAGTCACACTAAAGCAGACAGAGAAAGCAACCTCCACTTAATCCCTGGCACTATCTCCTACAAGTTCTTTGTCCTTGCCTTCTTCAAGGGCCATACTGTTTCTACTTACTGGGTCATGTCTCATGGGATTGCCTTAGGAGGAGATCTACCAGCAGATGAGTGTGGTTTGGGATGCTAATGCAGTAATTACTGGTTTAATCATCAAAGTGAATAAGCAATTTACCAAACTGGTGCCTTTCAGCCCTTGCACACTCGTACCATTTCAATAGAGATCTTTGAAATGTACCATAATTATACACTGCACATGGGAAAGTTTTAAAAGTAAACCAGTAAAAATGAAAATGACTGCTCTGAGATGAGCCCAGGACCCAAGTTTGTTTTTCCCATAAGCAAAAATGTCAGCAATCTGATATGTGGAAACTTTATTCCAAACCAGTGCTGACCTAGTGGCCCTGTCACAGGCAGAAGGGGAAGTGCCCTGTGAAACAAGTTCACTTCTACATGGGACCTAAAGTAGGAATCTACCAAGTAAACATGGTCCATCTCATGCCCTCAGGACACAAGTACAATCTTACACCTGTAGAGCTGACAGCTGTGATTTCTTTCCCAGTGAAGCCAAGCCTAACTTTATCTGGTATTTAGTGTGAACGGAAACTGCATTTACAATTTCCATACCAAAATCTTCATGGAAAAATTATGAAAATATTCCTGTAACATGTTGTAATTCCTGACTAATTCAACCCTCATGCTGTTACCACAGTGCTGTTTCAGGCACTTGGCCTTTTGCTGTGGCTGGTTAAACGGTCAGAGCTTTGCTTACCTGCACTCGCGGCAGTGTTGGTCCGATACTGCTGGACGCTGTTCTCTTCTGCAGCCTTGCCCCTGTGCTTCTGCCCAGCATAGGATGCATTTTCCAGGCGGGTTTAGCTATGAGATAATCTGGACTGCACAATTTCTTGCGAAGGAAAGATAAAGTCTCTGAGACTACTTGAGTGAGCTAGAGGAAATAAATGAATGAGATAGTGGGGACAAAAGTGAAACACCTACTTAACTGAAAGCTCATTTCAGAGCTTTTTCTCCAGTTAATTAAGTATTGAGGAAAATGGATGCAGAAAGCACATTTTAAAGCAATCAAGGACTGCCAGAAATCAAACCAGCAATTTGAAAAGAGAACAACACTGCTCTCTGCCATCTGACAAAATAAGATATTTGACAGGGAACAATATGTGCAGTACTGGTTAATTGAGAGGCAAGGAGAAGAATAATCATAGCTGCATTACTGAATTTATAGACGTATCTTCACTGTACCACAGGGACAATGCGAATCTGTGGAATCCTTCAGCCTGCTAGAGCAAGCCAGCTATCACTTACAGTTCTATCAACATCTTTACAATGTACCCCAGGCAGCTCTGCAGAAATAGCAACTGTGGTGGCTGAAAACAGGCATGCCTTGAAAATGACTGTAAAATCCCACTTTCCTCTGCTGGTGAAGAGACATGGGGTATGGAAAAAAACAGGGAAGAAATCTTCATTAATGCTTGTTCTCCTTTTTAAAAGTTAACCAGAGAAAGGTACAGCCTTTACCAGTTCACAGAGTACCTCAATACAAGAAAAACACTGAAGTGCTGGAGCAGGTCCAAAGAAGGGCAATGAGGTTGGAGAAGGGTCTAAAGAACAAATATTGGTGAGGTGTGGCTAAGGGAGCTGGAATTGGTTAGTCTAAAGAAGCGGATACTGAAGGAAGACCTTGTCACTGTCTATAACTGTTGTCTATAAAGGAGGTTGTAGAAAGATGGGGGTTGGTCTCTTCTCACAGGTAACAAGTCATCATAGAATCATAAGGGATTGGAAGGGACCTTGAAAGATCATCTAGTCCAATCCCCCTGCCAGAGCAGGACCACCAAGACCAAGCTGCACAGGAACATATCCATGTGGGTTTACAAGTCATAGGAACAGAGAGAATGGCTTTAAGTTGCATCAGGAGAAATTTAGGTCCAACTTTAGGAAAATCTTCATAGTGTAAAGGGTCATCAGGCCTCAGAAGAGGCTGCCCAGGGAGGGGGTTGAATTGCCATCCCTGTATATGTTTAGAAGGTGTAGATTTGGAGAATAGGGACATGGTTTAGCAGTGGGTTTGGGACAGTTGGGGTAGTGGTTGGACTCAATGGTCTTTTCCAGCCTAAATGATTCTATGATTCTATAAATATGGCTATTTCAGTACCAGCCATATGACAGGTAAGGCTAGCTGTGTTTTATCAAAGCATCAGCTTTAGAGCAAACACAGGAGTTTATTTTTTCCACCTAATCACTCTAAGTTGTAGGCAAGTACAGAGAACCCTACCCACAGTTACCTACACTTTGGAAGTTCTGACAGAACTGTTCTGATTCACTAACCTTCCATCTTTTCCATGTCACTTCTGCACATTAAAATGATGCTTGCAACATGTGGCTGTGTCAGAGAAGCCAGCAACAGAGATTGAGACACCTGAACAAACCCTTCCCATTCACAGTAAAAACACCGTGTAAGAGGATGTGCAGTTAATGAGAGTCTGTTATTTAGATTCTGATATAAGCAGCTTATTGTGTTAAAGAGCAGTTATGGAAGAGGAGATTTGGGAATCGCAGGACGGACTCTTTCCCTCTGTAATTATGTACAAAATACTTAAAGGAAAAAATCCCAATGGATGAAGGATCATCACCTCCATTACTGCTTTTGTCTTCCTTGATCTGAATCTAAGTTAATTTAAAAGGCTCTAAACTATGTTCCTCAGGAGAGCTAAAATCTTCAATCACTCAGTGCCAGGTAATGACTAAAACTACACAGATTTAAAGTATCTTTAAATATCAACAATGGTATTGAAAACAGATTATTTTTCAGCATGGGGTAAAAGAATAGAACGTTTCTCTTTATCTATAGTGAAATCATCAAAGCAGTCCCCAGCCAACAATTACTAATTTCCCACCCTTTTGTTTGCCTCCCAAAAAAGCCCTAGCCAACCTGTAATCTGAAGTGGATACACAGACTGTGCAAAAAGCAGATTTTCTTCACAATATCAAACGCACTTACACAGTGTATTTCATGTGCTACTCAGCAGGCCTTCTAAATAAAGGAACTCTGAAACACCAGCCAGTGCTGAGAACAGATTCGCGCTAAGCTTACATCTGTTTAATTTATGAAGCACAGCAGCAGAAAAGCAAAACACAGAAAGCTGCTGATTTTTCTGTGCAGCCATCAGTCATCACTGCAATCACCTAAGTATTCCAACAGCTGAGTTGTCAAGAGAAAATTATTTGTCTGCTGTTAAAACAGCTTCCAGGCAGACAAATTAAATAATGCAAAAAGCAAAGCAGATTTTTACAGCTACATCCTGATTTTCTGAGTTCTATGCTGAGCAGCACACTGAAGGCAGCGCTTGAGTGTGCTTGGAGTGTGTCAGAGAATATGCACACATGTGCATGTAAGTCACTGGAACTGTAGAAATACTAGTCCATGTTTTAGGCAAATCCATAGCACTGCTTTGAAACATTGCTATTGGAGTTTGTTTTCACAGTAGTCCACTGTGTAGTTGGTTGTCAACAATTTTTAAGAGTTTAAACAGCTGTTTTCAGTTACTCTTTTCCACAGAAGATTACTGGCAGCCTTTTATTATTTGTGGCTATTTAGGATACGGTAGCAAAGCAGAGGGAAGGAGTCATTTTTAGGGTTAGGCAGTTGAAGTCTGAACAGCAGGAATAAGGATCAGGTAGTGTGGCCAGCAGAAGCAGGGAAGTGATCATTCCCCTGTACGCAACACTGGTGAGGCCACACCTTGAGCACTGGGTTCAGTTTTGGGCACCTCAAAATACAATACACACACTGAGGTGCTGGAGTAGGTCCAAAGAGGGACAACAGGGTTGGAGAAGGGTCTGGAGAACAATTCTTGTGAGGAGCAACTGAGGGAACTGGGGCTGATTAGTCTGAAGAAAAGAAGTTACAGGGGAGATCTTATTGCTATCTGCAATTACCTGGCTTGGAGCATCACCCACAAGTGCTAAGGGAGATGGTGGAAGTCATTGCTAGGGCACTCTCCATTATCTTTGCTAAGTCATGGGCATCAGGAGAGGTGCCTAGGGACTGGAGGATAGAAAATGTCACTCTAATCTTCAAAAAGGGTAAGAAGGAGGACCCAGGTAACTATAGAGTGGTCAGCCTCACCTCCATCCCAGGAAAGGTGATGGAATAATTTGTTCCAGAAGCTGTCGCCAGGCACATGAAGGACAGGAGGGTCGTTAGGGACAGTCAGCATGGCTTCAGCAAAGGGAAGTCATGCTTGACCAACCTGATAGCCTTTTATGACGGCATAACCAGGTGGATGGATGATAGCAGTGTGGTGGATGTGGTCTATCTTGACTTCAGTAAAGGTTCCACATCAATCTGAGAAGGAACTTCTTCACAGTGAGGGTGATGGAGCACTGGAACAGGCTGCCCAGGGTGGTTGTGGGTCTCCTTCACTGGAGACGTTTAAGACCCGCCTGGATGTGTTTCCGTGTGACTTGGTCCAGGTGATCCTGCTGTTGCAGGGGGATTGGACTAGATGATCTTTCGAGGTCCCTTCCAATCCCTGATACCAGGCAAAAAGGAAAAGAAGCGTTGAAAGCCTGAAGAAAGACCCAGACATAACAAACACAGCAGAACACTTCCATCAGCTGTAAGTGCACATTAAAAAGACATCAGCATTCCTGCAACATGCTTTTACCTTACAAATTTGGATATTTCAGAGCTCCTTCAAAATTAGCTGGGACAGTAAACCTGATTGCACACTAATTATGATGTAAATCTTGGGCAAACAAGAAAATTAAGAGATGCAGCTCACGTGTCTTCCTGTGACATAACACAGTGTCACTGCAGCAACAATCTGGTGAGTGAGCACCAAAGATGTTTACAGGGACTTTCACAATCAGAACAGGAACCCTGGTATTTCACTGTTATGGAGAGCCAGTGCTGACAAAAGACATTGTTTTACCCAGCTGTTCTGAAGAGGCATTTCCAGGTTTTCCTACGGCACAATTGATTTACAGATAGGTTGAAAATTAAATTTTCAGAGCGTTACATGAAATGTCACCTGAGGACTCATCGTTTTGTAATAAGATGTAGAATATTAAGTCCCAATTTCAAGTGATTTAGGTACTAATCTAAGTAACTTCAATAGAAAACCTTAACCTATGTTAAGTCACATGCCAAATAGCTAAGTTTAGCATTTCATACCAATCACTGAAAAACAGCAAGCATTGTCATCTTTTAAAGTGCAAACATTTCACACTTAACTAAATCTAAAGGCTTATATACTACAAACACGGCCAAGTAGGAAAGTATTTAATTACTAAAGACTTCATCCTTTTTTTAAAGTGATTATATTTACTTCCTTCATTATAACAGAGTTGTTTAAATTTGCTTGGTTAAGATTAGACAGCTTTCTAAAGATAGATGTTTTTTCCACACTCTTCTCCAAGTAGGACACTATTCAAGACATCAAATTAAAATAGGAAAACAATGACTGGGATAAGTAAGTTTTGTTGTGGTTTGGGTATTTTCCTATTGTCAGCTACCATGCTTCTATCTCAAGACAATTTTTTTAGAGACTGCTACAATTCCACACATGATCTCTAAATAATTTGAAGGTACAAAATCTTAACTGAAGTAATTTAACTTTTCTGAGCAGCTTTGTGGTATACTGATGACGATGAGGCAAATAAAACGCAGCCTGTAAGATGGGGCTCTTCCACCTCTCTGGCATAGTTCCACAAGGTTTGTCTTAACTACCTAATACTTGAGTTAACAAATAGGTAGAGATGATTTAAAAAAATGTCACAAGAACAAATGATCCAGCTTCAGCCATAGGTGTATCTATTTTCTCATGGATAGCTTGTATATAAAGTTTGTATCTTTGAATTCAGTGGAGTATTTTGGTTTATTGTATTCTGTTGGACTATGAATTTCTTGAAAGGTCTTTTAGTTAGCCTGATGTGTAGATTTCTTCTCATAAGCTGCATTCTTACAGACAATGCGGTAAGCAAGGCAGACTAATGGTGTAGAAGTGTATGGAAATACGGAGAAACACTCAAGCATGAACTTAACTCACCTTCAATAAGGATATTATCTTTGTATAGTTAGAGAAGTGCTTGTTATACTTCAAAAGTTAAAACCTGGAACTAAATAATCATCTTTAAGAAATCTTTCTCAAGGCATTATTACCCACTTTTGTCAAAAGAAGAAACATTTCCAATAGAAGAATAATATGAAAATGCATCTCTGCTGTGCAGCTGGATCTTGGGGCACTACTGCTCATGCGCACAGTTTTTCCTGCTGCCTGCCCTGGGTAAGTAACATAAGCAAATATGAATGATTGGAAGATAATTTCTGTTCAGTTGGATAACAATGAGTGTAGTTGATGTCACCCTTTTCTCTTGTTGTGCATTACCAAGCAAGTTCACAAGTACATGGTCAAGGGAGGTTCTCTTCCCCATGTGAGGCCACTACTGAGGCCACATCTGGAGTACTGTGTCCTCTTCTGGGGTCCCCAGTTCAAGACACAGGGAACTACTGGATAAAGTCCAGCAGATGCAGATGATGGAGCATCTCTAATCAGTCTGTTGTTTGATATGCTCCCCCTGCTCAGCAGGAACATTCCTCACAGTCCTCCTCTGCAACAACAGGGCATGCCTCCCACAGGAGGGAGAGGTATCTTCTACAAACTGCTCCAGCTAGCAGTGATTGACCATTCCAGCACAGGCCTCTATCAGAGTAATGGGCTGCTTTGGGAGCAGTCCCCTGCTCCAGTGTGGAGTATCTTACAAGCTGCAGACAGGATTCTTCTCCACCATTTTATCTGAGGGCTGTAAGGGCTCAGTCTGCCATCTCACCACAGGCCAAAGGATGATGGGCTGCTCCAGACAGCCTCTTGTGCTTCTTTGTAACTAACCCCAGTGGTTGTCTCTCTCAGGTCCCACTCCCTTCTCAAACAAAAGATAGTTCCCAAAACAAAGGAACCTGCCCAACATCTTTTCCCTTTTTAAATATGTTATCAAAGAAGTGCTGATTGGCTTAGCCTTGGCAAGAGGTGGGTCAGACTGGAGCTGGATAAGCTTCTCAAACCTTACAAGAGCCATGCAGGTAGCTTTCTCCCCCACTATCAAAATCCTGCAAGACACAAACCCCTGCTTTGCACAACATTCTTTCAACTGGAAGAAAGGATACCAAGACACAGAGCACTGGACTTGTGCACTGGATGCATTTTTTAAAGTCACTGCTTCCATTTGAATCATCCAATCGTGTTTCCCTCATTTTCCTGGAACCTAACATTTCTAGAGATAACTTTTGGTGAGTTTGGCTTCCATTTGTAAATGAACCTTTGGTACACAGGAAAATGGCAACAATGAACTACATGGCAATACACAGTCCACTTCTCCATTGGTTTAATTTTAACAAGGTTTACAAAGAATTATTTACAGAAAATTCTACAGAAGATTACTATGATATCTGTTGCTTCTTTATAATGCCACAAGTTTGAGTGAACACTGGTATTAGTAAGTACACATGAAGTTGTGCAGAACATATATACAGTGAATCATGGGGTAAGAGAAAATGGTGCCCTCCATATACTTCTGGCATTTAACAAACTGGTGTTTGATCATTGGTTATTCTGGGCTGTGATGAAGTCTACACAGTTTTACTGTTCCTTACAATTTTCTTTTTGCTCATCTTGTGCAGACAGTCCTTGTCCGTTTAAAGAATTTTTGGCTTTGAATGTCTGACGAGTCTCCCCAGTGTTATTACATACAGTTTTTGTGGATTGCTTGTACGGGCTAAATGGTGACATTGAAGTAGATTTCATTGGCGGAAAAGCTGCTTGGGACTGCTGTTCATCATGCACCTGTAACACAAACAAAAATGTCCTGTTTTACCAGTCATGGAAAACTATATTTGCTCTATGTAGTAGGTCAGGCAACTCACTACAAAAGAATAACTATTGGGAATTTCCAAGAAAAACATAAATATTGAAAACAGAAATATTTTGAAGACATTTATCAACTTGAATATACACTGAAGTGAGGCTTGACATCAGTTGTTTTGAGGTAACTTTGGATATTTACTACACAGCTGGCAGGCTTTTTGCTGGTAGCAGAAACAAGCAAAACCGGCAACAGACAACACTCTTAGCCTCTTGACTAAGGAACCAGGTATTGTGTACTGCGATCTGTACTTCATTTTTCCTGAGCAAATTCTGCAAACTTAAAACAGAGTTGTCACATTTCTTGCTGACATCTGGACAGAAACCACCGCTTTCACATTTTAACTGATATGCAGTCAAAACAGTTAATTTAAATTCTGCATTAAATTCACACTGGAGAGTGAACAAATTTGCATATGAAAATGACAGGGCACATTTCAAACACCTTGAGAGATCTGCAACAGTTTGAAACTGGGTGTCTGAACTGAAGTGCATATAAGCACCTGTCAAAGAGAAGGAAGCAAGGCCTATTTCTCTTTTAAAATAAGACACTAGTTAGTATGTTAATGTAAAGCATGAAGCAACATGTTTTGATGGTTTCAACAAATGATGAAATGATATTATAAACAATTCCTCCAGAAATTCCCCAATATACGTCATCTTGAAATGAAGCGCAAATACCCAGCAATGTTCAACAGAGAAGGGCACAAATTTCTGGAACTGATGGCTTGTGCATATTTACACTTGGGGCAAAAAACCAACCCTGAAATCTTAATTTCTCCTATATAAGGTGAAGGTAAAGAGTAGCCCTGTCCTTAGAGCAAGACAAAACAAGCTTAGGCAAAGAGGAGAACTGTGTGGGAAATCTCTCCCCCTGTTAAATTAAAAACAATTTATTACTTATTACTTGTTATTTGCTGTAACCTTGACTACAGTCAGTGAGAACCTTCAACAAGCTTATTCCATGGTGGCAGGTGATGGCTACGTAACTTTCTGCAGGCAAGGCTTCCTTTCTTTTTTGCACTACTGAGTTACTTTACAAGCAACACCCCCATTTATAACTAAATTTACAGGAAAACATACAGAAATGAGTGTAAACAAAATTTATTGACTTCACTTAATGAAACAGTAATAAAACACAGACCTCCAGGCAGCATTTTTATATTATAAGCAGCAAATTTTGGCAAGTAGGGTAATTGAAACCAAATACACAGTGGATTCATTCTCACTTGGAAACAGACTTCCTATCACTAGATTTGATATAGCGATTGTTCCTCTCTGATTCCCTATAGCTATACAGCTATAGTTCAAAACAAATCATGGCTCTGATCCAGCTCATCTTGGCAGTGGTGCTTTATGGCCTCAGAACCTGCACATCCACTAAACTATGTTTTAAAAAACATGTATGTTTTTTATGTAAAAAAAAAACTATGTAAAAAAAAAACCAACCAGCACAAAACAAAAGTTAACCTCTTGCTTTATGGCTTCACTTTTGGCCATGCAGCAGACCCCACTGCTTGCCAGGACAATGCTTTTATGTAACCTGGCAAACTGGAAGGATTTTTGTCAACTGGAATATTTCTGTGTAGCTCTCATGTAAAAAAATATCCAAATGTAAAATCTATTATTGCTCAGCATCAGAGATAGTACTTTGGAGGAGATTGCAGACAAAAAGTTGATTTCTGTCCTAAAAGTGGAACATTGTTCTCTAATCTGCCAAACAGTCGCATCAACTCAGAAAGAAGACCCTATTGAGATGCACTCCCAAACATTCAGCTGTGTGTCACATTACTGAAAAAACTTGCAAAGTTACTAAATTTTTTTTAATAAAAATGAGCTTTCCAAACATGACTAATATTTATTTGTTTTGATAACCTTAAAATCTGCTAAGAACTAACATTAAAGCCTAACCTTTTTACCATATAAATGGTCCCTATTTGTAGGTTTAACAGCCTTTCCAACAGCTCTAGTTTATTTTAAGCATCTTGAATGTGAAATTCCAAGAAATGTTCTTGGTAGAGAATTTTAAGCTTCAATTCGAACTCACAGCAGTTAATTATTTTGCTATTTACTTTTACTGAAATCTAAGAAACCATAGTGTAGGGAGCATCTGCTCTTTAATATCCTTTGTAAGAAACCAAGATATACCTGCAATTTTACATGGGTCAGTGGGTTTCCCTATAAAGTCAAAACTATTACAGGAACAATGTTCAGATTTGCTAGCCTGGTCAAGACCTCTGTCATGTTTTAGCAATTCAGTATTTACGATCTTATCTTTATGGTATTGCTCAGAAACGTGAAGAATGATGATACATCCTCAAACTGACTTGGCAAGATAAGTAAGGTCCGTGGATGTATTCGTTTTCCCCAATGGCTTTCATACCCAAAGGTTTTAGTTACCTTTGTGGTTTGCTGCCACCAGGTGTTGAAGAGTAGCACCGACCAACATCATCTGCTCTGCGTTTTTGTACATCTCGAGCAGGCAGAGGCAATTTCTCACTTGAAGAAGCCAGGCGAGGACTAGTTCTTAGACGGAGGGTTGTTCTGTGCAAAATGTTAGGGCTAATGTTTTCAGTGGGGATATCAGCAAATCCTGAAAGATAAACAGTTTATATTAAACCAGCTAAATAAATTACAATTTCTCAACCAAATCTCAATTTTTTCCCCTCCACATCGGGGTCAAAAATCGCTGCTTAAAAATCAGTAATTTGTTCTATTGAAGAAAAAGGATCAAGAAAGATTGCTGAACCGCCTTGGGAAGTGTAGATAAGGTACAACAAGTAGTTCTATAGTAAATTTTTTCAAACAAGTGTTTGGTCTTTTTATTTACAAGTACATAATTATCTGAAGAAAAATTTTGGTCTGAAAACAACTACTGGTTTTACTAGAAATCAGAACACAATAGTGTGGCATGATAGTCTTGATTTTTCATACTTTGCTCTACATAGAACTATAACATTATAGATTGTCTATTGTCAGTCTGTTTAGCCTAGAAGTCAAATGTTAACTGGCATGTACGTTCTCAGGACAGTATATTTACAGAAAAATAATAATGGTGGTAATAAAATTAAATACAAAAACATGTAGACTTCTGGGAGAGATCACTGCAGCAATTGAGTATCTCTATGGCTTGTCTTTTAATGATTGCAATTACTTAATGGAGAGTTGAATACATCAAATATTTTTCAAGCACTGATTTGTGCAATTTTCTTGGTTACTTTCTGCAACAATGAACCCTTGTATGGTTTATGATACGGAATATCAGCTACCTAATTTCATTGCCTTTGCAGTAGAATGAAACTGAACTTTCACAAAGATGTTAATAAATTACAGCTGCAAGCAAGGCAGCTACAACTCAGGGAATTTTAATTGGTTTAATGTATTGCAAATTAACACACTTAATTACTGTTTCTGGCATGGAGAGAAATAGAAGCACATAAATAAGCAAACACTTGGGGAAAATGCTTTGGCTTTGTCAGCCTGGACAGGAGGTGTCCTGCTTGGCTCCTCCCCCATCCTGTTTATTGTCACACTGAGATAAGTGTAACTTTGTATAATTTATATTTGCATTATTATTAGTATGCCTGTTTTATTAAGTCTGGTTTTGTTTCACCACATGAGTCTCCTTTCCTTTTCCCAATTCCCATTTTCTGCTGGGGAGAGGTGATCAGATGATAGAGCACCTGCTGCTGTTTAGCCCCTGGGGAAGAGGTTGAAGATAGACATGCTTCCCTCCAGACACCTCTCCTCCAGTTTCTGATCTCTAGTTGCCTTGCTACACCTTCAGTGAAGTGATGGGAACACAGGAGATGGGGGTTGGATACTGCTCCTTGTTTTTAACTCAACTGTTTGGGCTCAACAGAACCCACAGGCTGTAATCCCTCTGAGGTTGTACTTCCTCCTTAGTCTCCTCTCAGGCCTCTTGGGCTGCACCTCACCTTCGCTAACTGGCGTATCTCCCACTGACTATTCTCACCTTCCACCATTGTGACCAAAAAAGTTTGCTTTGTCACCTACTCACCCAGAGTGAAACTAATTCAGCAAAACAAGGAAAGATAAAAACAACCAACCAATCCTGCTACGCCCAAAGCATGTTTGCCTTTATAACACACTATAAATACCTTTTCCTACTACTTCTGGAAGTCCATCTGGCTTCTTGTTGATGTTGTTCTGA
The DNA here is from genome assembly GCA_013400115.1 of Rhinopomastus cyanomelas. NCBI lineage: Eukaryota > Metazoa > Chordata > Aves > Bucerotiformes > Rhinopomastidae > Rhinopomastus > Rhinopomastus cyanomelas. The sequence goes on along the minus strand of VXBP01010786.1, from coordinate 226,355 downwards.
CCCAGCAGATTTTCACAGACATCTTTCTTCCTTTTTTTTTTGGATGAACTCTCTGGCAGAGGGGATCTCATTTCTTCACTATCTTTGCTCTTCTTTTCATATCTCTGCCTTTTAATTGAAAGCTTAGTAGTATCTTTGTCTGACCTCGTCTCTTTGACAGACTGATTGCTCACTGTTAATGAGTTACCCAAATTCAGCAAAGGAGTGCTGACAGCATCACTTGTTGGCTGTTTCAGCCGAGCATTCAACAAACTGACTTGTGTTTTCAGCATCTCATTTTCTTCCTCTAGTTTGTGACATTCAACAAGTACAGAGCAGTACTTCTCCAAGTTTTCATTTGCTTCTCTGGTTTTCAATTCTGTCAATTCCTGTAATTCTTCTAGTTTTAACTTCATTTCTTCTGTAATGGCATACTCATCACCACCTTTCAAAACAAAATGTCATTAGTCATACTGTTGACATAAAAGAATATGCATATATAAGAACTTACAATGCAGTGTTCACATGTTTTAGTTATGCATATTCTATCACTGTGCAACTATAAAGAAGTGATGGTACACAATAAAATCAGTAATATGTTAGACATAACATATTTGCTAAATAATGAACAAACATGCAACAATTTAGTAGAGTCCTTGTCCAATGCACAGGCAAGCTGTTCCTGTCATTTTGTTACTTCTGAGGCCTTGAGTTTTACATGTATTACAATGCCATGTGTCTCAAGATGAGACAAAATATGAAGAAAAAAGCATGAGAATCAGGGGAGAAAGCCTCCTGACAACTCATACAGTAACTTGTACACAAACTTTAGTTATTAAGAAAAACATCCCCCTTCTTCCTTAAGTCACTTTTAACCACAAGAATGCAATATTTAGCATGTACATTTGTAATCCAGAGTTGACTCTGATACTTTAAGAGAATGAAGATGAACTAGATTTTGAAAGTGTCTGACACATCTGCATTTGTACTTTTTCGCATTACTGAAGAATCATGCTCTGTATTAGAGCTGCAAATGAATATTTTAGGGAAAAAAATTTTACAAACTAATGCATTAAGATTTAATCTAGACTCAGTTACCTTCTTTCTTTGTCAGAGTTAGATTTTCCTTCTTTATCAGTTCATTGCATTCAATGAGTTGATCCTGCAACACTTCCTTTTCCTGTTCCATCTGTTTACAGGATTTCATCCACAACTGCACTTCACTGTGGGCAAACTCATTTTCCTTCTTCAGCTGAGCTATAGTGTTAGTATTATCAGCCTACAAAATGGCAAGTGTATGTACTACATCAGAAACATAATTTTACATTTCAACATTGCAATGTCAAGTAAGACACAAGAAAGTGCTGCTTTCCAGGTTACAAAGTTAAAAGCAATACTTCACATTTTAAAGTGCTCTTGTCTTTTAAAGTGCTTCCTTGTCTTTCTCATTTATTCTTCCCTTTATCCCTAACACATCTTGTTAACACAGAGGCAACTGTTTTGCACTCTAAATTCTAGCTCAAAAATACTCTTCTTAGCAGAAGATTGTTACTTTCTACCAGTTCCACTCTCTTGGGTTGCTCCCTTCTTATCTGGTCTGGTAGCAACCTGTATATAAATACCACAGCGAGCACAGCCAAAAGCTTTGTGTGCTTACACCACCATAGGTGTGTATGTTTTGTGTCTCTGGCAAATATCCTACAGTACTGTAACATTGAACTGCTAGTATTAAATTAAATACCACAGTGAAAGACCTGAAGGAAGACAGGACTATTGAGCAAGATGAACCTATTGCAATTCAGTGTTTACTTGCAAATAAATTGATTTGACTGTGTTTCAAGAGTGCATTTAGCTGAAAGATAAGGATGAAGAACAGTACAACTCCCCCCCCATAATCCAGGAGGAAGTAGTTAATGATCTGCCTCTGCTCCTAGACACTCATAAATCTATGGAGCCGGATGAGATTCACTCAAGACTACTCATGCTGCTGATGGGAGAACTCACCAAGCCTCCCTCCATCATTTATCAACAATTCTGATCAACAGGGCAGGTACCAGATGGTTGGAAGGTGGCTAATGTGACGCCCATCTAAAAAGAAGGGCTGAAAGGAGGATCCAGGGAACTACAGGCCTGTCAGCTTCACCTCACTACCAGGAAAGTTCATGCAGAGATCATCTTGCTTAACCAACGTGACCTCTTTAGATGACTATGTGGCCTGCCTTCTGGATGGGGAGAAGGCTGTGGAGGTTGTGTACCTGGACTTTGGTAGGCTTTTGACACCATCTGCCACAGGATTCTCCTGGAGAAGATGGTGAATCATGGCATAAACAAACTTATTCTTAATTGATAAAAAAACCTGCTGGATGGCCATGCCCAGGGAGTTGTGATTAATGGGGTGAAATCTAGTTGGTGGTCGGTCATAACTGGTATCCCTCAGGGCTCAGGTTTTGGGGCCAGTCTTGTTTAATATCTTTATTGATGACCTGGTTGAGAGGATTGAGTGCACTCTCTGTAAGTTTGCAGACAATACCAAATTGTGTGGGACTGTCAATCTGCTCGAGAGCAGGAAGGCTCTACAGAGGGACTTGGACACAGTGGATTGATGGGCCAAAACCAATTGTATGAGGTACAATAAGGCCAAGTGCCGAGTCCTGCACATCGGTCACCATGACCCCAGGCAATACTACAGGTTTGGGGAAGAGTAGCTGGAAAGTCTGGCCAGCAGAAAACTTGGTGGGCAGTCAATAATATGAGCCAGCTCTGTGCCCAAGTGGCCAAGAAGGCCAGCAGGATCCTGGCTTGTATTAGGAATAGAATGACCGGCAGGAGTAGGGAAGTTACTGTGCCCTTGTATTCAACTGGTGGTGAGGCTTCACCTCAAGCACTGCATTCAGTTCTGGGGTCCTCACTGTAAGAAAGAAATTGAGGGGCTGGAATGTGTCCAGAGGAGAGCTATCAAGCTAGTGAGAGGTCTAGAGAACATTCATATGAGGAGAGGCAGAGAGAAGTGGGCAATAAGGGAAGGCTTTATTGCCCTCTACAACTGTGTGAAAGGAGGTTGTAGAGGGGTGGATGTTGGCCTCTTGTCCCAAGTGAATAATGACAGGGCCAGAGGAAATGGTCTGAAGTTGCAGCAGGGGAAGTTCAGATTAGATATTAGGAAGAAATTCTTTACTGAAAGAGTGGTCAGGCACTGAAACAGCCTGCCCAGGGAGGTGGTTGAGTCACCAACCTATTCTATAACTGAGAACAAGTCTGCTGTTTACAGAATTACACTAGTTAATAAATGTAATGAGACTTCTGTATAAAATGGAACTGACAGCATCTCAAGAGCACCATATCAAGACTAATGCTTAAGACAGAACGTGGTATCTCTTAGCATCCAAGGGGTACACAAACTGAAAGTATAGGCACTTTGAAGTCCCGCAGAGAGTATTCAAACCACATTATAACTTAGTTGCGATGCTTAGTGTAGAAACAGACTGCTACGGTTAGTACCGCATAACCCAGTTGTAGGCGTTCTCAGTCCTAACACATAATAAATTTTCTAATGTTACTCAATAGTAACAATGTGTTCCCCATGCTCTATATGCTCATTAGTGAAACAAAAGCTGTATCAAAGTCAAGCCAAAGTTCTGGAGATCTTGCTTCCCAATCCTACCTTCACTACATAGTGCCTTGGGTCTCATATACTAAGCAATACTTACTTTTTCCTTACCTTAGTTTTTAGGAGTTGTCCTAGGGTTTGATTAGCTTCTTTAAGGGAATTATTTAGTTGTTCTTTATTTGACTTCAAATGCTCAATTTCTGATTTTTGTGAGCTGATACAGTGCTCCAACAAATTTATCTTCTCTTGACAGGTCTTGATTTCAGCTTCATTCTAGAGAAAGAAAATGTGTCCACAATTATTATGAGACTGAAAAGGACATTGAGTTGTATTTTAAAGATGTACTTAAGAGCATATCACAACTTCAGAGCAAACGTGCTTGGTATGTTTTGAGGAGTTTAAAACTGAAATAGCAAATTTGTCTCAAGTATACACTTGGAATACCAGAATGTTGCCTCTAAGAAGTTTACCTTTTAAAAGCTTGCATATTGTACTTATTCATAGATTTGCTTTATAATCACAAGAATGAAAATGAATTTGAAGTAATTATAGTTAATTGTTAGTCTGTGTCCTGGACACAAGTACGTTTTCATAGACTGCTATTTCTGCAGAAAAGATGAAGGCTCTTCGTATACAGCATGACTGACAAACACATTTCCAACAACTTTGCCCTTAGGTCCCAAAGGCCTCAATCATTCTTCCCAATTCCCAATACCAAACCAATTATTTACTGGATTAAAGCTTACTGTTGCTTTCCCTTTCTGTAATATATAGTCCCAGATAAATTATATATATACTTAAGATAGAGTTGTGAGGTAAGTTCACCTTTCATTCTATATGGAAAAAAAATATTATTTTCACATTTCAAGGTACATAGAGAGTTTGGAAAAGCTATTAGCAAAGGTATTTCTTTTGCAATACGATCACCAACATTTTGTGAAATATATAGAACTGAATTAAAAACCTTACAGGACCATTTTTCCCATTTTCTAAATTTACCTTTTGGTTTGCTTCTGTCAGAGCATCCTGATGCTCCTTCTCAGCTTGAAGTAATCTATCTCTCCATTCTGATATTTCTCTTTTCATTTCACTTTCCTTTTCTTGTAGCTCTTTCTCGACCAGCTCCAAACTCTTAGTCAGTTCATGTTTTTCTGACATAGTTAGATGCAGCTGAATCTGTAAACAGTAGCCACACATTCTTCAGTATTTAGAATTTTCTCAGTGGAGGAACAATCCATTAAATTATCTAACTTTACATCTAAAACATCTTTGAATTTCCAAAAAACAACTTGGTAAGGAGAAAAGTACTTAAGATTGACTACACACACTGTAATCAAAGAATGGAATATCATGAACACAGAAGTCAGGATAAGAGGCGAAGGCAACATTGAGTGCAGGCTTTCCGACACTGTTAAATCAAGCAGCACTGCCAAAATCAAAGCTTAGCCTCTGCAAACATTGTTCCTCCAAGAGTGACTTCAGAGGTTATGGGGTCACTTTCCTTGCTTTCTTTAAGAGGACCAAATGGGCTAATCACTCTCATTTTGATCCATTTGTTATAACTGTACTTTTTGGACAGCTGACTGGCATTTCAATACAGGATCTCCAAGAGCTACAGAAATCTTTTTCCTCGCACTCAAAATCTTCTTCAACACCATAATCAAGACAAGCTCCATGTTAGAAAAGTTTGTAAATAATATCAGTAGGTCAGACCACTTAAACTTGTTATGTTTAAACAAGTAATCATAGTAATACTTTCCTTGGTTGTAAAACAGCCTCTAAGAGGTAAATATAAACAAATTCAATGTAACCACTCTAGAACTGCTTCTTTCTTGACTTTGTCCCACAAGTTCTTTAACACTCCCAAAATATCAGAAGTAACTCAGTTTTTAAAATGCTGAGAAACGTTATATATTTTATAAAAGGTATTCAGTTTGATGACTGAAAGTCTGTAGTAGAGATAATTTCCTGGCACTAAAATATTTCTAGATATCCACCTGCAGCCTTTATACTGAGAAAACAATAGAAAGAAGATAGTGATAAAAACCATCAACTAATCATTGTATCTCAGAACACATCATGTTTTGGGAAATTTGGAAACAAACAGCTCTGATACTGCATATGAGTGCATCTCCCTTAACCAACCTCCATACATTTCCTTGAATCGTTTCAAAACTTGCCTGGATGTGCTCTTGTGCAACCTGCTGTAAGCTAACCTACTTTAGCAGAGAGGTTGGACTAGATGACCCCCCAGAGGTCCCTTCCAACTTCCACCATTCTCTGATTCTGTAATTTATTGTAGTGAAGCATATGGCCTTGAATACAGAAATCTTACACATGGAATCACTAACTTTGCTGTTTTCAGAATGTTCTTGAACAAGTCTTATTTCTTCAGCAAGCTTGATTCTTTCGGTGGTAAATTCTTCCTGTAATTTGGAAATCTTCTGTTCTGCATCACTTAGCTTGACCTGCAGCTCAGTTCGACCTTCAGTCAGTTCATTTACCTGAAATTAAATTTCCCAGAGTTATTTTTACTACATGTGTCATGACCTCCAATGCATTTCCTTATATGCAACAAGCCATTTTTAATATGAGTTGTTTTATTCCCATAGCTGGTCCAAGGCCAAACAAGAGTCACAACAGGCTAATGCTTTTTTCACATGGCAAGTGTCCAATTGTTGTTTCACTTTCTTTTAAAGCTCCCAAAGTACTTACTTTATATAAAAACCTGCTCACCTAAAACAAATGTCTTTCACTTCTGTGTCTACTTTCTAGCAACCTTCCCATTTATCCTACACAAAACAATATCACACGTTTCAGCTTTGTAACTTTAGTGCAAACTCACTGCACTAAAAACATAATTTTTATAATAGGATGCTTACTGTAAAAGTCAGAGGTTAGTTATTTTAAGATTTAATTTATTAAGGAAGTGGTAGGCCCAGGGGACACTTTATCCTCACTCCTAAAAAGGGGACACCCCGTAATGGAAATTATTATTACCTTTTTACATAAAGTGCTCTTTTCACACAGTGAAGATTCCAGTTCCTTCTCAAGGTCCTTAAAAGACACTTTTAGAACATTCAGGATATCCAGAAAGGTTTCCTTATCAGAAAAATGTTGTTCCTTCAGCTTCAAATCAGCAATCAAATTCTGTAGACTTTTTTTCTCCTGGTGCCAGTTTTCATGCTCCTGTTGCATGTGTGTCGTCAGCTCCTCCATTTCTCTCACCTGTTTTTGGAGGGCACCATTTTCCTCAACCTTTTCATCAAGTTTTTGTTTATAATTCGTCAGTTCTTGAACAAGTACTTGCCTCATTTGATCCCACTTGATATTTTCATTTTTCATTTCCTGACATTCCTGTAACAGCATTGTTTTATCTTGCTCAAGATGAGCCACCTGATTAAGCAAGACTTTCTCTCTTGCTCTAGCGTCTGCTTCTTCCTTGCAAGAAACCTCCAGTGCTTCACATACACCCTTGAGCTCAGATTTCAGCAATACTATAGTATTTTCAAACTCATCCTTGATTTTCATCTTTTCTCCCTCTTTTTCTTCTAACAGTTTTGCTGGAGACAAAATTGAAGACTCTAGTTCAAGGATTACTTTTTGTTTTTCTTTTAAATCTTTAGTCAAACACTCCTTTTGTGTGGTAAGCACATCAATTTGTGAGTTCAAACATTGCAGCTTTTCAGTCATCTCTTCCTTCTCCATTACTAATGTTTCTGCCTCTGCTTTAGCAGTCTCTGACTGAAGAATTGCATCTTCTAGATTTTTCTCTGACATCTCTAATTCTCTCTCCAGTCTCTCTATTTTATCCAGAAGAGAGTCAGCTTTCCGTTCACTCTCTTTCAGTTTTTCAGCAACATGGTGCTTCTCCTTCTCACCAGATTCAATTTTCACTTTTAGCTTCTCAATTCCATATCGCATTTGGTCTACTTCTTTCTGCGCTGAATCGAGTAGAGTAGCAAGTTCACCTTTTTCCATCAAAAAGCCTTCCAAGGATCTGGAAAGATGAGAATTTTCCATTTCTGATGAACTTAATTTATTCTGCATCACTTCCAACTCTCTTATGATCAACTCCTTCTCCTTCTTCAAATCTGCTGCTTCATTTTCAAGTGCTCCTTTTATCATGGTGAAAGACAGGACATCATTTTCCAAACTTTGCAGCTTCTGGAGAAGACAATCTTTTTCATTTGATAATTGATTTATATCAGATTTTGCTGTCTCAAGCAGATTTGTTTGTGTTCTTACTTCACCCTCTAATCTTCTAATTAATTCAGTAGAATCCACCTTAGTTGACTCTAGCTCTTTTAATTTCTCTTGTAGCTTTTGATACTTGTGATCTAGTTCTTTCTTACTTTCTGACAAAATACTCAGTTCTTGGCCAACATAGTTTCTCTCAGCTGTGACTGAAACAAGTTGTTCTTGAAAGCTAGAAACAATTTTCAGGTTAGCTTCCCTCTCCCTTTCTAATTGCTGACACTTTGCCTGAAGCATTTCAATATCATGCTTTATGAACAAGGCATGGTTCTCAACATTAAGCTGCTTGGATTTTTTACTCCTATGCTCATTTTCAGCTTCAAGAAATTGTTCTTTACAATCTCTCTTGGTCATTTCTACATCATCCAATGTGTCTCCTGCGTTAGACAATCTAACTTTATGTATCTCCAGTTCAGACTTCACATTCTTGGGTGTTTTTTGTAAAAAGACTGCTCTAAGAGATAACTGGTGCTCATTGATAAAGGCTGATTCTGGACTTTCCTTTATGTCACATTTTTCTTGCTTAATAACTACAGTAGCATCCTCCAGTTCTGGAAAAGCTGATCTCTGTGGTGTTAATTGTGTATTCTGAGAGTCTGATTGCTCATCTTTTTCTATAAACAGTAAATCTAACTGTTTATATCTTTCTTCTGTCTCACATATCAGCTTCAAATTTTCCTCAGTCTGTTGTGTTGCCTCCTCCTGAGACATTTCAGTGGTGATTTGATTTTCATACCAATCTGCTGCACTCAAAAATGTACTGTTGGACAATGGCAATGCACTGGCATGATCTGAGTGGCTGATTATTGTTCCTGACATGCTTCTACACTCATCTTGTCTTGCAGTCTTCTCAGTACAACCTTTAATTGATCTTGCTTCAGCAGTCTCAGTTCTATTTTCATACACAGAGGAATCCCCTACAGCTGTTTCCTCAATGGGGATTGGTTTAGGTTTATTGCTTTTTGGCGCTGAGTTTTCAATAGGCAGTATTAATCGATAAGAGCCATTGTTTTCCTGTTCAGTGCTCTGAAAAGGTTTAAGAAAGGAAAATAATATAAAGGAAAAACAAGTTTTAGAACTTTTCTTAAACTAGTAAAGCTCATCCTCTTACACAAAATAGACAGCACCCTTGTCTACTTGAGAATCTGCTTTATTATAGAAAGGACTTACACTTATTTGTACACATGTGAATCTTTAGTTAAAGCATTTTAAATGTACTGAGGGAGAAATTTCAGGTAAATTTACTAAAAGACTAGTGCTAAGACTACAATATCACATAGATTGTAGGGAAAATAGGGATATGTGTATCTACATGACAAAGTGAGAAAATATTAGTATCACTACTGGGCAAATTATTTATGTTCTCCTTCTGTTAGACACCAGAGGATTTTCATGGGACATCTCCTTATCCAAATTAGCACTGTCTGTCAGAGCTGGGCTTATATTTGTTGCCACCTGTTGCACCCATCTGAAGCAACAAAAATTAGTAATTTTAAAATTTGTAGACTCAAAAAAGAATTTGGTCTGAAGGCAGGACCTGAACGATCTTTGAGTATTTCATCTGGAGGGCTGGGCACAGAGAAACCAGATGAAGTTCAACAAGGACAAGCACAGAGTCCTGCATCTGGGGAGGAATAACAAATTCCACCAGTACAGGCTGGGAGGTGATCTACTGGAGAGCGGTCCTGTGGAGAGGGACCTGGGGGTCCTGGTAGACAGCAGGTTAACGATGGCACAGCAATGTGCCCTGCTGGCCAAGAAGGCCAATGGGATCCTGGGGCGTATTAGGAGGAGTGTGTCCAGCAGATCAAGAGAGGTTCTTCTCCCCCTCTACTCCTGCCCTGGTGAGGCCTCATCTTGAGTACTGTGTTCAGTTTTGGGCCCCCCGGTTTAAGAGGGACAAGGATCTGCTGGAGAGGGTCCAGCGGAGGGCTACGAGGATGATTAGGGGACAGGAGGGCATGGCTTATGAGGAGAGGCTGAGGGACTTGGGGCTTTTTAGTCTGGAGAAGAGAAGACTTAGGGGAGATTTGATAAATGTTTATAAGTATCTGAAGGCTGGCCGGGAGAGGGGGGACAGGCTCTTTTCACTTGCTCCCTGTGTTAGGACAAGGAGCAATGGCTGTAAGTTGCAGCAGAGGAGGTTCCGCCTCAACACAAGGGGGAACTTCTTTACTGTGAGGGTCACAGAGCACTGGAATAGACTCCCCAGGGAGGTCGTGGAATCTCCTTCTCTGGGGACTTTCAAGGCCCTCCTGGATGCGTTCCTCTGTGATCTGTGTTAGATAGTTTTGTCCTGCTCCGGCAGGGGGGTTGGACTTGATGATCTCTTGGGTCCCTTCCAACCCCTAACATCCTATGATCCTATGATCTTTGAAAAGCTCCAGCTGTCTATGTTAAGAAACAATAGTTCTTTAAGGTGTCAGGCCTTAATGGTCAAAACTGTAATTTTCACAAACAGAAAATACATGTGTGAGATTTATTTTTAAGATTTAAGATGAAGTAACCTAATATATTGTATGCAAGAATTGTTTTTTCTCCATTCTGAGTGACGTTTTGGTTCTGCTAGTCCTCACAAAGAGCCCCAAAATCTATTTCACAAGTTGTACATCACCTACAGTACTGAGAAAAAGACAACAGAGCTGACTTCTGAATTCCTCATTCCTTCAAGTATTTTGAAGGAATTCAGGCTGAAATGTTAATTAACCATGTTAGATTACAGATCTAAGCTTGAAAGTACAGTACACATACAGACACTACAAGGCACACCCACTGACACAGCAGGACCCACACTGGCAGAGCTGGAGAAAAAACAAGAAATCAGCACAAAGTATTCCACAACTCCGACTGACTAAACTTGTTTGGTTTGTCATTTGTTATTTCTTGGGATCCCTGTGATGCAGAAACCAGAATTCAAGGTATAGATTATTTTACTACTTCCTTTAAAGAACAGTATTGCTTCTATGACACAAAATTCCAAGCACATTTCTGAGTTTAAACTTGGCTTACCATAAATCAAAGGTTTTACATAAGACCGATCTGCATTACCGCAATTACTTACATTTTCAGTATCTGTGCACAGCAGTGAATGAGAGCTTAAATCAAGGACTTGTAGATGGAACCTTGCTGCTTCCAGCTCAAAGGACAGATTCTCGGTTTGTTTTCTTTCTGCTGCCAGTTTGCATTCCATCTCCATAGTCACATTAATCAGTTTCTGCTGCCATTCCTCCCTGTCAGACTGATTTTTCTGTTTCAAATAATCTATTTCTTTTCTTTCAGAAAGTATAATATGTTTCAGCTCCTGTATTTCTTTTTTCATATTCTCTTGAATATGAAATTGGTCTTCAAGCACCTTGATTGCCTTCTTATATGTCTGGCACTGGATCTGAAGTTCTTCAACCCTACTCTCAAGGTTAGATTTTCTAGGAGTAATACTCCTGGGCTCTGTGATAGAGTCCAACTTGTGATCATTATGAAAATTTTCAACCGACACTTTTGTTGCATCTTCTTGTATTATTTCTACAGAACTATCCAGCTGATCAATTTCCTCTGTCCACTTGCACGTACCACTGTTACAAGAATCAAGCACATCACTTACTGGTATAAAAAAAGGACTTTCAAAAAGATGTGTGGATGAAACCGAGGACTGAGTTTCATCTAGTTTAGCCAGTGTGTCACTGTGGCTAGAAGATAGTGACACTCTCATAGAATCTGTTTGAGCATTGCTCAGATTTGTCAACAATGCAGAATTTTCTGCCTTCAGTATTGCAATGCAAGTCTGTAGCTCAGATATCTTGGAGCTCATGTTGCAGTGTTGTTCATATAATTTTACATGTTCATCATGGAAAGACAGAAGTTTCTCTCTTACTTCAGCAAAGTATATTTTTACATCTTCGCTGGACAATTTTAAATTTTCATCGCATTCTTTAAGTGTGAAGGACATTTCTTTATTATCAAAACACATCCTCAGATCACTGTTATCACTTTGATCCATCAGCTCATCAGGGAACATAGCTTTCTCAGCTTTCAAATTGTTATCAGCATGCATTATGTTCTCTTTCTCCTCTGCTGCTTTATTAATATTTGTTCTGCCGTAAGTTCTCAAGTCTTTATATCCAGAGGTTAATACCATATTCTCGCTCTGCAACGTCTCACATGTTTCCTTGAGCTTGCTCAGATTGTTTATCATTGACTGCAAAGAAGATGCTAGTGAGCCTGATGAATAACTTTCATCCATTCCTCTTTTGTCACAATTCTGGAAGACACTACCATAATCACACTCCAATGGGTGCCCATCTTCATTTAATACCGTAAGCAGGGAGTCTGAAGGTTTTGATTCTTTAGCAGACAGTAGTTCTTGGTGCAGTGTTTCGTTCTGTCTCTTGCTTTCCTCAAGTTCTACTTCCATGCCTTTTAAAGCAGTCTCCAGTTGCATAATTTGTAACTTGTAGTTTTCTAGGGAGTGTTCTCTGTCTTCAAAGTCCATTTGAAGAAGCTCAAGTTTAACTTGGTATTTATTCAGCTCAGCATCCTTTTCTTCAATGGACTTCCTAAGCTGATCTGAATGGAATCTCCATTCGCAACTACCATCGCATATCTTTTCTTGAGATAAGGTACCACAAGTCCCTTGCATTGTATTTTGTGTTGCCCTAACATTTAACATTTCCTGTCTTAAACAGTCAAGCTCTGGAGAAGACTCATGTTGGATAGTGGAAAATTCTGACTGCAGTTGCCAAAGTTCTTGAAGCAAATCCCTTTTTATTTCTTCTGAGGCTATTAGTTTACATAAAATATCTTTATTCTCACTGAATAACTCTTTGTTTCGTTCCAATTTTGCTTTCTTTTCATCAAATTCAACTGTCTGCTCTCTCAAAATGCTCCCCATGTTTGCATTTTCTTCTTCCACTGATTTGTACTTTGCCTGCAAAATTTTAAGCTCTGTTTTGATTTTGTCACATTTTGATTCAATATGTTGTCTTTCCTCCTTGTGTTTTTGGGACATTTCTGAAATTCTTTCCTCTCTTGCCTTTAAAGTATTAGAAATATTTTTATTTTTTTCTAGTAAAGCTATCTGTTCTTGCTCTAAGGCTCTGCTTAAATCCTTAAGGTTTGCTTTTTCTTCAGCAAGTTCCTCAATTGCTTTGCTATACGAGCAAATCATTGAAGACATGTCCTTCTTCTCTGAATCCCATACTTCAGACATGTGCTCCAGCTGCCTTACTGAAACCTCAGACAAAGTATTATTGATCTTTAAGTCATGAAGTTCAGCTTGTTGGCTTTCTGATCTTTCATTCAGAGTCTGTACTTGCATGTTCTTTTCATCAAGACCAGCTAAAGTTTTTTCCACTAGTTTCTGACGTGCTGAAATATCTCCTTGCAAGTTACTAATATGCTGTTTAGTTTCTGTCACAAAGCTTTCATGCATCTGTTCCACATTAAATAATCTCACTTCTGTTTCACGCTTTATTTGCACTAAGTCTTCATACTGCTGCTGCAGATTTGTATTCAGCTGCTTTTGAGCCACTAAGGAAGTCTCAAGAGAACAGATCTGATCATGCAAAATGGCCAGATCCTTTGTTTTTCCTACTTCTAAAAGAGCTCTCACACATTCATGATCCTCAGCGATAGTGTTTTCTGCTGCAGGTTGACTAAGTTGTAAGATAGTTTTGTCCTGACCACTTTGTAAATTAACTTCTGCATCTTCAATTATTTCTGAAGTATCTTTCGCTTTTACAAGACCACAAATTTTCTCATATTCCTTTAGCAAGTCACGATAACATTGCTCTCTTTGCTGTCCTTCGCTTACTGCTAGCTGTAACTTTTCTTCTAGTTCACCAACTTGGTTTGTAAGCTGGAGTATTTTACAGGACATATTTTCTATCTCTTTACAGTACTTCATATTTGAAAATTCTGCTTGCTGCTGAAGTTCGTCAAAAGCTTTTCTTTGTTCTTCTAATTCAGCACTTTTATGTTCCAGCATGTCTTTAATATCTCTAATCTCTGTGCTTTTCTTCTCACTGTCAGCCTCCATAAGTCTGAGTTTCTCACTATGCTCATGATTTTTGATTTGCTGACTTTGAAGAGAAGTCTCCAAGTCATTAATGAGAGTCAGCATACCGTCTTTTTCAAATTTGAGTTGACTTATAAGATGATTAGTTTCATTTTTCCATTCAGAAAAAGTAGTAGCCTCTTTTTGCAATTCTTCACATTCTCTCTGCTTTAGCTCAAGAAGGCTCTGCAAAGCTTCTGATTCTTTCTCTATTTTACTTATTTTACAGTTTTGTTCTTTAATATGGTTATCTTTTTCCTTGAGCAGTTCTTGTGTAGAATCATGTTTCATTTCCATGTCAGCTAAAGCTATTTGCAGCTTCTGCAGCAAATGGGAACTCTCTTGCTTTTTAAATTTATCTTCCAGTAACTTTAGCTCTGCTTCCTGAGAAGTATTCTTATCTGAAAAATAACACACTGTCAAATCTTTGCCAATCAGTGCTGGCAATTCATCTAATAATGTTACAGATTAAATATTACTATTTACTTAAAATACTTCCAATTCTCCTTTTAGTGCAAAGCATTAGTCTCAAGTTACATCACTGGGTAACAGTTGTGCACTTGTAGACATTATCAACTTTGCACTCTGCAGTCTCATAAAAGTCTAGACACCAAGGCAGTCAGCTCTCACATCTCAGGTGTTTCCTGAGAAACCTGTTGTTTCTGTGTCTCACTTTCACTAAATAGTTATTTAACATATTACTGCTTGCTTTTTCTTTTTTTCCAACAAGGTTGGTCTCATTCTAGTGTGTGACTTTGTGGGTCAGTTTTATACACCATTTCTATCATGGAACATATCATTCCATACAGTAGTTCTCCAAATTGTCCTAATTGTTTTGCTGCCTTGATAGGAACAAAGAAAGAATAACTAAGGGTGGAGGAAGGCATTGCATTCCACTAGCTAGCTAGCAAAAACAAACCATGGCAGTTAAAATTTTGGTGATTAATTTTAAGGAGAGCAGAGCCATATTCAAAAGTTTATTTTGAAATCTTAAATGAAGGTTGATGGGTGCACAGAATCAAGTAGGCATCTATCTCTTTATTTAAGTCAGGTCTACCAGAACTACAAGGTATATTTCACCTCAGTTCCTAAAATACTGTTCTCAATTGGAAACAAACACTGCAAGCAAGAGTCAGCTATTTGTGTTTATATTATAGAACATTTTGATAGCCTTTTTTCTTTTTAAATTTGTGAAACACATAAAGTTATAAACCTTAAGTTCTTGGGTTTAAATAGTTTGTGAAATTCAGTTTGCTGATAAATTCAGTGCACTTTATATTTAAAAAGTTTATCTTCAGAGACAAAAACTCATTTGCATTTAGGACAAACCCGGCATTGGTCAAAACAGTAATCAAATCCCATAATCCCATAGTGAAAACCTTTTTACTTAATTTACAATGAAATTTGCAGGAATGGAGGAAGTGTGCATCTTCTTAATGTCATCTAGTGAGAGGAAAAGGGGCAGCAGGTATGAGCTGGAACAGAGGAGGTTCTACAGAAATAGGAGCAGGAACTTCTTCCCCGTGAGGGTGACAGAGCAGTGGGAGGGGCTGCCTGGGGGGGTTTGTGGAGTCTCCTTCTCTGGAGACTTTTCAAACCCACCTGGACATGTACCTGTGCAAATTGTCTAGGTGATCCTGCTCTGGCAGGGGGGTTGGACTGGATGATCTTTCAAGGTCCCTTCCAATCCCTAACGGTCTGTGATTCTGTGATCATTAAGTAAGCAACAAGAGTTCCATAAAGTTAATACGTAACTCACTTTTCATATCTTCTGCAAAATTCTGGCTCTGCTTTAGAGACTGCTTTGTCATATTTAGTTCTTCTTCAAGTTGGTGGATCTCTTGCGACTTTTTTTGCAGTTGACAGTCAAGAAGGTTTTTCAATTGCTTCAATTCCTAAAAAGAGATCAAAGAACACTATTTAATGTGAATCTACAAGAAGATTCTATGATTCTAATTTAGTTCATTTCAAAGTGAAAAGATGGTCATTCTGTCAGGTCCTACTAGGTCTTTCAGAAGCTATGCCCGCAGTGCTTTGAAACAAGCTGAAATATAAGTAGTTGACAGCATCTGAGAGCTGCTGCCACTTAAAAGTAGTTAGTATGTCCTTTGTTTGCATAAAACAAATGGCTCCATGTGACCTGTCCCCAACAGATTGGGCATACCCTACAAAATCAGAGTTGATGCAGTTAAGCAATTTTCCCAAAGCAACGAAGGAAACAAAACCTTGCAACAGCATCAGAATTAACAAGAAATTTACAGATCACACTGCTCCTAACATTTCACGTTGAGACAAGTTCTCTTTCCACTGAACAACATAATCATGGTAACACTGGTCAGATATTCTTTAGAAGTGCTTACTCTTTCAGAGGGCTCTTTTGCCATTACAAGATTTTTTCTTTCAATCTGAGTGAATCAAAACAACATACCACAAAACTATGTAACTGCATTGCATCTGGGAAGCCAAATAAAAGTTCTTTTAAGGAAACTAATCCTTTTTCTCCAAACTCCTGTACTGCTGGACAACAGATGGCATGGAACTGGCATGGCCCAACTGGAAAGAAGCCGTCAATTATTCATCCATTTACTACTAGCAGATGGGCAGCAATTCACAAAAGCCAAGCTTAAGGAATGGAAAGGTCTGGATGAAAAAAATTAAAAGCTTGCTGGCATGGCAAGCTTGTTTTTGCAACAACATAAATAAATCACTCTCAGAACATGATTAAAATTGTCGCTGTCACTAACAGTTACCTTCCCTTTTACTCATAGCCTTCCCTATGAGTAAAAATCCAGCCACATTATAAGTTTCAATGAAGAAAGTTTTTTAGTAACCTTTATTTTCAAAGTAGTACAAGTGTTCAGACTTCTAACATTCTAAGTACTGTACAAATCAGTACACGAACTGAACAAGTTCATTAGAAGTATCTAGGACAATCTACAGAATGAAAACAAAACAGGTTTAAGGAGTCAAAATGGCTGAAAGGTCCAATTATTTTGATTTGGTGTAACTATCCAAAATAAGCAGCAGTCAGGAAACCCTAGAAACCCATAACTGAACAGATGCCATGTCTGATAGTAACTAGTCATTTACACTTTCCAAAGTTATCAGGAAATAAACTATTGGGTTTCAATCCAGTCATTGATTGTACTTGCAGTACTCCTCTCAAGTTAGCCATTCCACCCTTGCCCTCCCTTCAAAAAGCAAAGCAAACTCCAGAACCTACATACAGGCAGTCTGGAGAAACTTCACAGGACGGGTTTATGAGCAGTTTGGTGACCAACTGACCAGTTTTTCCAATAACATTTAGTTATGGGCTTGCTTGCATCCTTTAAATGGAAACCATATGCTAAGGTGTCAGAACTGCTATGGTATTGAGCTACCACCACTGCAAAGTTTAGCAGTCCTCAGACTAAGCGCATCCTGTGAGTCTCATAGGCATGTCTGTTTGGTAACTTTTTGGAACACCAGTGTTATTACACATTAAGGACTAAACTCACAAGTATACTCAGTAAAATATGTGTATTTTCCACTAAGTAGATGGACCATTAGTGTAAGACTGCAACATTTCCCTTTAATAAGGAAAAAGAAATGCCAGCCTTACTCTTGCTTTCTTTTGTTATGAATGAAATCTACTGTCAACAAAGTCTTCAATACTTTGAAACAATTCAGTGTAGTTTTTTGCATTATGCCTATGTAAGACAAACAAAGTTCTGCTGACGTACATCATATGCTCTCTCATGTGCAAATCTTAAGATGGAGAACTATAATGTTACTGATGTGTTTAATATTATGATCTCTCCAAGATTAAGCTTCTTCATAAATTCATTAATGACATTCAAATACACCACCACTGTCACCAGCTGTTCACTTGTCTGACCAAGGCAAATAAATATGAAGAAAAAAAATCTGACTGTAGTAAGCAAGGCAGTAAATTAAGTACTTAATTAGTACGATAAGTCTAGTAAGATAACAAGACTGGTAGATAAAATGAAGCACTCCCAAGGGTTTGCAGCAAGAGGTATTTCCACAAATTAGATACTTCCTGACAACAGGATCTTGGAAACCTGTATCAAATCTAACCTCACTGCATAATTTCAAATATGAACTATTACATTAAGAATGTGCAGAAGTTTGGTGGAGGATTTTCTTCTCTGGGATACACTGGGAAAAAATAATTATCTTGATTAGCCTTACCACTGGAAGACACCAGTTACACTAATTTACCAAATGCGTTTTGAGGACCACTCGCTATCTGGCAATGAGGCCAAGTAGCGTGGAACAAGCCTATATATCTACACCACTAAAGCCTTCCATCTTCCAAAGCAGGTGGCTCTAACCAAACCGCTTGCTGGGAACAGTCCTGGGCTTATGTGAACTCCCAAACAGTGTCTGGGAATTGTACCAAAGAGTGATAGTCAGCTGGGCTAAAGCCATGCAAAGTGCTGTTCTAACAATTAACAGTATAAATAGTCATGTACCAATAGCTGGGAATGTTCCCAGACACTGTAATCTACCAGCATGAATGTACCTAAACTTTCACAATATACTAAAGTTGTACCAATGTTTGTGCTGATCTGAACAAAACCCACTGTTTTATTTTAAATTTGTTCATAGAATTTTGGCAAGTAAATTTTTGACAGAAATATGCCAGAATATTTTATACCTGCTTATGACAGCACATAACAAGTAAAATAAGAGTGTAAATAAAACAAACTGACATATGTATCAAGCTCTTTTAGTTCTCATTCTTCAAACAAAGGAGCATATTTGCATTCAGAGGTCTCTAGTGGCACAACTGTACCATTTCAAGTGTAATTATTCTACATGCCACCAATGGAAACCAGTACAACTGAGAAACAAAGGAGATAATGAAGTTAAAAGATTTCTGCATGCATGAAAATGAGCTAGTATGGCAGTATCTTAAGACTTCTTTGAACTGTAGCTTCATTTGGGGAAAAGATTATACAGCCATGTATGTTAGTGGGGCTGTGTTTCTTCTAAGAAAAATGCCTTCTTTAGAAATTAGAATAAACCTTCAAACAAAATGGCCGAGTTTGGCAATTGCATCAAAGCAGTAGTTAGCAACTCTAGATTTAGTTTTCAAATCAGACAAGTACAGATATATTTTTATGTCAGCACCTAAAGCAAGCATCTGTTGAAACAAAAGCCGCTTCTTCAAAAAAGTTAAGTCCAACATGAACTGGAACCATCTCAGCAGCATTACAGCAGTGAACCTAACCACACAGCCAATTCCACACATTGTATATCTCTAACATGTTAGTGAATACCTCATCTTGTGTTACAACTCAGATATGTCACTAAGATAACCCATAAAAGTGTTGCTTAGAGGAAAATCTACTGTGAGTAAGTGCTCTGCAGCAACAACACAAATTGGAAATCTGACTAATAATTTTGTCAACTGCTCCCCTGCATTGGTTACCTCAAAGCTTCTTGTCAAATCACATTCCTTAGCCATGGCTGCTGATAAAGCCTGCTCTGCTCTGCACAGCTTCTGAGTGAGATCAACAGTATCACGTTCCAAGTGTTGTTTCACTGTCATTACCTGTAAAATTGTTGAAAATTATATTCACAGACATATATAGCTTTTAAAAAAAAAACCCTCATGTTCTTGCACACCAACATTCTATTACAAAATAAAATTACATTATTTTTTCTCACCATTAAACTAATATTGCTTTAGTGCAGGTTGGAAAATACCTGCTTGTTGCCTTGCCACATCTCTTTGTATCTAGCTAGAAAGATGGCATATCTCTAAAATACACCTATTCCTAGTCTGTCTGAAATTGGACTAATGCATCCAACTTACAGTTACTTTACTGGACTCGGAATGTAGTAGCCTTTTGCTAAACTATGACAATCAGAAAGTTAAGATCATAACTACTCTTACTAATTCACTGAAACAGATTTTATAAAACCTGAAAAGGTTTTATCTCTTTCAAAATAGTCCTGTAATGCTCCCGATTAAGAAGGAGAGAAGTGCTATTATCAAGGCAAAACACAAGAAAAAAGTCTATTCTGAGGTCATTAGGTAATTAGTTTTCCTCAAGAAAGAACAAATAGGCAACTATTTTTCTGTCCATTAAATCAATTTCCTCAGTAAGCATACTGAAAATAATGTGCATATAAAGAAATCTCCACTGAAAACATTTGCCTGAACAAGCCATAGCTCATGGCTATGTTTCTAAAATTAAACAAGCCTGCAAGAAAGCTGTAGTCAGTTTTAGAAAAGCTCTTTCAGTTCAAAGTGCCTGCTAATGAGGATTATCAAACACAAAATTCAAAAACTTGTGGCTTTTTAGAAATTCAAGTGGTTCTGCTGCTTTATAGGTCCTCTCAAGAGTTTTTTGAGACTTTTAAACATTCCTCTTTTCTGGTCACCCACTCTTCAGGCTTGTGCTCCTTTAAGTTCCTCAAGATTATGGGTTTGTGGCAACTGATGTACTCTAGTAGCTCACTGCTGTCAGAGTTGTGGGAAACCTCTTTCACACAAATGCTCATCTATATACAAGCCCTCACACTTAACTGATTTGGTGGAGAACCAGTTCATGAAGTTAAACTGATAACAGACACTTGTGCCTATGTACACATGCTAACTTGTACATAATTTTTAATTTGCTCTTTTAGCCCCTGCATCAGTGTCACATGAAGGATAGCATTGCTGAAAAGGAAGTTCCAGTACCACAAGGCCAGGGTGTATGAAGTGGGGCTGCTGTTATGACAGACAAACACCCATCAATCACTTCATCGTTTGCAGCACTGTTTTGTATGATGTCACCTTCCCTGTGGGAATTGGATGGGCTCCAAACTTTTAAAAGCCTGTAATTCACATTTAAATACACAGTGTTTTAGTGAGAAATAGTTAAGTTCGAAACAGCTAATATGGATTGTGCAAAAACATTAATATAAGTCCCCACATTAATTATTTTTTGCTTTATGCATAATTAAATTAAGGCAGTATTGTTGAAACAACTCAATATCAAGTCTAGTAGATTATTTTAATATTTTTAAAGCCTACTTTGTCAAATTCTGCCTGCAGAGCATTGAAGTCATTTTTGGCTTGCTGCAGCTCCTGATTCAATTTGTTTCTCATCTGGTTGGACTGCTGATCCAGTGTTTGTAAAGAACGTTGCTGACAAGAGAGTTCCTAGAAAACAGTGGTACAGTAGTGAGAAAATAAACACAACTCTACCAAGGCTATTTTGGTTACAGGAGTAATAAGTCATTTTCATTAGCACACAGAGCTTGCTCAGAGCCAGTTGTCTTACATGATGAACAATAGGTTAAAAACAACTTTGACGCATGCTGCAAATGTTACATGGGCAAGAATGGCCCTCATCAGATTTATGTCATTAAACTCCATTACAGCAGCATCCTGATCATAAAAAGGGCAAAGAATTAAACTAAGTCTAGTTAAAATAATGGTATTAATATTCATCACCTTAGAGATAAGTTTCATATAAAACAAATTACACTATATTCACATAAGGATGTTTCACATTCAATATTTGACACAACAGCAGTCTTCTTCAGGACACAGCCCTTAGCCAATCCTCAAAGTAAATTTAAAATGCTTGTCTGAAATAGCACTATCACTTCCCAAGTGT
Organism: Rhinopomastus cyanomelas; assembly: GCA_013400115.1. Lineage (NCBI taxonomy): Eukaryota > Metazoa > Chordata > Aves > Bucerotiformes > Rhinopomastidae > Rhinopomastus > Rhinopomastus cyanomelas. Next base: position 204,838 of record VXBP01010786.1, on the reverse strand, counting down.
ACGTCTTTGATTTCCTAACACTGATTATGTTCTTAATCTTAAAAACGCTACATGTTTAGAAACCAATACAAAACTAAACACAAATGTTTGGACCTAATGCTAAACATAAATTCACTCCAGAACAGCTCCTAAGGTACTGCTACACTTTGTCTTTCTGCAAGAGCTGACACAAAGGACATGACATACTAATCCCATGTTTCATCATCTTCTAAGCAAGAATCAGAATGTGAATAATAAGATATAGAATCCTAGACAAATTTTTTTCTTGTTTGCAAGATGTATGAAAAATTAACTCAGATTCTACATAAATAACAAAGTCAGTTATTATGTTTGAACTCACACAATACATGCCATTGTGAACAACAAAGGCTAGTTTCTCATGGATTTGTATCTCAGTAGGGTCTCTCACATATTCTGTTGACTAGTGAATACTAACGTAGTTGTGCATCTCTCCAACAGCATCTCCCTTTTATTGCAATGTTTGTTTCCACTTTTCATTTACCATTGCAAAGTTATCTCTCTATTAAATGTGACTGCAACTAGCTAAAAAGATAGACAGATACTCAAGCCACAGGACTTCACCTCTTCAGGAAGTCAGAATGAAAAAGTTCTTCTTGCCTTACCTGCTGGTATTCCTTTTCCTTTGCTTTTATTTTCTGTTCTAAAGACTGACGAGCGCTCTCAGCATTTTGTCTTTGGCAGTTCAGTTCTTCTGACAATCTTTTCACTTTTTGCTCCATCATTTGAATCTATAATAGTTTAGTTACCAATAACAAATGTTAAAAGCAAGTGACATTTTATTTAAATTTATACCACTGATTTCACCTACTACAATTGTTCCAGAATTTATATGACCTACAGTATAACTTTAGCTGGTACTGTATAAATTCTTAACAGTCCAAATTATTAAACTCATAGTTGCTTATGTTAGTGATAACATACATAGAGTACATATATACTTTTATGTACAACTAAGGTATATCTATGCATGTGTAAACACAAAATAATAAAAACTAAATAATAAAACAATAATAAAAATATGAAGACACTATCTTCAAAAAATCCGTATCTCTGATGGTACTGTATCTGATGCTAGAATTAAGATTGTATTTTTGATAAATCAGGTTTCTCTGAACTAAAGAATAATCACTAACTGCTACACAACTACAGGTTTAGACTGAAAATACCTAGATATTCCACTGAACTTCTGAGTGATTCCACACATTGATTTGGATAGGAGAAAAAAAAAAAAAGACAACCAACTTACTCTACTTCAACAGTGGAAGAGTGGTTTTCACAGTTTAAACTCTAATTAAAACAAAAAACCAACAGTGGCTTATATTCAATGTACAGTTCAACCTAGAGTATGCCAGTCTTTTATTTAATTCAGCCTGTTTTGTTAACACTCTGTAAACTCTTGACTAAGAAAATTGTACTATCCTATTGTTTTTCCTACTATAAATCTAAACTCCTTAAAATTGTGTTGTAATTGTGTTGTGAACTCTCATTTAGAAATTGTATAATTTCTGAATCTTGCAAAACACTTTTTATTCTATTTTTTAGCTTATACAAGTTTAAAAACAAAGACTTAGCCCTCACAACTTTCTGTGTAAGGAGGAGATAATAGTTTTCAGCCAGTTGCATGACAGAGCCTAGAGCCTAAACTTGCCACCAGATGTCATTGTAGCTCTGTGCAACTTGAGCAAAAAGTATTTTTCAGAATTCCAGTCAGTCTTGCCTGAGGATGAAAAATGTTTCCTCAAGTGGCTTAAGAATCTTCCAGAAAATAGGCAACTGCTTACAAGTATGTATTACCTGTAAAAATGCAAATATCAGCCTAGCAGACATTTCAAATTTGATCTTCAGCAAATGCCCAAGAAACTTAATCTGAGAAGCCTATTTTTGACTAAAACAATTGGAAACTGACACACGCTATTTCTAGGAACCGATAGTAAAGACAGAAGATATGTGATGCAACATTTTACCTGTGTGTTAGCTTGATCAAGTTGTGTGCTCACTTGAGTCAGTTTATCTCTGGTTTTGTTCAGAACTTTATCCTTCTCAGTTAATTCCAATTTCATTCTGTCCAGCTGCTGTTCAGTCTCTTGGTATTTATTCATATGGGAATTCTTTACTTTTGCTTGAGCTTGCAGTTGTTGTTCTAGGTCTTTAATAGTGGAATTTAATTCTGAATATTAAAAACAGTAAGGACAAGGATACGTTCAAGCTTTGGAAAGTATGTCTTGTAGGTACTCAAGTTTCCAAGTGTCTACATAGCCTAAAATATTTAGTACGTTTGATAAAAAACCCAAGCTCCTGACACAGGCAGACAACCCAGTAAAATGTTCAGTAAGATAAGAGAAAGTTTCAACTCTTTTATTGCTCTTCCACAATGACAAGAAGTATCAAGTCTGAAAGATAGTGACTCTTAATACTACTTCATAATACAGAACACAGGAAAATGCAAGGTCAGGCACAAATGCTGAAAAGGGAAAGACAATCTGTTCCTCTGCTTCTTTGTTTTTGTTATTTTTAAACTCAGACATACATCACTTGACATAACTGTATTAATTACTTTTTTTAAAAGGGAAGATAGCCACAACAAACATTTGTTTGGGGCAACTGTGTGCCTCCGCTTCTTTCCTGCTTCTCAGCTACTGAGCATCTCTAAATACAGCACTTCATAGTATTTTTTCTACCCCAAATCAGTGTAAATATAAAGTAAAACCAAGAGATCTTGTAACAATATTCATCAGCATGAGTTCCAACATCACAATGTAACCTTTAAGTAGAAAATGTCAGTCAGCTACAGGGAGTATTATCCAGACTTACTGTGGTGTGATAATTATTTAGAAAAAAAAAAACAATTGTCTTCTGGATTCTGAATTTACATTGCTTTCAGGATGAAAATGCTAGATTGAACTTTTACATATAGATATTTGAGTAAAGAATTTTGAGGGTACAGGAATTTGTTAAACAGACCTAACAAGAGATTTAGGGGAAAACCTACTCCAAATAGCAAGTAAATATTCACCAAACCCACAGCAAACCAACAATTTGCTCTCTTCCAACTAGCAGATATCGGGAATGACTCTTTCCTTGTGTCAATAAGTACAATAAAAATCATATCTTGCTTTGCCAATACTTTTTGCATCATTCTTCATTCTGTACTGTCAGTAAAATCTGTTACAGGCCAACTCGGATTTGCATTAAGCAAGTGCAACCAATTTTTAACACAGGTATTGCTCAGCCACAAATCCTAAGAGTCACACAAAATTAAGGAAGTAATAGATTTTAATTTAACAATTTAAATGAGATGTACTAAAATCCTGAAGTGACTTAAGTCTGTTTTAAGACAGTTATTCAATAGGCAAAGGAATTAGTGGAGAAGGTCATTTTCCTTTTGTATGATGGTCTCCTACACATCTCAAAAATAAAAACTTCTCCCTTCTTAACTGTCACACTCTTTATGTAAAAGTAACCACAGTTTGTGGATACATACTGGCTGATCACCGAAAATACAAACACCAGCAGCCAGCTGGACTAGCAGCCAAAGGCAATGGGTATCTTTCTCTTTTCCTCACTAAAACACTAATTTCAATCCCTCTCTGTCTTCAAACACCAGCTTTTATGAAAACATCTAGGAGATTGCCTCTAAATTGTAAAGAAGGATATCGAGTACCTTGGTTCTGTGCTCTTAGCTGGATCACAAGTGAAGAATTACAGTTCTCAGCAAAGCTGTTATCAAACTCATTCTTCTCTGATAACATACTAGAATTTGTTTCTTTTTCCCATCGAAAGGAGGGTGCTGTAGACCTTCCCTCCGCAGGTGTTCCTCGAGTTCTAGATGGTGTCTTTTCTTGTTGCCATGAAAACACATTTGAGGAAGCCTGATGACGAGCAATCTCCCTGTGGCTCAAAGAGCTTTGAGGATGAGGCTGATGTATTTTCTGTGTCCAAGAAAAAAGAAAAAAAATAATCTATCTTTACTCATCTTTGTATCCAACACACAGCAAAATAAATCAAGCAATAATAGGATGTTGTCAAGTCACATTTTTGTAACAATACATCATCCACCCATGAAAACCACTGATTCACATAATTATTACTACTACATAAATTAAATAACTGTAGTCCAAGTATCCAAGAATAGATGATACAAACAAAAAAATGTAGTTTGATATGTGCATCTTTACAAGTAACATATCCTGATTATCTTTTTTTTATTTAAACTAAAGGCCTAAACCAGGTAACACCCAGCATGACTTCTCAGTCCAACCAGAAAATACGTTAGGTAGGAAAGTTATTTGTTTAAAACTTAAATCTAAACATTTCAGAATGTTGTGTCCAGTCCTGTAAAGTAACTTGTTTATAGATAACAAGCATAAAAGCCTAACTATGCATATACTAATCATTCCCTCTAGATGCCATTTAAATTCGCAGAGTTTGAGACAGGAGTTGGAATCCAAGAAATTGAGGGGAAATTAATAATTTGTACTTAAATACTTCACAGGCACCTTCTCTTTTGAATCTGTGTGGTTTGGCCTTTTTACAACGCTGTGTGACTGCAATACTCTGTGACAATGTCCTGCTTTAATGGAGCACAGTGTAATAAAATATTCTTTGTTTTAAGCCTGCAAAGCTCGTATGGTAATAATGCTTTATGAGAGCAGAAAAATAACCATTCCCTGTTCTCTGTCTTAATCCTCACTTATTTTTGTACAATCCACTTCTACCCCATCTGTTTGGAGACAGTATGAACAGAATTTGTAAGGAATATTCCAAGTATCAGAGTCATTTGGCTATACATGGGCAAAGAATATTTTCTCATTAGTTCTTAATTCTCGTCCTAAAAAATTATTCCTCGTAATTGCTGAACACCATATTGAGCTTTTCATGGAACTAGCTATAATAATTACTGAATTGCTTCCTGGAATCATACAATTAAATTTGGAGCCTGAATGTACCAGGTATGAATTGTTCAGAGTATCTTTTCCAGATGCATTACTTTTATCTTTTTTATAATGCCGAATTTTACTTACCACCAACTTAGTATTAGAATCCATTGTGTGGTCTTCATCCGTATTCAACTCTTTTTCAGATAACTAATAAATCACAGTTCTCTACTAAGCCTTTCCTGTTGATCCTTAAATTTGCAAGAACTCCCTCTTATCAAACCTGGTTTTTTTTCACAGTGTTTTATGGATATCCAGTGGCATTACGCTGAGCCACACTTAACTCACACATTCAGATTTATTCTTAAATAAAACCCCAGAAACCTCAAAAAATGTGAGGCACAATCTGCTTTTACAAATAATCAGTCAATCTTTTCACCATACACCATATGAATGTGCGTTCATCAATAAACGTGTTGCTTTGAGTTTCTAACAATCTGCCTGCAACAAAAACTCAGTCTGACTAAACTACCTTTCCAGGAATGAGGATGACAAGCTTTTTTATAAAATGTCATTGTCCTTGTCACCTTCCACTGTCAGAAGCACAAAGTAAGTTACAAATCACAATGATTTAGCAGTCCCACACAGCAGTGGCTTATCAGTTAGTGGGTAAATACCTGTATCTGCTGATTTGTTTTTATTACTATTCATTTTATCCATCTATTTTACAGCTACTTCCAACTTTTCAGTTTGATGCTATGGCACAGATTGAACCCAATAAAGAAAGGGTCTGATATAAAAACCTTTAGATGGTAAGTAACGAATAAAAAATTATTTTGGCCTTTCCACAATGGCCCTTTTTTCCTTGAGGGCTTTTGCATCTTTGTCATCTATCGGCCTGAGATTCCCTAAAGCAGTTCCTACTACATTTATGTTTGAAAAAAATCAAGCTTTTTATTTGCTAGATGAGTTATTTCTCACAATCTTTACAAGGCTATTTTATTATTCTATCATATTTTGTATTATATTTAACTTGGAAAAACTGACACTTTTGTCCTTGCTTACTCTAGACTTGCAGGGTTTTTTAATATTTTCTTATATTTAATGTCCTTCCCTTGTTATTCAGTGATGCTGGCTTTTCTCTATTCTCTAAGGTTGCTTCTGAGTGACAGTACACACAGCTCAATTTTATTTCTTTAAAAAAATATACCCTTCAGTGATGTAGAATATATTTCACTAGTTTTCCAATCTATTTTTTAATCACTCAGTGGTTACCTTCTTAGACACAACAGACCATTCTTAAGAGATACTTAACCTGGATGGTTCTCAGTTCAAATTCCAGCTTTTTCCTTTCTTGTACTTCTTTCTTGTATTTTTCTTCAAGTTCTTCAAACTTCGCATCTAAAACGCATAATAAATATTTCTTTATAATGTCACTTAGTACATAGGTAATCTTTGCTAGCCTGTTGCATCACAGGAACAAAAAAAAAAAAAAGAACAGCTATGAGAAGTGTCAGATCAAAAGGGAAAACCAACTGTACATACAGTATGCTCAGTAACTTTTTTCTTCAGGCACACACTGATGGGATATCTGGAACATGACATTAGAATGGAAAAACCACTGTTTAAAGATCCAATACCAGAATTTTAAAATTTCCAATATGCCTGAAAAAAAGTGTTCATATATAATATATACACTTAAAAATAGGTAAACATTACATCATATATACACATACATACAGATTACTTACTTTTTATTTTTCAAGTTTTCCTACCAGCAGCTCAACAGCATTACTATTACTAAGAAATTACCAGGAAACAAAGCTAGGTCTTTCCCTCAAGTTCCTTTCAAATGCAATAGGAACTGAGCAAAGAATTTATTTAGTATTCTTATGCTGAAATTGTAAGAGGAGTATGCTAATCCAAAACAAAAGCATTGCTTCCCTTTTCTTGAGTTTGCATATAGATTTACAACTCTCTCTGGAAAATTCTTGAATTATAATGCTTTGTAGAGAAGACACATAGTTTGGTCAAAGTACTTGCAGTAAAAGAGAAAATTTACTCTTCAGTGAAGAGCTGACACTAGGAACAGGCATCCAAAAAAAGTCACTTTAGCCTGCTATTGGGTATTATTATTACTATTACATCTTCATTATTTCATGTTGATGGTCATTGATGGACTCAGAACGTTTGTTATAAATGCACTAGTACATTTTAAACTTGAAATCTATAGTACTAGGAATTAAACTCACTGATAATAGGCTGCATAATGAGGACAAGGCAACTCAGCGCAAGTATAATATTCAAAATGGTTCTCTACTTTCCAAGAAAACTAAAAATTAACTACCGATGCTGGATTAAGAAAAAGTAATTACCATTATGACTTTGAGCTGGTGTTAATGGAGCAGTAAAACTGTTCTGTGGAGTGCCACTGAATGACAAGTCTCCTGCACCTGATGCTTGCTGACTTCTCTCAAGCTCACATTTGTATCTGTTTAGGAAAGAAGCAGCAGAGGAAATTAGTGATGGAAACTAAAATGTTTCAAGAGCCTGAAATACACAAATAAATAATATCATTTTAATAACCTGGTTGAGATGCATCCACTGTAAAACATTTGGCACTGTAACACAGAAATACAAAATATATATTATTTAGAGTTTCAACATATTTAATTGCTTGCAGAGGAGTTAAGGCTAAAATCCAAAAAACAAGCAAGTAGGCTCAAAGTAGATGAAAATCAGTTAGAACTGCTTATGATCTCACTGCATAAAGCTGAAGAAGCTAAACTCACCCAAGTTCACCATAAACTTTGACAATGTACAACTCTTACACTTCAGCAAGCATCATTATGGCAGGAAACATAGTATTAATCAGTGTTCTGATCCTGTGCACTTTGAGAAACCTGTGTGCACCACAGGAAAATAGAAGGGAATACTCTACCTGAGAGGGCATTTTTCATGTGTACTGTTCATATTGCTACCCAAAACACCACAGACCACCAATTCCAGGAACCTCTGTGAGCATGAAGAGTTACAAGTTCATCCAATGAAAACATTTCAGTAGTTTGGAGGTTATGAAGGAACTTTTTTCCTGCCCAGTGAGCACAGGTATGACAGTGGTTCCAGGCTGCAGCCCATCACATTAATGATTCTACAACCTGCTTTTCCATTTCCCCCTCCCTTCAACAGAACATCACCAAGAACTCTTCTCCCAGTGGATTGTCATGGCAAATGATCACTTATGAGGATAAAATAAAACCAGAATCAACATAAAACAAAACAGACTGCCAAAATCAAACTACACATAGTAATTGATGATCCTTCATTAGGGGCAACTATACAAAGTAACCAAATTCTTTCCTTCCCACAACGTTAACTGGACTTTTTAGGGAACAGATTAAATACGTATCCTTGACTTATAACCTCAACACTCCAACTCTGTTGAATCACACTAGACTCTTCTTTGATGTATCTCAGGAACTCATACACAGAGCTGGTGCTTCCTAATGTTTACCCTAGTGATTCTACATGCCATAGTTTTTCGAAGTTCAGAATCCTCTCAGAGCAGCCAAATACTTCAACTACATTGAGCATTCCCAGCAGGGGATGAGGAAGGTGAGCAGGTGGGCAGGGAGAAGGGAAAAAAAAACCAAAACCAGAAAGACCAACACAGCTTCCTCTTTATTTGCTTTTATGAGAGCAGGTATGAGTATAGTTGGATGGTATGCACACAGTGTAGTACAGGTATGCATCGCATCAAAACATTAACAAACCTGGTACCACAGACTCACACCTTTCACAGTAATTCTGCATTGTTTGTAGGTACTAGCACAACAGTTCCTGGCATAGACAGGAGACTTGGTGATACACACAATTCAGAAATGTTTTTATTCAGAATGGAGGGTACCCCTAGTACAACAGCAAGTTAAGAGATGGCAACATTCACTATATTGTGGGCTACTCTTCCAGCTTTGTATCACCCTCAGATTACAGGTTTTAGATAATCCTGCATTACAGAAGACTGACCTATAAATTGCATTCCACCTCTGCAGACAGTACCCCTATACCTGCTCAGTATTAAGTGTTTACGAATTGAGTTGTTATGAACCAGACACTTTAACTGGACTCAGTCACAGCACCATTACTTTTGGCAGCTTTTTCTGCTCCTATAGATGCTCATGCCTTCTTACAAATACCAATTTATCAATAGGACTTCATCTTAGAGACTGATTTGTCCACATGCTTTCCTTGCAACTTTGCAGGTTACTTTCACCAAGTGTTTCGGTTGTACTAACTTTTATTTGAAGGTCCCAGAACAAATGGCTCCTCTTCCACAACCCTGCAGAATTTGCTCAAAACTAAACAGCAGTACAGTTGCTAACTTCTCCAAGTGGCACACAGATTTACATTAGAAGTCACAAATAAGCATGTGTGTACATAAAAACAAGTCAATGTTTTGAGATCTTTAGTCACAAAGATTTTTATTTAGTATGAGATTAAGAGAAACTAAAAGGTCACAAAAGACATGTTAAGTGAGTAAAACCTGAAAAGATATATGTATGAAAGATACATATATGACAATACATGTTGGAAACACCCAATAGGTCCTCACCTTTTCACTTCTTGTTCTAGCCTTTCGATGTCTCTCTTGCTAGAATTCAGCTGCCCTGACTGAATGCTGACTTGAGATTCTTTTACTTGAAGATCATGTGAAATTTTCTGCTTTGCTTTCTCAAGACTATCACACAATTCCATCAAGCTCTGGTTCTCTCTTTTCAGTGTTGCAGCTTCTTTTTTTTCATCTTCAACCTAGTTAGAACACAAACCATTGCAAAAATATCTTAAGTACTTTCTACACTTGTATGCAATTACTATTTTAATAACAAAGTTGACATACTATGACTCTCTTTCTAAACTTTTCAAGATCCTGAAAACACTGAAAACGTCAGATCTACATGTTGCTTAAATAGTATTGGGTGAGCAAAACCATATATCCTAAAATTCAACTCAATTACATAGACAACTTGTTTTTATTGACTGGACACAAGCTCAGGAATAAATTCATCAACCCTTAAATACTAATAATTCACACTAATCCATGTGCTTCACTGAACATCTCACTTCTTTTTCCAGCCTATCAGCTTCAGCAATAACTACATAAAGAATGCACAAAGATTATCAAGCGTTGTGGTTTCTAAGTTGGAAGTAGACCCTGCAAAGAGATTTGTCCTTCTCCCCTGCTTCTAAGAGGCGGGCTATAGTCAGGACACATCTTTGCATAATGCTTTTCTTCTGACCAAAAAGTTGTATTAGCTGCTGCTTCTGAGAGTTTTCAAGCACACTTTTTGAGCATAGTCTCTTATGGTTTGGGGAGCACAGCAGTTCCTCTGGATGACTGAAATAAGTACCAGGAAACTCACAGTAAGAAGCTCAAAGAATGTTATTAGGCTTAAGTTCTGCAAGAATTTTGTAGCAACCTAAAGGGAATAAAAGGTAACCAAACGTGATCTCAAGCACAACAGGAATCTGACCAAGAAAGCCTCTGGTTTCCTAGCTAGAGAGGGTAGTCAGTTGAAGTGTAAAACTACAGTCCTAAGAATGACACCCAATCCCAAAATACAGTTTCTACAAGGGAAAAAACAAGAGAATTATGTTAACAGAGTAGAAGATGATAGGTACTTGCAGAAAGGTGAAACAGTAAGCAACTGTCAACTGTGCAGCTGTTTTATTTAGTAAGTCCTAGTCATTAAGATTTTTAGCAGGCATAAAATAATTTCCTAACAAAACAGAGAAAAGCCTTCAAGTAAACATAAACACAAACAGGTAGACAATCAGCCCAAACACAGATACAAGGCAGGAATTCTATTAACAGTCAATGAGAACTGAACACAGCATAGGCTGAACATAAAGTAGGGTGAAGATAAGCAGTTTATATGCCTACACTACCTTTCTGGTCAGAGAGCAGGCAGCAGGAAGAAATTAAACACTAACCCACCCTTTAACAGCAATCGAATAATAAACATTACAGTTTAGTTTAGCATGAACAATGGCATTGTGAGAAAGTTACTCTAATACCTATGTTACCTTTTGTTTCTGTTTTTGAAAAGCTGCCTCCAAAGACTCAAACTGGAACTGTCTTTGCTGACGCTCCTTTTGTAGCTTCCCTACTTGACTTTCCAGCTCCTGAATCTTCTGAAGAACTTTGTAGGAAAGGCCTTCTTTCCATTCCTCCACAGCCCAGCTCATACTGACAAGATTTTCATTTTATACCAAAAAACACCTGACACACAAAGACAACGGCAATTGGACATCAAAAGGGGTTAAATAAGCCTCTCTTTTAAATAAATTGCATTATTAAGCTCAGTAGTGATTAGACTATACAACATGCATGCTTCTTGGTCTAAACATCAAACAGCAACATTTAATATTAGGAATATTTTGACACACTTCTGTCCAGTTGAGATTATAAACACATTAATCAAACTCACAACAGGGTTTACTTTCTTATAATTGCATTTGACCGCTGCATTTTTGAAAGGTCTCCCCCACATTTTAATTTTCCCATTGCAGTGGGCACTAATCAGTCATATGGCTGTGCTCTACTTCAGCAGCGTTTAACACAGAAACCTCATACTTCTGTCTTTGCAAAAGCTTTTCAAAGCCACGCTGCTGAGCTCAGGGCACTGCCAGTGCTCTCCACAGGAGCTGCTGGACAACGCTCAGTCCTGAAACACGAGATCTACGCTCTCACACCACTTTATTATTAGTTCTAGCAATGACGACGACTCCGCCTTTAGAGGCTCTAGCGTGGCCTTTTTTCCTAGGGACAGCGGCACAGCTCTGAGATTACCTGAGCAACAGAAATTACTTCAAAATAACTAGTATTTACCTCAGAATACATACAATAGAGATCAACAACAGACACTCAGAGCCCACTGAGACCTGATGACCTCAGGCTGCCACGAACCTTACCGGGGCTTGACGCGTTCAGGACGCGTCTCCTTCCAGGACCCTGCCAACGGCTCCGTGCAGGTGTCCCCGTGAGGTGACTCTCTTCGGGGACACCCCTGCTCCAGCCGCCCTCACTCACAGCCAAACTCCTACCGCATCCAGCTGCCGCCGCCCTTCACCGCCGGTGCAGACCCGTGGACGCCCGATACACGGCCAGATGCGCGTTGCCACCACCGTTCAAAACTACTGCCACCACCCTGAGACCGTTTGTGCTCGCCCACGCAGTGCCGCGTGCGAGCGCTCCGATTGGTCCCTGTGGGACGTCCGCTTCGCAACGAGGGCGCAGACGGCCGCGTGATTGGCTGGTTCGGAAGTATCCAAACTCCGTTGGAGAGGGCGGCGCAAGGGGCGGAGCGAGGCCGCTGCCCGCGGGCGGAGCAGGGAAGAGCGGTGTGTGGCGGTTTGTTGTGAGGGAGCGAAGGGCGGTTCGGAATAATATCGCACGTTTTCTACCCTAAACTGGAGACAGTAAAAAAACCAGTTCTCCCCGGTGTGTTCTGACACGGATCGCAGCAAACAAATGGCAACAGCGCAGGCTTTCGGATGGAATGTTAACAGCCATGTGCCAGCACCAGTGTGGCCAGAAGGAGCAGGGAAGAGACTGTCCACTTTCGCACTGCTGAGGCCACAACTCAACTACTGGGTTCAATTTTGGGCACCTCAGTACAAGATACTGATGTGCTGGAGCCGGTCTGGAGAAGGGCAACAAGATTAGAGAAGGGTCTGAAGAACAAACCTTGTGAGGAGCGGCTGATGGAGCTGGAGCTGGGGCTGGTTAGTCTGAGGACAAGGGGTGCTCCGAGGAGATCTTACTGCTGTCTGCAACTACTTGAAAGGAGGTTGTAGAACAGAAGGGTGGCCATTGGTCTCTTCTCACAAGGAACAAGTGATAGGATGCGGAAATGGCCTCTAGTTGACCAGGGGAAGTTTGGGTTGGATGTTAGGAAAAAATTCTTCATGGAAAGTGTCAACAGGATGCCCACGGAGCAGTTGAATCACCATCCCTGTACGTCTTTAAAAGTTGTGGAGATCTGGAATTAGCGGAACAGTTTAGCAGTGGGCTTGAGACAGTTGGGTTCACAGTTAGACTTGATGGTATTAAAGATCTTTACCAACCTAAACAATTCGATAAAAGCTTCTGTGAACATACCTGGGTGCCCCTAACTGATTTCCAAGTGTTTCCTCTGGTCATCTCCTCCCTGACCTATCACCTCACCAACATCCACCCTGAGGGAACTTTGGCTTCAAAACACAGCAATGTTTTCCCTCAGAATTTGTGAATAACTGATCTGATTTTCATTCCGCCTAATGTGTTGCTTCTCATAATCATTCTGAGAATATTTACTCAAACACTGCTTTTTTAATCATATTTAGGAGACTGAGTTAAACAAATGTTCCTTGTGTATGTGAAACATCTCACCAATCTGCTTCCGAGATCTATGACTGCAAATGAATATGGCGCAACAAACTATACAACTTAAACTATTTCTAGGACAGAAGAAAGCATGATGGAACCAATCCATCATAAATACCTCTTAACAATTACAAAAAAAAAAAAGCTAAAAAATTATGTGGTGAACTTTGTGCACCCTTAAGGATGACTGTGCAGATGTCACTGAGGGAACAGCACAAACAGCAGAGGAGCAGGAGACAGTGGAAGAGTTTGAAACCCTTAACATAAATAAAGAATTTGTGAAAGTTGAGGACCAGTCTGAAATGAATGGGATTCCCTCACTTCCTGGACAGGGGCAAATGTTCTCTAAAATGTAAATGCCCATTATATGTTATATTCAGTAAGCAGTAAGCATTTTTCACTTGACAGTAACAAATGTTAATTAATGTTAACTTAATTGTTGAAGGCACAGATGCTAATATAGTGGCACTAGTGATGGACAGGGAGCACTAGCATTTAAGCTACTGCATTATAATTCCTCCACAAAGGCTTTAGAGAAACAGTGTAGAAGGGGTGAAATGATTAAATACAGCCTTCAGGTTCTTACATGGCACGAAAAACATAAATCAGCTGGTGTGTGCAGAGCTTTTAAGATGTGGTTTGATAAATACCTGGATAGCTGAGGCTAAAAAGAGGAACCTAACCACTGTTGTAAGCTTAAATATAGGAGGACATAAGTTCTGGATGTTTCTGATAATGGCCAGATTTGTACTGGGTCTCTGTTGATAATGATTTACTAATTAATTCTTTCATATTTGGCATCCTTTATTTGACTACTCTGGCAATTAACTAATTATTATGAAATAATTACAGGACACATAGGATATAGAAAGCATCAAAATTTGCTTTTCCTTTTGTTTATCAACCATATTTTGCACAGTTGCATCATAATCATATGTATTAGTTATCAGGAGTAAATATAGGATACAAAAATATTAGTAAATGTAAGATTGGAGTGTAAGACACAAGAATAAGGTCAAATACTCTAAATAAATAATAACAAGTTATAAAAGGTGTTAACACTTGTTATTATTTTTATTACTCTCTACTGTCTAGAATTCTTGAGGCCTTTCTAAGAGGCTCTCAAAATTCCTTGATTTAGAACACCCCATGAGTTTGAGCTAAAGTGATGTCGCTTTTCTCAGTCTTTGAAATTCCATTCAGTTCTCACCAATTGTTAAAAATCACCTTTTACCAGTACTGCTTACTGTAAGTTTTGGTAAAGGAACAGAAAGATAAATAGGATACTACAAACACTAAAGGTTGAATTCTTATTACTTGTGTCAGAGCACATGATGGAACAAAACCAGAAAAGAAAGAAAGAGGAATTTCTGATGAGAAACTCCCACCCTGCCTGGACACTATAAGGAGAAGAAACCAGGTAGAGCTTTTCCCACGTATTCTTTCCTGCCAGATTTAAAATTGGTCAAGGGAAACTTATTTCATATACATATATATTTACATATACAAGTAAATCAAGGAGCACCCGAGAGACTGGAGCAATCGCATGCACCCAGAGAAAGAGAAATGAGCGAGGCACTCCATCTCTCACATGGTTCTTGTTTCCCAGCTTGCCTGTCATGGCATTAGAGGCAGATGCTCTGCCAGACTGGGAGCGACAGAGAAGAAAGGCAAATCATTCTTCTCAGCCTCACCTAAACCTCACCCTGTACTAAGTGATGCCTTTTGCTTCTGGAAAACAAAATCCTTCATCTCTGCCAATGTAGGTAGGTAGCAGATAGCAGTTTAGGTGTTGGTACTGAAGTTGCAAGAAGATTAAGTCAGAGTCCAGTGAGTTACTGTTGTAAAATACAGTGTTTGATAGCTTAGGTTTACCATCCTTCATACAATTGCCTTTCTCCATGGACCCATACCTTATTTGGTGAACAAAATGGTGCCATTAGGGTGCATCCAGAACCTTACACCTTAGGTTTCTTAAGTATCTACTCTTATGCTCTTATAAAAGGCTGAAGTGACCTGCACAATCTCTAAAAGTTTATTAAGAAAATCAGAGACTGGAAACTGCTACTGAAATGCTCTTGTTGACACCAGTATCAGGGACAACCAGAAGAAATCTGGAGAAAACTCACTCTCCAATAAAAGTTGGAGAAAGAATTTTTATTAGAGCATCTAGTGTTAGGACATGTCCTATTGACAGGACAAGGAGAAGCAGTTTCAAACAGGAAGATGGCAGTTTTAGTTTAGGCCTTAGGAAGAAATTCCTCACTGTGAGGGTACTGAGGCACTGGAACTGGTTGCCCGGTGAGGTTGCAGCTGCTCCATCCCTGGAAGTGTTCAAGGCCAGGCTGGATGGGGCAATGGGCAACCTGGTCTGGTGAGAGGTGTTCCTGCTCATGGCAGTGGGATTGGAACCAAGTTCCCTTCTTAAATCATTCTATTATTCCATGGTTCTATGAACACAGTGGATGAAATACCTACAGCTGCTCTGATGTTTGATGATCTACTGTAGCTATTAAACACCTATGGGTAGGTTTCCTAGTACTGAGAAGGTGATTGAGGTTACCTGGCTTGGCTAAGGTGACACAGTGAATCACATGCAGATGCTGGACAGGATCACAGGGGTGTGGCTGCTCCTGGCAGTTTAAAACACCTCAAGGTAATGTTGCCACATTCCCACCCTCCCTCTAGTCCCCAACCTGCATGCTAACACTGCTTGCTATGGCAGCTTCAGTGCTGATTGGCACTGCCAGGGGAGGTGCTTAACTGGTAAGGGGTATTACATTGGGCTAATATCTTTCTAGTGACATGAGCTTGTGTCCAGCTTGGGCCTTCAAATTGCTGCACTGTGGGGTCAGATAAATGCCAGGCTCAACAGATGGAATGGAGATATGCAGGAGAAAGTGGACAGGACTGTGGGGACACCAGCTTAGATCAGTGAAACCATGTAATGAGACCCTAAGTCCTCATGGTCTAATCCCTAACATGGGTATCTCATAAATCAGAGGAAGAAACCTTCCCGCAGTAAATGCATTCTTGTGTTTAGAACTTGTGTGTTTTACAAAGATAAAACAGCTTCTGCTTTAATTTTATTTTCTCATACATATTCAGTGCAATGACTTAATAATTTTAATCGCAGGAAAATATTCTCTTACCTTTTCATTCAGTGTAGCATTATTGTGACTTTTAATAATCTACAAACTTCTGCAGAAAAAGCTGGTGAGCCGTTACACGGGTAGACTCACAACCACAAATAATAGTAACATTATTGAACAATATGAAGGATTTTAAAAAAGGCAGGATTTTTAGTTGTTTTACATTTACCAGTATATTGGAAGAGTGGAAGAAAGTGAACATTAAAGGAGTTTGTTATTTAAGTGTACACATTGTGTCTTGACCCAAATAGCTGTGGAAGGTTTGCAGCTACAGCAATGGTTACAGCAGTGAGAAGGTATTTATGGCTTTCCTTCCTGTTCAAAAACATTATTTTGAAGCACTGTGAGTACAGCCATTAACATAACACAACACTTAAAGAACTAACGTGCCGTGATGAAAATTATAAATAATTACAGCAATTACACTATGATATGACACATCAAGTCCATATTGTCTAGGGCTTCAAATTACCAGTTACTGAACTGTAAATAAGATTGGAATTATCTTTTTTTCTCGGTGGTAAGTTACCTCTCTTTATAGTTCTCCTGACAGCAACAAATGACAATACCGAGCAAATCTTTCACACTACAGATATTAACAGCAACGAATACATTCATGTTGTTATGAAATACTGATGTGTCTAAAGAGCAAAGAATTAATTTAGTAAGATAGGAACCTATTTCCTTTATGGCCCACTTCTCCCTGTCTGTTGTAGTTCTACAGCTTGCATCTCCTTTAGCCCTAACTTCTGTTAGGAATGTACTCTGAACAGCACACAGGTACATCTGTTTTCTGGGTCAAACCACAAGGACACTGCATATAAACTAAAAGGCACATATCTTTCATAGCCATCTGCCTCTTTCCATCTCTGCCAGAAACCTTATTTTTTACCGGGGCATGTAGGAAAATGCCTGCTGGTAAGTGATGTTGTTACCTCTTTTTCTTGTTAGGGCTCTGTAGATCTGGTTTTGCTTTGGTTTACATTTAGTCATTTCCTCCATCATCTTTAACTCTTTTATTAACTGCTTTTTAATTTCTTTTTTCCTCAAAGGCCAGGTCTCACAGTGGTATATAGCCATCATCAGCATGATTGCTTCAAAAATCTGAATCTTTTGTTTGTTTCTTTATTGACCTCTCTAATCTCTTGGTCTTTATTCATGGCTGCCCTTGCTGTGCCTCATTTCTATTTGAATATTTCATTCCTATGAACTACGTAAATTAAAGCCTTGAGCTCATATTTTGTCTTTCTTTTGTTATGACCTCTATATATTTATGATACACGTATTTTTATTATATGTATATATATAAGTACACGTTATCTGAGAATCTAGACTTGTTTCTAACTATGATCACCTACTGGTCAAATCTGTTATTAGTGAAATAATTAAGATGATCACATACACCATTCATGACTAACTAGTAAAATTACTTATTAGCCTCTACCTATCTCAGTGTTGTCCCTAAACCTTCCAAGTGTTTCTCCGCTAAAAGGTTGGATAGATAAGACAAAAGTACACCTCATTATCTAATGCACATCATAACCACCTCAGCATTACTTCTGCCATTTTTATAGGCAAGTTTTAGACTGAGGTTTCAGTCACCCAGCTAATTGCAGTAGGAAACCCCTCTCAAATAGAAATAGTTTGTGAACTACGAACTGAAATTATCCAACAGAATGAATAAATATGCAAAGAGAAAAAAACTGCATTCTACATCTTAATGACTTTGGTTATTACTTGAACTTCTCACCTCTACCAAGTTTAAACTCCAACAATTTCCAGCATTTCTTAGACCATTTTTGTATTAATCCTTTCCAGGAAAATGTTCTTGTATGTTTTAAATCTTTCCAGTATCTACTGAATCATGCAAATGATAGTCAATATAGAAGTAATCAATATTATATATATATATAACTCCCAGTGTTCCCAAATTGCTGTAGCTCAGAGCAAGTTTCCTGTTAATTTTGACCAAATCTTAGAATAAGAAACAGGGCTCCTTTACAAACAATATACAGACTTCAAATAGCTAAGATACCTCTAGCTGAAGTTTTATTCTTTTGTGGTGCATTTCACTCTTACTTTCAGAAATTCTTAAAAATCAGAGTTTCATGGTACTGTCATATCCAAGTGCCATATTAGACCTATTTCACAGAGACAAGCCTGGCTCAAATCAAGTTACACAAGTTCGTGACAGTCCCAAACCCAAATTTGGAGTTTAGACCAGATGTAAGGAAGAAATTTTAACAGTGAGGGTGGTGAAACACTGGCATGGATTGCCTAGAGTAGTGGTAAATGCCTCACACCTAGAAACATTCTAGGTTGGGTTAAACAGGAGTCTGGCAACATAATCTAGTTGGAGATATCTGTGCTCACTGCAGTGAGGGATTGGACTAGATGAGCTTTGAAGGTCTCTTCATACACAAATAATTCTATGATGATTTTTTTTATATAGCACAAGCTCTTTGCTTTCTCAAGAAACCATTTATCTCTAAGTGGTAACAAAATATTTTCAACTGGATGCCCACAATCAGACACTGAAATCTCTGCCAAGATGCATGAAGATTATGATTACCAGAAGTGAGCAGTCACTAAAATACCTACTAATCAGTGGTGTGTGCTGACTTCTAGGCGTGCTGCTGCTAAATTAACTTCTGCTAATAGCTACTGAATTTTTTTGGTCAGGAGACTGCTGTTTTCAGGAATCTGAAGACTTAATGACCATATTAAATGATACATTTAAAAGTACCAAAATTGATAATCCATAAAGATTGGAAAAAATGTTATTCATTCTTTCATTAGACTATTCTAACTTGGAGAGCAGAGTGCATTCCTTGCCTGAATCAATTTGGATTATAACAGTGGAATCGGTTTCATTATTTCACACACAAATGCCGAAAATTTTAATTTTACACTTACTGAAGAGCTGAAAAGAGGCCAGGGTATTAAGTAAGTCCTCAGGCACAGTACAACTCTAAGCAGCCTAGAATATTCAACACAGCGTAGTTTATTTGCACAGATAATCAACCAAGACTTTTTCTGGTCTACAAAACTGGGTGCTGGCTTACCTGTGATAAGCTGTAGAGCGCTATAACATGTTAGTTCATGCTTGGTGGCAATAGGTTTGTTTTCCAAGATTGTGTAATCCAAATTCCTTTTCTAAGAGATGATTTTGAGAAGCGCTATTAAATGGAATAATTAATGAGAGCACAGAATACTAAAGAATTAAACCCTATTTTGTGTGTGTGCTTGTGGTAAGCTTCAAACATTGAAAGTACCAATTTGTAAAGAATGAACTTGATTTCAGGAATGGGAATTTCTGTTAGTACTTGTGTTACAATCAGATCAGTGTACCCAGCTGTAGCACATGACAGAGATTTTAGGAACACAGTTAGGGTCACATTTACAATACAAATCGGGAATGTGTTGCAACTGCATTCTTTGATTTGATTGTAATGTAGATGACTGTAAGGCTAATTAAACATCATCTACTGTTCACAGGAGAAACCACCAGCTGTTGCTCAAGCACAGTTTAAAGACAGCATTATATGAAACAGGTTATGACATGGTTTCACCAACCAACACAGACTGAGATTTTTCCAAGTTATAACAAGACTCTAGAATTACTTTAGCCTTGGTTTAAACATATTAAAAATACATTTAATACGGGTCTTGCAAGCAAGATGCTATGACACTTCAAAATTCATTTCACATAACACTGACATAATAAATGTGTCCTGTATTTTGACCCAGATAAAATCAGTTTTCCTCTACTATCAGTTAACCTTTTGGTCAAGCTGAATGGTTGTAGGGCTTTATTTTCACAAGGGCTTTGAGACAACATTCAGGCCTGTCAAACCCACAGTTTGAAAAAAGTATAAATAATGTCTGTCTCCTATACAGTGCTTTCATCTGCAAATCAAAAAGCACCTTTTAAGATCAGTATCATAATCTCGATTTTCAGAGAAGAAAATTAAGACCCAGGGATGCCCAAAATCAGACTGAACACTGGTAGCTATGGTAACTGAGGTATAGTCAATATGCTATTTCCCATCTACCATTTTGTAGAGCATCTTAATAACCTTGATGAAATTTTAGAAGGAACAAGTGTAAAAATGAACTTATACCAGAGCTGATGGAATACTTCAGAGGTAAATTCTATAAATCATTACAGCAAGTCAATCAAGATTTGTGTCATATTAACCTCTCACTTTTGAAACAGCCTGAATTTTACAGTTTTATGCAACCACTCCCCAGGTAGGAAATGTTGGTTTCCATCCCAGGGTCATATACTCCTGAAAGTTTTTGGGAAACAAAGATTCCAGATACTTTAAGATTCCAGGTTTCAATGGTCCTAGAGAGCGGTAGTGGTACCGATACAATGGAAGGAAGACTCTTTGTAGTAGGGAACCTTGTTTTTTCTAAAGCATCTATTGCTACAGTCTCCGAGAGTCTAATACAGACATTAATCACCACATTAAGTAGTCTCATGAAAAAGTAATTATCTTCACCATTCCCCATGTCAGGAGCTTGGGTAAATTTGAAATACGTTGCATTTTGTAGTTTGTTGATCTGATCTTTTAGTAAAAGCTCTTCTTGACAAGTAGCCTGGTTTTATTTCTTCTAGCTGGTTTTGTTTCTTCTAGGTGATTCTGTTCTGTGGGTAACCAATCCATAAAATCTTTGCAAACTTTCCTGTCTGTCAGCATGTTTATGCTTCTTGCAACACAATTTCATTTGCAGTTAAGGTCATTAAATAAGTTTACTTCAAATGCAGAGAGACCTACAAAAGTGCCCAGCTGCTAGCCAGAGGTTTGCCTAAAAGACAGAAGGCACCCAGCAGCACTGATCCAAAAGACATTATTTATTGTCTTCAAATCATCACCTTTACACCTGCCCCAGCACTGGGGAAGACTGACAGGAACCAGACAAGTTAAACCTCACTTCTGATGTGCACAACCCTCTCATGCAACTTGCCACTGGCATAAAGCTGAACTGTATGAATTCAGAGCACAACAGCTCTATGATCCATCTTATCATCTCATTCTGACACCTGATGCTTCTTCCAGATTTTTACTCAAAGTGCTGTATCTACACGTGGTCAAGTTACAATTCAAGTTAAAATCTTAAACAATGTCACATTCATTCAGTTTAGCCTTACATAAAATGGAGATAATTACTCCATTAAGGTGTGGTGTTTGTAAAATGTCTCAGATGAAAAGGACTTTCCTTGCAAAATGTAATTATAACATCATTATGCCAGAGGTAAGGCATAGGCCTGTGATTCTACACACGGTATTTAAATACAATTACTTATCTATCAAAATCAAGAATGTGAGCTCTTTCTTCCTCTGCAAGCTCCTGATCCCCTTACCATTATTAATATGAGTAACCCTGCCTCTGACAAATCTGTGCACATACTCTTTCAGTATGGTGTACAAGCAGCAAAACAGCACAGCAAACTCAAAAATAGTATCAATTCCTCAGTTATCGACATTTTTCATAATTTCTCCCACTCATAAGCGTTCTCAAGCTCTGATGTCAGTTTTAGAGGGATACCTCACTTTCACATTTCTGCAGATGCCCACTTGTACTACTAAGCATTTGTACATTGCAATATGGACAATTTTATAGTCCAAGGCAGAAATTATTTTGTGAATTGTCCTTCAACTATGACACACAAGAGCATAGTTTCTAACTCTTGCACCGTACTTAGATCTACTCGGTCTGGCGTGAACCATTCAACATCTCGGTGTTCATCCCTGCCTTCCTGACGATACTCCTTGCTTCCTACAGCTGCGCTCGCTGCTCCTCCTCTCCCTTTCAGCGGACAGCAGGGCTTCCCCGCATCTGCCCAGTACCAGGTGTCCTGGGTGTTTTATGGAGTTAACCGCCACGCTGCGAACCAACTTCAGGTGGTGCCCTGCTTGCTCTCTCGCAAGGCGTGTAGGCACGACTTTCCGCGCTGTCTCCTGTAGACCTGCAAGAGCAGCGGGAACTCTCGTTCTGGGAGTCAGGAGCACGGAACTTGAAGGGCTGAAAAGAGAAGCTCGACAGCAGGAAAACGAACGATGCTGTAATGCAGGTTGGAGGTAGACGAACGGGGGCTGATGGAAAGGCGGAGGAGGGGCATAGGATAGCACCAGCGGGGCCGAACGGGGGAACGCTGGAGTCCCACGGCCCACAAGAGCAGAACGGGAATCATTGTGGGTTCCCGCCCGGGCCCTCCTGCTGCGGGCCGGGCCGACACGTGCGCAGAACCCAACGGCGGGTCGCGGCGGGAAAGGGACCGGTTCCCGTGGCAGGGAGAGACGGAGAGGAGGCGGAGGAGGGCAAAGTAGAGCCGAGCAGAGGAAGGCGCCCCTTGCCTAGCAGCTCTGCCCTCCTCAAGAGAGCAGCCGCCGGCGCCCGCCTGGATTGGCAGGATCGTGCGCCCTCCTCTTCCTCCCTCCTTTTCCCTCCTCCGCGGGGTGGGTTCCAGCCGTCCTCCTCTTTTCTTGAGGAGGTGTGTGTTGCGGGGCGGAATAGTTTAAAAAAAAAAAAAAACCCACCACAACAGAAAAACAGAGAAAAGAAAATCCCAAGTCGCGTCTCCGACGTCTCCGGGCCCCGCGGCCGCAGCGGCCGCCCCACATTCCTGACATTCCTGGGCCGTGACTCCCCGCGCCGCCCCGGCCCCAGCCCCGCGGGACACCAGTCCCCTCCCTCCTTCCCTCCCTCCCTCCTTCTCGCACCCCGCGGGCGGCAGCAGCAGCTCAGCGCGCCCCGGCCCCCCCCAACGCCGCAGCCCCGCCGAAGTTCCCGGGGCGGGTCGGGGCGGCGGGACCGGGGCTTTCTCCCCGCCCGCTTCGTTCCCGGGAGAGTCACACAAAGCCGAAGAGGAGCAGGTAAGGAAGGAGCCGCCAAGCTCGCTCGGGTTCGGGCTGAGCGAAAGATCTGGGTTGTGCTTTTCCCTCGTCCCGCTCCGATGTGCGGCCGCGGCTCGGCGGCGTGAGGCAAGGAGAACCGGCAACTGGGGACTGCAAACGGGCTCGACAAAGCTCGGGCAGCCCGCGGGACACCTCAATAGCAGCGTCTCTGTGTAACCGAGAGGTGTTTGTTGGGCCCCTTGCCGCACTACTGCTCGCCCTCGGGGCTGTGTCCCCCACGCCCAGGGGTTTACCTTGGTCTTTGTTAGTTACACTCGAGTCAGCCAGTGTCTAACAGCTCTGCCGAGTTAGACGGGAGAGATAGCGTGGAGGAATGACATCGGCTATCAGTTCTGATGCGGCAAAGTCAATGAATTTTTAAGATCTCCAACTCGCTCTCAGTCTTGGAGTATGTTCAGGACGAGCGTTACATAATGTATGTGTGGTATGTGGGTATAGTGTGTGCTGGAGCTGGAATTACTAGCGAGAACGCTTTATCTCCCATTTGCATAGAATCGTATGTTTTCATCACGAGCAGCTCTTAGGCTGTTCGTAACTTGAACGAGGTGGGAACAAACAGTGACCGGTAAAGGCTCCGATTCAACATGTTGTTGCCCAAAAAGTTATCTGGGATTTTTGGCACGTAGTCTGAAATCCTAGCAGAAGAACTTTTACCAGGAGTCCAGTTATCTTTTCTTTAAACTTCTTGCGGATAATCGCTGTTGGGATTGATTATTCTGAAAGCGCTGTTGGATTCTGAAGTTCCTTACAGAGTTTGGAAAAATGCATATGTAAAATGGCTCCCTCCAAATTACAAGTCACCACCTGCCAACCTCCATGTTAAGCGAGAAGGTAGCCAGGTCTTTTGGAGGGGACTGCACTCTGCTTATTCAGCTGAGAATGTCTTATCAGATATGAGTGACAAAATAGAGATTATACAGCTTCTGCACTTGCCCTCTGGGAGGTCTGTAGCTAACACCTAGTACATAGTGTAAAATAAAGTGAATGTTGATGTTACAGTAATGGAAATAAGCTTTAGGCCCTGTTCTGCGATTTGCAGTATTTTCTTGAACTTTTTGGGATATCTTTAGGAGGCTGTATCAGAGTCACTTACAGCAGAGGGCACTTGTGTGTATCTAGTGGATCAGGATACAGAAAGTTGAGAGCTTTTGCAAACTTACTGTGGGTTGAAGCATAGCCCATCGTCTGAAAGACAGTCCTCAAAATCTGCGGCAGAGCTTGTGGCCAGAAGTTCCACCTCTGCATTTGTGTGCAGGATTCTTGAAAGCACTGCTGGCTCCATGCAGACTCCAGGGATCTAGTGGTGAGGATCAAGGGCACACCAAGGACTGCAGGACTCATCTTGGTGCTGAGCAAATCGAGCTTTTGTACGGACATTACACTTGAAGAATTAAACATGTCTTTTAAATGTTTCTGTAATAGTAGCAGCTTTACTGCAGTGTTGTTCATGAAGGTTAATTAGCAACCCATGTTAATGCTAATCACCAACTTTTCTCATTCTTGTCCAGCAGAATGTGAGTCAGTTATTGTAACTTCAGTATAGAACAGCTTTCTGCTTCATTCTCTTTCTCTCGACATCCAGTGAGGCTGTGTTTGATTAAACATTATTCCAGTAGCTCATTTTAATCTAGATTTCAGTTTAGCATAGCTACCTGCAGTGTGAAGAGTGAACTCTCAACAGGAGGCAAGTCCGTCTCTGTCGCAAGGGTTAGTCAGCTGAGCGGGTTTTATATCTTGCTGGTAGTATACCGGAGGAAAAAGATTTCAGCAGGCAGTGCTGCTTGATAGCATATGGGTCCTAGTCCTGCAAAGACCCACTCATGTGCTTGTGCTTAAATTTCTATTCATGAATATTGCCTTTGAAACCACAGAATTTCTTTTATATGTGTAATGATAAACATGTACACAAGTCTTTGCAGGAGCCAGGCTGCAATACTTAGTATACAGTGTATTTGTGCATGTGTGTCCAGCTCAATTGCAAGAAAATGTTAATAAAGGCTTAACTTTTATGCTGAGAAAATGCCATAAAAGTATTTTTATGTCCATCATGAAGTGCAGCGTGTCTTGGCCTATGTGGAGTTTTGCTGATCTGTGACAGCAGCGTTACCCTGTAGATGCTCTTCTTGTGAGGAGAATGCCTGTGTGCAAGATTCTCTGAAATATTACATACAAAAATCTGGTTCTGTTTTTGAAATCTGTAGCTTCCTCTAGTACTGGATCCAGTCCATGTCCATAGTGGGTGCAACCTGTCCTACAGAGGTGCCCATTTTCTGCTTATGACCTTCTGTTTTGCTTGTTTAAGAGGTGGTCTCTGAAGAGAGACCACCTTCTGAAGGAATTAGGCTACTCACAAATGTGGAAATAGCCCCAAGAGCAGGAACTACAGTCCAAAGCCCTTCTGATTTTCTATTTCCTGTGGACTATAGGAGTGATGAGAACAGTGGAGTGTGGAAAGGTCAATGAGGTGATGAACATCTAGACTTTTAGGTACTTTATCAGCTTATGGAGGTTTTGTTGAATTCATCTTCATGCCTTTTGTGCAAGAGTAGTTTTGAGGCAATAAGACTACACCTTTATTTTTGGGTTATGTACTTTATGGGATAGTTGCTTTCTTTTTTCCTGTCTTTTGATTGTATTTGGCTAGCTTGTCTGTCTAGCTTTTTTTAGGTTTGGTAGTTCTTTTGTTTTCTTTTTAACCATAAACCTACAGACCAGGCATGGCTTATGATTGAAATATGTGTGTAATTTTGTAGTAATAGCCAGAACTCAAATATGGAGCTTGCTGAAAATCTTAAAACTAAAGTATAAAAACAGATGCAGTTTAAATATATGAAGAATCAAAATTGTTACTGGTGTTATTCTTTTTTTAAATTAAAATTAATTTGTCTTTCCTTGTTAAATATGTGTCTGTTTATTCTGCTTGCTTGTTCAGATAAGTCTTTAGGTAATTTTTATCTGTTTATTCACAGCTGGTGCTTTGGTAAGCAAGAGATCTTGGTGTTTGCTTTACTGATTCCTGTTGAATTGGTGAGGATAATTCCAGCTAAATCTACTGTTGTTCTTTACTTTTTACATATAACAAAATGTGTTTTTAAAGCAAATTTACTAAATTCAAAGGATGATTTCACATGAAGGTTTGACTGATTAGGAGCATTTTAATTACATTGTCTTCAACTTGTGGTGTCCATGCAAATACAACAAAATTTCATCCAGTTTTAGTGAATTGGCAGATAAGATTGTGCTCAAATAAAGGTAACTATGCAAATGCAATGCTTTGCTGTCTGAATGGTTTCCATTGGTATTTTTGGCTTTGGATGCAGAGGAAAGCAAAGAAGGCTTTAAGATTGCTCCTAAGATGTCTCTCAAGGTCAGCAAATCAACGCTGGAAGTGTAATCTGGAATTAAGTACGGAAGACTCTTGCAGCACAGAGCATTTAAAGGAATGTGCATAGTTGTTTTAAAATAGATTTCGTCTGTCATTGCTGCCCTAATAAGCAGTTGTGCATATAAGTACACATGAGCAACCTCTGTAAATACCTAAGGGACTATAAACCTAGCACTAATTAAGCCTAAATTTAGGAAACATTAAGAAGGATTTCTGGAGGGAGTCAGGTATGTGACATGTTGGTTGTGTGATGTCTTGGAAGAAGAAAACAGTGACCTACAGCCCCCTTTGATACCCTGTAGACGTGATCGTCCTGCATTCTCTTCACACAAAGTGTAGATTCTGAGTTTTGGTTTAAACCAGGGGAAACTGTAGCTCTCCTTTGTAGTTCTCCGAGCATACTGTTTCTTATGACTAAGGATACTTTAACACTGATTGGTTGGGGTTTTTTTGTCAGTAACAATGTAAACCTTAAATTAGCATGTGATGCAGAAACACCTCTGAAAACAGGGTGGTGAATGTGTATGTTGGTGATCTAATAAATTACATGAATGATGGTGTGCCAAAACCTGCTAATGATGCACAAGTATTTAGATTAGGCAAGACTGAAGAAGACAGAGAATCCAAGTAAAGGGAATCCAAGAAAGCTGGGTAAAAGTAAAGCACAGTAGATGATGCTGATAAATTCAAGAATATTCATGTTAGTGCAAGTAATCAAATTACTTGTTCATGTTATGCAATTGTAAATTAACTCTATGTACTAAGGCAGGGAGTAAGACTTCAACAGTTTTATTTGAACTTACATTTTAGCAATTGCTTAGCATTGGGCAGAAAAAAAAGCCACAGTTGTGCATGGCTCAGATTCACCTGGAATGGACCATTTGTGATCTTTCCAAGAAGAGAGGTTGGAACACACTTACAGTAGTATTTTCAGTTCAGCTTCACGTACCTTTGTAACAAGGAAGTCGGTTAGGTGATGTAGGATGTAAATGTGCAAAATAATGTATCTCCATTAAGAAGTAACAATTCCATTACCCTTTGATATAACAAATAGTTTTAGGGAGTAGTTTGAAAGACAATGTATGTAATACCCTAAATCACCGTTTTTAAAGAAAATACAAGTAATTGTAATGCTGCTAAAGACAAGTATAGAAGCTAAGAGCCTGGTATGGTGAAAAAATGAACTGTTCCTAGGGACTGGAGGAAGAGTTACACCTGAATAGATGTTAACTGTGATGCTCTAGGACACAAATCAACAGTGTCTAGCAGGGATTAAGAAATTAACCTTTGGACAGATCATGCTAATAATGTCTTCTGTGGTATTTCATGTGTTTTTTTTGGAGTGTAAGCTGCTCTTAGAAGTTGAGTCAAAT
Organism: Rhinopomastus cyanomelas; assembly: GCA_013400115.1. Classification (NCBI taxonomy): domain Eukaryota; kingdom Metazoa; phylum Chordata; class Aves; order Bucerotiformes; family Rhinopomastidae; genus Rhinopomastus; species Rhinopomastus cyanomelas. The sequence goes on along the minus strand of VXBP01010786.1, from coordinate 176,682 downwards.
CATCAGCCTGATACCCACTATATTAATTAATTGCTGTACTGTGAATGATGGTAGCTTTACTTAGATATGAATGCAGGTGAAATTGAAAGGTTTCTTTTTCATAGATATTCAGGATTCATAAAAAGTAAAAGTTGGACTCTTTTAAATTCTTGAACAGAATAAAGTTTAACAATTTTATTGTGTCATGTTTGGCTGCTGCCTGGGCTAGTGTAGGGTGTAACAGAAATGATTAGGCTTCAGTCAAAGGCCGTTAATATTGACATCTCTTACTAATTGATTTGGTTATGATTATCAATGATTTCTAGTATGTGTTTGAATAGACAAGGAATATTGTGTAATTTATGTAGTTAATGCAAATATTTTTGAATTCTATGACAATATGACACGTGTGCTACAAATACATGGATCAGTTTCTGGAGGTTACTAGACCCTTTATAATTTAAGGCTCTTTGAAAGAAAATCTTGTCAGAGCAATTGGGTACCTACGCCGTGGAATTTTTACACATCTGTAGACTGGGTATATATATTAATCAGCTGCAGAAAAGAAAGTGGGGAGAATTCCTTTAGTGATGGGCACCATGACTGATCTAATAACCAATGCCTCGTGTTAACAGAATAGTGTGTAGAGTGTAACACAGTTAAGCTTTGTCTGTAGAAGTTTCAGAAAACTATGCTGTAGCCCAAACAATAAAAAGCAAAATCTTTTGTAACTTTTAGGTTGTGTGACCCACCAGAATGAATTGTCTTATAGGCTGCCCAGCACCTACCTACAGAATGGGGACTGATTTTTTCACTTCCCTGTTGAAAGGGCTGCAGCTGTTTTGAAAGTGGCCTTGCACTGCTTTTCTGAACTCAAAATAAGGTTAATGGGGAGTCTCATGTCTGTAAAGGGGGATAAAAGTAATGCTGTCTTTTGGGACTTCATCCTTTGGACATGGGGCCTGCTGAAAGCACAGCTACCTGAAGGACACAGCTGGGACCTTAGCCCAGGAGTATTTGGCTGTGTAGGAGAATTATGAGGTTACCAGTAGTTGTTTTAACTTGTGTTTGTGCAATTCTTTCTTGTTTTTACAACTGAGAAAATAGTTTGCATTCCTCAGGTTTTTTAGATTAGCTCTTATCATGGAACTCCTTCTTTTGAGAGGAGGCATTCACTACCTTGTAGATAAAATGCCTTGAGCTTTTATTGATGATGATAATTAAGCTAAGTTTTTGGACAAGCATGGGCAAAATCAGGAGACTTTGTTAATCAGAGATTCAACAAATAGAAGCCAGATCCCATTCTTGATGTCTACGGCTACATGCCATTTTCATCTTGACAGCTTCCTCTCATCTCTTTGATTCTTTACCAAAAAAGATAACCATTCTGCATTGAGTGTGAACCTTGCATTTTCTGAGTATGTGATATGCACTACTTATCTCAGGCGCTTTAAAGGTGAGACAATGTGTAAAGGAATTTCTACACAGAACTTAGTGTCTGTTGTTCACCTGACAGAGGGAGAGGCGAGGGAAAAAGCAAAGTATGCAGTGCCCTACTTCATCTTGTGCTGACATGGAATAAAACTTCTGATGCTAACAATAGAAGGAGACCCTGAAATTCCTACTTCAAATATAGAAAAGAGAGATTTTGGAGAAAATCTGACTTCTCCTTTAAGAGGTTTCTGAAATACTTAATGTGAACAGATCTGCTTCATGAGAAAGAACCTTAAGCTATGAAGGTGATGGAAATTTCTTTCAAAGGTCCTGGAAAGCAGGCATCTGAAATAATCACAGTTTATGTTTTTTTCTTTTCTAGCATACTTTAAGAGCTACAGAGTAGAATTGGTGTCTATTTTCATTCTTCATAGTGTTGTGAAGATGAAGTTTGTTTAGGAAAACGCTCTGGTCACCTTACCAGATAAAGAAGTTGGCTGCTGACTTGGGAAGGCTGATGCCATCTTTGCTGCTAGACAGGAATATTTACTGAGATTTAGGCTCTGGTAGGTTCAGAATGGAGGGTGGACAGGACAAGTTTCTGCTTGTAAATAAACAACTCTTGTATCTGAGTAAAGGTCTCTGATTTCTGGCACCATTGCTAAGCCTGTTGTGGAGGACAGTGATAGCAGAGAAGCTAAATCATGATACTGATACTCACATGCAGCTCTTTTGCACTTCTTTGTGCCTACATCTTTTCTTGCAAGTTTTCTTTCATATGTCCACGTTCCCCTTGGTAGCTTGGTGTCTCAGAATGCATTTGTGCATAGCTGGAACTTGGAACCAAAATATTTGCTGAGACGAGTTAGCGTTTGGCATCACTGCTACATTTCACATCCAATTTTTATTAACTTTTTGACAAGTTGAAAATAAAAGCCATTTAAAAATGAAAGTTATTTTTGCCTGTTATGTATTTCAGGACTTTTGTTACACAGTGAACTGTTTCATGCTACTCAGTTATACAGGCAAATGTGTTGAAATAAACAGTGCTGTGTAAAGAGGGTTCACTTTAATTTAATAAATAATGTTCTTAATGACTTTTTGCACTGCAGAATGTGCTGGGTGCTTTACAAAGAGCAAAAGGCATAATACCTTTCTCACCTTATGGTATAAGGAAGAGGTGACCAATGTTTTGGCGCAATAGGCAAGCAATGTGTTGGGAAGGGCTGAGGATTCTGGTTTCTTTGACCGCAACCTGCCCTCATAGGTTGCCCTCTTCTACAGCTGGTTCATTTCTCCAAAGTATTTCTGGTTTCTGTGTTTAATTGCTAAGTTGTCATAAATATGTACCTTTAAATATGCAAATTCAGGAAGGCATAGTTCCTGTACGTTTACAGTTCAGTAATTAAGAGACAGATGTTTTGGTGTGGAATTACTGGTAACGTCTTGGGATCTGACTTTTATGAAACCAGCATATGAAACCACTGATGTTTTCTTGGCACTTGGATGGGAGGAGGCACATGCAAGGAGAATACAGCAGTTTGGATTGCTATGTGGAGTTCTATTTTTTGTTTTAGTTTTTCTCTAGCTCTTTTTCTTGGTTGCTGGTATAGCAACCTAAAAGAGTTGCTCATAGAACAGGTCTGAGCTTTTATAGTACCTATATTTTATATTTGCATATAATTCTCACTGCTGAAAGGGTGAATGATTAATATGGGTAGGATGTGCTTTCAAACAATAAACATTTCAAACATTAAACTTCACTTAATGACAGCCTGGTTGTCTCTTCTGATGTACAAATGAGTTAATCCAGAGAGACTGATACATCCTTGCAGTTTTCCTAAACTTAATTTAGGTATGAAGATTGTCACCCATGCACTAATGAATCTTGTCAAAGCATCTGACAGGGGCTGGGTACCCATGGGAGACAATTAGTCATTTTGTTGTAGTAGTCAGTAATGTCAGCTTCCCTTGATGTTACATAAGGTTTCTTTCCTACTTTGTATTTTCAGCTTCTACTGCAATAGATGTTTGCTAGCATATACCTTACCTTTCATGTTAGCTTTGTGTTCAGTGCCCTTGACAAGTAACAGCTGTCACATTTTACATTTCCTTCCCACCCGTCTCCAGAGTAATATGCTGAAATGTAATGAGTAGCAGAACTGGGAGCATGCAACAATACAGTAGCTTTCATGCAAGTAAATACAAAAATGACTGTACCACTTAATTGTACTTTTTCCATTCTCCTTAAAAATGCAGATGTGTAATGTAATTAATTTATTTTTTACTGGGTTTGGAATCAAAGTAAATGCATTTCTCAGTCTCTCATGTTGTATGTTGCAATCAAATGGAATGGCAGAGGATATGACAGTGACAGGGAAGGATATCCATAATTATTCTCATATTTTTGTATGATAAAAAAATGAATTTGTGTTAGTTTACCTGGCTTTTTGCTGTAGCCTGAGATAGCTGTGGCCATGGTTTTGAAAGCAGAGCATGTTAGTTTTGTTAAGTGTGTTTTACAAATGTTAAAATATGGGAATTACAAGACTATTTAAAATGTGCATGTTGAAAATGACCCTTTGATATAGTGAATGAAATAATTTTATAAGATTAAGTTAGGTTCTAGTTTGTTTATCAAGAAAAACTTGCAAATCATGAGATCTGTGGTGTAATGTATTTGTCTTTTGGGAATAGTAGCTGGAATAGTACTGGTGGACCCGCGGGCCAGATTGGATGCCCTGGCCAGGGTTTGAGGACCTCTGGGTTAGACCATGGCACTAACTGCCACATCCACTCTTTTCTTAAGCATCTCCAGGGATAGTGACTCCACTACTTTCCTGGGCAGTCCATTCCAGTGTCTAACCATCCTTTCCGTGAGGAAGTGCTTCCTAAAATCCAACCTAACCCTCCCCTGGTGCAGCTCCAGGCCATGCCCTGTTGCTGGTTGCCCTGTTGCTGGTTGCCCTGTTGCTGGTTGCCCTGTTGCTGGTTGCCCTGTTGCTGGTTGCCCTGTTGCTGGTTGCCCTGTTGCTGGTTGCCCTGTTGCTGGTTGCCCTGTTGCTGGTTGCCCTGTTGCTGGTTGCCCTGTTGCTGGTTGCCCTGTTGCTGGTTGCCCTGTTGCTGGTTGCCCTGTTGCTGGTTGCCCTGTTGCTGGTTGCCCTGTTGCTGGTTGCCCTGTTGCTGGTTGCCCTGTTGCTGGTTGCCCTGTTGCTGGTTGCCCTGTTGCTGGTTGCCCTGTTGCTGGTTGCCCTGTTGCTGGTTGCCCTGTTGCTGGTTGCCCTGTTGCTGGTTGCCCTGTTGCTGGTTGCCCTGTTGCTGGTTGCCCTGTTGCTGGTTGCCCTGTTGCTGGTTGCCCTGTTGCTGGTTGCCCTGTTGCTGGTTGCCCTGTTGCTGGTTGCCCTGTTGCTGGTTGCCCTGTTGCTGGTTGCCCTGTTGCTGGTTGCCCTGTTGCTGGTTGCCCTGTTGCTGGTTGCCCTGTTGCTGGTTGCCCTGTTGCTGGTTGCCCTGTTGCTGGTTGCCCTGTTGCTGGTTGCCCTGTTGCTGGTTGCCCTGTTGCTGGTTGCCCTGTTGCTGGTTGCCCTGTTGCTGGTTGCCCTGTTGCTGGTTGCCCTGGAGAAGGGCCTTACTCCCACCTGACTTTAACCTCCCTTCAGGTAGTTGTAGAGAGTGATAAGGTTCTGCCTTTGCAATCGGACAGGTCTCTTTCTTCATAGGGCTTTGAAATAAAATATTTTAAATAAAAAATATACAATATTAGTTCTGGTAATTGTTATTTTTCTGCATTTCTATTAAAGGAGCTGGAAAAAATTTGGTTTTTTTTCCTTTTTTACAGGTAAAACAGTACTATGAAACCAATTTAGAGCTATAGAAGTAAATGGTTTTGACAGGGTAGTTTTTGGAGCCTTTCTCAACAAAGTTGTTACCAATATTTCATACCTTTGGTACTTTTGATATGATCTTCATTTGCTTTATCCTGAGGCATTTAACAGTCCATGTATTCATTCACTGATATACAGAATTGTAGAATGATAGATGAATTTAGGTTGGCAAAGACGTTTAAGATCACTGAGTTACATTCCCACCGTGCATACAGCTGTCTTGAGGTGTGATGTCCACACTAGTTCCACACCAGCTATGCTGGGTGCTCTGTACACCAGGTTTCATCAGACATAGTTAGACCTGCTCTACATGCACTTTAAGCAAGGTGATAAATTCATTTACTGAAGAACCAGCATGGATAGGAATGTCTTGTAAAAGTAGATTTCCTCCACTGCTGTCTCACTGAAGTTATTTCTCTGGCTTTTGTGTGATATTTGTGTACAGGGTTCAAACTTAAAAGAGTGTGATAGGTGATAGGAATGGATCGTGCTGGGTGTTGGTGCACTACACAGTACAGAATCTGTTCTGGAGGATGTTACTGCTGGGTACTTTTTAAGAGTTGAGGGAGTGAGCCCACTCTGTTTAGGAGAAGAGATTGAGTAGAACTTGAATGCATTTTCTTTTGTGGTTTTGGTTTTTCTTTTTTTCATGCTTTTTTTTTGGTCTCACATTCCCATTGTGTAGAGAAATATAGGAAAGGCAAATGAAGTGTATGAACTGTCGCAGGTATGTATGGTTTAGAACTAGTTCTGTCAACTGATGAAAACCACTAAACTACATCTCCCAAAGGTCATGTGTTCTATAGGCCATGTCTGGTTGTATTGTGTGTTGCTTATCACTGCAACCATGGTGGCATTTTGTGCTGGAAAAGCGATCTCTAGACCTGGCTGTAAGCTTTACCTCTCTGTTTGTATCTGTCAGGAGTTAGAAATGTGTCAGACAGTGAAAAATTCTTTTGTATTTACGAGACTTTGAAATATTGGAATCAATGACAGTATTTTATTGCAGTATTTGTGTCTGTATGCCTTTAAAGGCATGTGTCAAATCTTTCATATTCTATTTTCAGTGATTTGTATTCTTTCTGTTCTTCCTGACTGAAAAAATATGGCAATGAATGGTGCTTCTGATAATCTGGTGGAAGTGCAAGCAGAAGATATTATCAAGTATGTGGAAGCAGTTTGCGTACCGAGTTTGTCTAAACACAGATTCGTTAGCTCTCAAACAGTGAGAACTTTACAAGGACAAACTGCAAGGTCAGGGGAAATTAAAAACAAAAGAATGCCCAGTCGTCATGTCTGGTAAAACTGAGCTCTGATTATTCTATCCCTGTTCTCCTAGGAACACGATAATGTCATCTGGAACTTATGTCCCTTGACCAGGCAGAATATAAGGCATAGGTAACTAAGATTTTGTCAGCTTAAATTCAGACACTTTTCCTGGAGATACTTATGGAGCAGAATGACTAGACAAAACGTCTCAGAGTCTTACACAAGAGAAGCTGGTACAATCCACATGGATTCTAAGCTATCAAAGATTAAGTGGTTGCAGTCAGATATATACCGGCATTGTAACACATCTCACATCATTATGTTACATGCTATGAACAGAAAATTACAACTCAGTTTTCAGTAGTAAATCTAGTTAGTACCTCATACTTCTGACACATCTGTCAGTGTGGTATCATGATTGTTTACCTTGGCACTGCAAGCTCCTAGCAGGAAGTCCAGTTGGTGAGCGTGGCATCCCAGAGCCTCCATTGTATGTTTACCAGCCCCACAGCTAACCTGCAGCCTGGCTGACCAAACCAGAGTGGTCATGCAAGTAAAGGTTTGTGGGATTGGTTTGTAACAGGAAATCACACTCCCAAAGACAAGTATGTGAAAGGGTTCAGTAAGTCTTGACAGCTTGTTGCAAAGTAAACCCTCTGCTGGAGGGTTTTCCTTTCAAAATGTTTATTGATATGGTTTTATTTTAAAATACCATATATTACATTTTAAAATATCCATCAATTGCTATAGTTTTATTTTATAACAAAAAGCTGTAGTGTTAAGACTGGTGTGCTTAAGTTGTGTGCCTTTAACGCAGTTTTTAGTTAGGTCTGGGAATAAGTAAACACCTAAAATAATTTCTGGTTTTGTCATCTCTTTGGTGCCGTGCTTGCTTCCTGTGTTACAGAAGTCATCATTATGTTAGCTGCATTTAGGCTTCCTGTCTCACCAGGGTTTTTTCCATTATTTTTACAACCTTTCTCAAGAGATACCAATATCACATTTCAGTAATAAAGGTTTCACTTAGATTATGGAGTATCTATTTTCCCATTGGGATTTTTCTTTTTTTTTCCTTTCAACTTTCTTCAGTTCATCTAAAATAACTTTGTCTCTGGTATTTTCTCAGGTAATTTTTTTTTGTAATGGCAAATACTACTGCAATAACACACAGAATAAGAAAGCATGATGACTCTGTCTGCAAGTGGTAATAATTCGTACAAAAAGCTGAAGAACCTATTTAGCTGTATCACTTCTTATTCTCGCTCTGTGAAGTATCCTAGGCTTTTAAATGGACTGAGTGTGATGATGTGTGTGCGGTAGTAGTGTCTTTCTTTGTGCCAGAGACTGATGACTTGAGGTTGTATGAGCTTAAAGAGGTTCTTAGCATGTGGCATCATTTTGTGGGGATTTTTATTGGTTGTTAGATGTCTGTGCGTCAGAAAGAGGGATAAACTCACCTATGTGCTACCCTACTTGGACAACAAAAATTATGTGAACTATGATGTCTACCTGCTCTAACCAACCAGTAGGCTACTTTTCTCAGGCTCTTGTCAGGAAAGTACTTTTTTTTAATAGATAACACTTCAGTCCTGAACTTTGATGGATAAAACAAGTAACTGAGGTGCACAGTGTCCTGAAATATCTGCTTTAGCATATTCTTGCTCTATTAAGCACAGAACCTCTGGTCACTGAAAATAATTGATGTGTTGGATGTCACATATGCTCATTTACTTATCGGAGCAAAAGATAAATCTTGGCAAGAGGTTTTAAAGCAGAAAGTGGAGCTGACCTTTCAGAAAAGCAAGGCAAACCTCCAGGATGGTCTTGTCTTAGACCAGAGGCAAACCTCTTGCCTTCTGTGTACCCTGTTCAACCTTACGTGTGTCCCTCATGGGTGAGTCTCATTTTCCATTAATAGATATCATTCGCTTGCCAGGGTGTGTGTTATTGGTGAGACTGCAACTTCTAATGTGAATGAAGATTGAAGTAACTCTTGAATGTGAAGGTCTTGAGGCTTTACCCCTCTCTTTGAACTTTGACTGTGCAAGTGCAGTCACTACCTTGCCAATTGATGTTTCTTTGTGAATTTCCATCATCTCCTATGTTATTGCTATGAAAGATGTTTCACTCTCTCTTTTGTGTTCTTTTGCCTTCATGTATAATAGACAGTTTGAGTTTTCGGGACAACATTTAGGTTTAGTTCCATTCATATAAATTTTTTTCTTGATTCCTTGCATGCTAATATTACCTACGATTTTCCATCAAACTTTCTATGTTCATTGATTCATTTATTATATCATCTAGACTTTTTCTAAATATGCATTTGTGGTAGAGTTGAATGGGAAAGTTGTCATCAGTTTGACACCAGCATTCATGTTAATCCACTACCTCAATTGTATGTTTTCCTGGGCTGTGGTATAAAATATTGATCTTCCATCATAATGATGCTTCTCCTTTGTAGTAATAGTCATTTCATTTATTTGCTTCTATAATCTGTGTATTATTTTAATAGCTAGGTTTCTATTTTGCACTTGTGATGTATGGCAGCAGTAACAAGCAGCTTCTTTCGTTCCCTTAAAAGATAGTTTCAGGATCATACTAATTGTTGGCTTTCACTCACTTGCCTATGTTGCACTCTTCATTTGGGTGTCATTGTCTTGATGGCAATTAAACAAAAGCCCAATTAAATCTCACGCTATACTGGGAAATTGCTTGCCAGAATTTGACAGTAGAACAAAGGGCATTTCATTGACAAATTTCTTCAGAGGAAGATGTCTCAGTGGAGGTCTGTAATGCAGCACATGTGATTTTAGGCACTTGCCAGCTATCACTTTCAAATTATTGTAAATCTGTGGCTGAGCCTTCTGCTCTGCCCCAAAGATGTGACTCTGAATGCCACTTGTGCTGGAGAGCTGATTTCTGTCCACCAGCAGTGTAAAAGCCCCCTTGAAACATCATATTCCCAAGTAACTGGGATGAGAATAAGCTTTTTGAAATATTTCAACACAGAACTTTGTCATAAAAAGGTGGGATTTATTTTCCAAAACATGTCTGTAAGTCCTACTTAACTGAAGCTGTATTAGTTACTGCTCTTAATATTTTTGTTTTAAAAATTGTAAATCTGAAGCGTTTAGGAGTGGAAAGAGGAGACTGGATTAGAACAATGGTTTTTCCAAACTGGGCTATGCATGAATTTTGGCACTTGTCCTGGTGAGTAAACGGGTTTGAGAAAGAGAAGGGAACAAACAAGGTGAAGAAGAAAGCAGCACATAAGAGCCTGCTTCTACAAAACTCTTTAGAATAGTTCCAGGACCACTGCCTTATTACATGAAAATTTGTAATGTGTATGAGAAGAGAGTTTCAGTCTTTCCAGCTTTCTCTCTTTTAGCGTTAGCCTCTGTATTTGAGTGCCATGGGTCTGTGTTACTGTATATCAAATCTATGACAATAATTGGCAACTACTCCAAGTACCTTTGTACATTTGCATTTGATTTCCACTGAGCTATAAACATTCTTTGTCCTTTGCCTTTTACTAGCTATTAGCTTGGCTATTCCTTATGGACAGGAAAGCTGTGTTTAATGCTTTGTAAAGTGGCCATCAGTTCCTTGCTTTTATCTCTATTCAGCATAAATTATTTTCAGCAAGGCTGCAGAAATGTTTTGGCCAAGATTTGCAGGTGTCCCTAGCAGAGAGCTATTTCAGGATAAAGGCTTAATCTTACTGTTTCTTTTTTCCCTGTCTTTCTGTTTCATCTCTCCCTGAAGAGCATGAATCCTGAATGATAGGAGTCCATGATTGGTCTCCTCCCTCATCCATGGTTCACTTCTGTTGTTTTTTTTTGGTCTTACCAGAATTAACTCTCAACTGGATATAGGCTGAAGCATATTCTTTTGTCCTTAAGCTTGGAAACTTCCTGTGAGCTGCCATTGCAATATTTCTGAGGGGAAATTCGAGCCCTAATTATCAAATTAGATGCACATTTGGGTTCTTTTGGCATGATTTTACTTCTACCCATCTGTTAGGTTGGCACTCTGCCCTCTCAGAAAGTAGCTGACCAGTTTCAGTTGAGCAGAGGAGCTAACCAAAGATGAGGTTAAGAGAGGCAGCCTGCAGAACACTTTGTGTTCGATTCCTCTTGCCAAAAGTTCTTCCTGTTTGCAAACAATGTCAGCTTAAGCCCATATGCTTCATTATGTGGGATGACATCTGTGGAGACAGATGCAGGGATGGCAACATGAATGACATTTGATAAGGAAGGGCATATGTTATGAAACCAGACCCAACTATTTGTTTAATATATGCGCTGCACGTGTCTATACAGAAATATAGGATGGCTGGATATTCTGTTGTGTGTGCATTGATAGGCCACAGTTCAGTCTTTGAAGTGCTTAAGGCTTGTCTTAGGTATAAATGCAGTGGTACAATTTGCTTGTTGCAAATTATTAGCCTAAATGAGTATTTTGCTTCAGTTCCCTTTGAATGGTAATGTGCACGAAAGGTCCAGTATTTTGCATTGCTTGAGGAAACAGGTTTAGATACAAATGAAAGAGAAGTCTCGTATGGACAAAGATTCTGCCTTTGGACTGTTTTTCCTTTTTTTTAAAGGATTTTTGTGGTTACTATATTTGGAATGTAGGCCATGTGAACCATCCTTAAAAACTACATTTTAGTGTCTGTGTGAATAAAAAGCAAACCTTTCAAAGAAGATGAAAAGGTGCTGTCAAAGTGAATCTTCCATTAAAAAAATCACAGTATCTTGCACATGGGTATGCTTTCCATATTTCTGTGATGGAAATGGAGATGTTCAATTTCTTTTCTCATTGTATTAAACAGCTAAAAATGTCACCTATTTGTAAAATGTGCGTATTTGTACTAAACTGCCTGTGTTTTTGCAGAAATGCAGTGTTTCCTGGTGCCTTTGGTGTCGGTGATCTTTGTGCAATTTGCCAGCAGTCGAGGGTACCCCTGTAATTGACTCAATCTGTCTTAGTAAATAAAACCTGGCTCAAGTCTACAGTGTGTTCACGTACTGGGGGGGAGGGGGGGGATGCCCTCTCTGCTTGTACATCTACAGGTACTTTTTCCTACCAAAGGATCAAAAAAGCATTATATTTATTTGGGTATTAAGCTGTTGCTTAAGTAAAGTAGCCAGAGGAAATGCCTTGGCTTTGCTTGGTCTGAGCAGGATTTTAATGGCAACATTGCTGGAGCCAGCAAGCTCTACTAAAACAAAAGAAACTTGCTTGACTTCCCACTTGTTTTTCCTTTGTGCATTGATTGTCAGCATTGTTGTGCTTTCGCTGTTTGTGTGGCTTTGTTGGTGTGTGGCTTTTGAGGTTGGCTAGACTTAGTGAAACAGGCACTTTCGATGGGAATCCTCGTGTCTTCAATATTTACTTTTAGAGACTTTCTCTTCTTCCCCCCTTGTGTTGCTGTTAAGTGTTTTCATTGTGTTGATTTTTCCGTGCAAGCTTTGACATTCTAGTCCAAACCAATTGTACAGGCTGTTTATTGCAATTTTAGGATCAGCACTCCTAGAGTTCTGAGGAAATTCTGCTTGGTGCTACCAGCCCAGCAGACTTCAGAGCTCCATTCCGCCACACTGAAGAAGTAATTTTCATTTACAGGTCACCTCTGTGTGCTTACCAGACAATTTAGGTGTTAGCCCAATCTCCAGCAGTGATGGCCTGCCCCTCTGGTTCAACATTGACAGTTCTCTCAGGAGTAGGACAACTGACCAAACTGGGGATCAAAACAAGTCTGTTTTAAACAATCACTGAAAGGAACACTAAAAATTGAAGGTTAACACATCTTGCTAGCCAGACACTGCGTTAGCACTGAATACACTGACACCTGCCCATAATGGGGAAAAAGTGAGCTGATAATTTTTTAAAATTAATTGCTAAATTAAAATGACAGACAACCTTCAAATAGATGGAATGATTGTCTTCATTTCTAATAGAATAATGATGGTGCCTGCATTGTGGTGGCTGAAGAACAGAGCAGAAAAAGGGGTTTACAAAACACCTTGCAAACTCCATTCCCTTAATTATCTATTTTTAAGGAGACAACTTGCAGCTTAACTCCTGGTTTTTACAAGATTCAGAGTGGATATGGCAGTGCAGATCTCTCCTAATGATATTAATCCTGACCATGATAACCAATGGTATTAATCCTCTGATGCAAATTTTCCACTATTGTGCTCATTTATGCACCATGTTTTAGAGATGGGAGGAAAAAAATGTGAGCAGATGGATGATTACATGAGGAACACACCAGCTAAACACCTGATGTCTGTGAGTCACCCTCCAACTATGTGTGAGGAAATGATGGAGAACTGATTGCTGTGCTTAAGACCAATTTTATCTGAAATGTGAAACACTATTTTTTGAAGGTAGTAAGAAATGCCTTTAACACACCCATGGTTTACAGACCTTACTACAACATAATTCTCTGCAAAACTAGATGGTCGGCTTGCAACAGGTAGATTAATGGTTGGACTCTATGATCTTAGAATAATTTTGGTTGGAAAATACCTTTGTGATTCTATGAAAATTCCCCCCAGTTGTCCCCAGGAGTAGGTTTGTGCATTCAGTGTTTGTTGTCACTAAGCAAGTCTTTCTAACACTAACACGTTTAGCATTCTTTTTAAGGGTGGTTGCTGTTAATTGTTTTCTAATGATGATGAGCCCTGATGAGAAGTGCTCTATCTTAGTCGTTTTCTGTTTGATTACTTTTTAATGAAGCGGCTTGCTGGTTTAGTGTTGTACCATCCTTCTATAACCATCCACATGTTCAGGAAGACACAGGTACTTAGCAGTTGAGATGACAGCATAAATGATGATGGAACCCATTCCACAGTGTACTTGGCCTGGGAACACAATGTAGGCACTGGAGACATTTTAACCTACCTGTTCATCATCAAGTTTCGTTTAGCTTTTGAGAGAGAATGGAGTATCATGTAGTAAGCCTCAAACAAGTGCCATAAATAATGAAACATTGCAAAATGTGATTATGGTCATAATCCTGCAGGATGCGGGTTGGGCCTGGACATTGTTGGAGAGGCAAAATGTCATCTCCTGCAGCTCTGGTGACACTGACCAGAAGTTGTACAAGCAGCTGATTACTTGAGTGCTTAAGTATGGATTGAGTAGCTTAGTAGTAAATAGATACTTAAATGGTTGGTGTTTCTAGTATGATACTTAACCCAATTTACTGCTGCAAAATAATGTCTGAGCAAACAGTAGTGATACTGTGGATTAAAAAAATCAACAAGTAAAATGAAAATAGTGAGATTTTGTTCTGGATTCAGTAGAAGTAACTTGTTGCTGGAATGTGAAACCATAATCCAAAATGAGTTAGTGTTTATAGATGGATTATTGAAATAATGAAGCTGTTTGGAATGTGGGGTTTGGAAACAACTAATCCAGGGTAGTGCCTATGTTTTGGTAGTTTTGTAGATGCTTCTGTATCTTTGGAAGGAGTTATGACCATTGTTTCTGCTATTGTACATACTAAGTGCACGAGCTTTTAGTAAATTACCATTGTTAGACTTGCAGCTTGTTAAACAAACAGAGTTTGAAACAGATTCTGTGCTGTAAAAACAACAGTGTGCCAGCCAACTTCTTTGTGCATGTGAGTTATGTATCATTTCCCCTCAGGAATTAACAACATACCTTGAACTCCATTTTTTAATTTGTTTGAAAGAGAGAGCCTTGCACACAGGAGAATAAAACCTCTTGGACTCTAATCTCTTAATCTCCATAAAATGCTTGAATGTTTAAGCTTTGATAATATATGAAGCAAATCTGGTGGTCTATAACATTTCTGATGTGCATTACCCCCCACCTCCTTTTTTTNNTTTTTTTTTTTTTTTTTGCTGAAAAAGAAATCAAAGCAGACATGAAATGTTGTATGACAGATGGGTTGGTGCTGGTGAGAGTTAGCCCTCAAGCATGAAGAAATTCCAGAGCTCTAACTCTACTTTCTAATATGCTAGTGGAAAGTAATTTTGGTGGCCTAATGATGATTCCTTTGCTGATAGTTTTCCTGCCAATGGGATCAACATGCACTTTGTGGGCTTCTGTATTAGGACCTTTCAATGCCAGAGAAGAGACTATCCTGGAGTAACATCAAGAAATAGAAGTTTTTGGCTAACAAGCTTTAGCTTTTGGAGGCTGATCTGAAAAATGTGTGGAGTTGTCTTCATGCTTGGAATCAGGCACTGGTTGAGATTTTAAAAGGGTGCCTGAAATGAGATGATGTACATAGTAGTCCGAAGTCTGTCATGGCTTTTACAGTCAAAGAAATTGCTTTACAAAAATAATCGATGTAAGGGAGAGAAGACTATTATGTCTACTTCTTACATGTATTCTCAAAGGAGGAGATAGTCCTTCGGGGTCTTGTAGGATCTAAAATGGAACTTCCCTCCCACCTTTCTGCAAGGTAGCAAGAGAACTGAGCACTGGTTTTGGCACATGCTCATAAGTGAGGTGATCTCTAAACATGTTGTAACTACTCTTATAATTAGCCCTAGTGCAAGGAGGTTCAGCTTCTGGTTTTTAAGTCTCTAGGGCTGGAAGAGTGGGTTTTTTATTGTTGGTTGGGGTTTTTTTAGTAGGTGTGGTGATTTGATTTTTCTATTCTAAGTATCTCATATAGAACTGCCACGTCTTGGTTGTTTACAATTAGGGAAGAAAGACATGTTTTAGAAGCGCTTTTGGCTCTTAAAGTAGGTATCTGCTCTTTGTCCCCAGTGTTTTTCCAACCTTTGAGATTCTGCTTCAGAGCAGAACTGCCTGCCTGAAAGGTTTGGTCCAGAAATGAGAAAGAAAATAGTGGTATTACATGATGTGTGGATACAATTGGCAGGAAAGATACAGGACCAAGGTTAACTTAACTCAGTTAAGTTTCTGTGTACAGAAAACAAACTAAACCCCACACCCACACTGTTAGTCTTAGTCTTTAAAGTTTTGCTGGCAAGGCTCTGCCTTTTAGAGTGGGAAAACAAGTCAAACCCACAATAGAGACAGTTATGCTGGCAAAAAGCTCCATGTAGGCTCTGCCAATTGAATGAAATCCTTCAATATATGTATTTTAGTCAATTCAAGGAAGAGCCTTGGGGTAACCCCTTCCTTGCCCTCCATCCCAGCAGAAACTAGTGGGATTCCTGGAAATAATACTGCTGGTGCAGTCCTCTTTAAACATTAAGCCATGAGAAGACGCTGCTGTCATCTTGGATCTTAATTTGTATCAGTAGATAAGGAGAAAACTGCTATTAGAGGAGAAAGATCGCTGGGGTGCAAAAATTGCACGAAAAGAGTAATGCAGGGCCTGGCAAAATTGCCAAAGCCTCTAAGATTCCTTGGGACTTGCCAGTCTTTATGCACTGACAACTTTCCCAGTGACATGGTTTTACCTGGAGGTAGCAGTAAACCATCAAAATATAACAGGATATCCTGGCATGACAGGGAGAAAATTTCAGGACCTAGGTCTCCCAGGGCTGTGACAGGCTGATGGAAGCTCCAGTTTTGGAGTAATTTTTAATTGTTTATGTGTTTGCTCTTTTAAAATAGAAAAAGTTGCATGGTTTTTGCATGCTAACAACTGCTCGGGGAAGATACGAAATCACAGTAGTAAAGGCTTTAGATTTATTGCTGTGGTCCATTTCCTGTTATTTTTAATAGAACGCGTGCCCTGTCCCATCCCCTCAAACTAGTGAGCTGTATTGAAGAGGCTCTATCATGTTTCAAACCACTCTGGCTGTCAGGTCCTGAACACATGCTGGAGACTGGGGCTTCAGGCTGCCTAAGCACTGCTGTACCTGCTTTAACTGTGGAGTTCAGGGCTGTTTCAGCACCCTCTCAGGGGATTTTTTTGTTTGGTGTATTTTAAAAATTGCTTTGCTTGAAAACAAGACAGTGGAAAACAAGAACTACCTGATTGTCAGGGTACCTCTGGCCCCATGCTCCAGCCTGGGTCACTGCATGGTTGGAAATTAGGGAATTATTGGCTGGCTGCCAGGAGAGAGATTCAGCCGCTTTGTGGTGCATGAGTGGCTGGGGCAGGGAGAGGAAATCTGGCTGATCAACTTCTAGTAGATAATATTTGGGTTAAAAAGCAAGGTGTTAACAAAGGGAAATGAGTGATAGGGACCATTATTTTCCCTAGATTAATTTTATTTTGATTCTTTTGGCTATTCTCATTCAAAAACAAATTGAACACAGAGTAACCAAAATATTCCAATATTCTTGTATAGTAAAAATAAGGGAACAGAAAATTGAGCCTGGGACTAGCAAAGAACCACAGATAGGGGTAAAGGAAGGAGATCAGCTGGTCTGTAATTTATGTCTTAGTAGGACTTTGAGAAGGGGGTGCTAGTGTCCTTCATGAGATTCCAGCAGAACTTGCTGGAATTACACAAGGCAGTTGTAATTTGGCAAGTTAAATTTATAATTGTAATTGTTCAGTGGCTATTTCTAGACTTTGGGCATAAATTTCAAAACTACCCTTTAAGAAATGCTTTGTTAGCATGTTTTTCACTTGGACTTTCTACAGACCTTTTCTTTTTGCTGAGTTTGGGTGATTACTTTGTTCTTAGACCACCTATTTGAATTTTAGTAGTAAAGAGCAATGGAGTTAAATTTAGTCGGGTATGCTTTTATGCCTTTTATTAACCAAGATCATTAAACTGAAAATCGGACTGAATGGGAAGTACATTTCTGACCAGCATGTAACCAAATTGAAGGCCAGCAGATCTACTCTTGGGATCTACCATTAGTAATGTCTTGGTTTCACAGTTACTAAGAAACTAACTGTATCTATCCTTAGAAACTCACAAGCCCTGTCATACTTCTGATATAATGATAATAATATTTTTCCTTTCTCTATCTTTCTGGATAAGATTATTTGCCATCTGTTAGTGATACTGTCAACAAATAAAAACAAGCAATTAAGATCATCCCAAGATTGTCAGTTTAATTTCTTATGATATTTGTGATTGGTACAATCTGTTGGGGCGTTTCTATGAGCAAGATCCAGGGAAGCAAAATAAACATAATTCTCAAGTCCAGACCACCTAAAAAGTTTAAATAGGATTTAGCGGGAGTGAGCAACTTTAGTCTGCTGATTCCAGGCCAGAGCTCAGAAATTCAAGGCAGATTTCGGTTCTGGAAGTGAGATAGTTCTTGTTTTTGTGGATCTAGTTAACAGTATACTTAAAAGAATGAAGTGTTTTTTAAATTGCATAACATAACCTGAAGGTATATCTGAATTATAAAGCTCGTTCATAATCTAAATGAGCTAGCAAACTTAGTTGCTGATTAATTTGTCATTCTGAGGAATGGTGTTCTATTCACAGGGATATGTTTTCTCAGTAGTGGAGATCAGTGACAAAGAAGACAGCTGCTACCTTGAACAGCTACTTAAAACTAAGTATGAGAGTCTTTTCATATCTTGGTTTTTCACAACAGTTTTCCAGAACTAATACTCCATTTGTGGGGGAAGTCTAGCCTTCTGCTCCAGAACCCATAACATACAGGGATACAGAAAGGTTATCCATTTTCTCCTGTCTTTGTTGTTTATTGGGACCTCTTCATGCAGAAGCAATGTGTGCTCTAGTGAGCACAAATATTTTCCTCTGAAAGTTTTGATATATATATGATGTTGTCTATAACCAAAGTAGAAAATAAACTGTAAAATTTAGTCATGTATGACTTGTATTTGCAGTTAGAATGATAAAGAATGTATACATCCGAAGTGTTTTAAAACAGTTTTTTGTAGCTTTGTGTCAGCAGAAAGTGTGTTCTCAACAGAAGCTTATTTTTAAAAATAAACGAACAAAAAGGTACTTCTTTTCTGCACTTCTTTTCTGTTTCAGAAAATTCTTTACTAGTGTCCTTTGTTTCCTGGCTAGATGGCTGTTGGCTGCTTACAGTGTTCAGATCATCTACGTTTATATCCAGGTACTTGTTTTGAGAACTGACTTCAGTGTTTCTTAAAGAAAAAAAAAAAAAAGACATTTTAACTGGCTCTTAATTTTTGTTTTCTTTTTCAGTTTTTATTCCCCTTGGAATGTCAATGGTACACTTCATGTGCTGGATTTTAGTTTTTTGGTTGCAAGAATTGTAGTAGGTGGTGAAGGTGGGACTGCTTGCAGTAAGACTGTCTAGGTCTCCTCTTCATGAAAATCTCTTAAGTTTCTGAAATCTTCTGGCCAAATTCTGTAAGCCAAAACCACAATGACTTTGGGAAAAAGGCATATAAATTACATGCAGACATTGCACTTCCTTTCATGGAGACATAACAATGCCAACCCTGATTACTAACATTACGTGGGCCTTGAAAATGCCTGCTAAGGCTCTAAAGACATTATGCTTCCCAAAGCTTTACGCTTCAGAAAAACAGCAACTCAAGCTAGTAAGATGATGGCTTTGACTGTAGTCAGTCCATTTCAGCTGCAGAGCCCTGAGAAGCCTTCTTCATGGACACCTGCCTAACTCAGTCCTTACTACCTTCTGTGCGTATCACATGCTGTCGTAGTTCCTTTCTGTATGACTTGTAGTAATTTTTTTTTTACCATCTTTTTCCCTGCTCCTGGCAGAGGAGAACTGTTTGTCTATCTAAAATTAGATATCCATGGATACATATAATATTTTTGTCTGTTTAAACTTGGCAGCTTAAATTGCATATGGAAAAGAAAAGTGAGTTTCACTACAGGAGCTCTTCATTTACAGGAGAAGAAACTGTTACATGGAGTATTTCACTTTGTTCTGTAGAAGGAAAATGATACTTAGAAAAGTGGTTTTATACTAATGTTTAGAGTCAGGCTCTTCCTCTGTTTTCATTCAGGGTTCCACACCACAAAGGGAAGCTAACTATGTATGGGATACTGCTAAGGCATGTAGTTTTAATACCACTTGAGAGTTTTTATGTCATTCTTCTCTGATTTCTGCAGTTGAAAGAGGGTGTTCAAACCTCTTCAGCGGCGTGGACTGTTCTGTAATGTAGGTCTGATTGCTTGAACCTCTCCCTTCAGATCTCAAGATCCCGGACAAGCTTGCCCTAGTGATATTTTGGGACTTCACAGGCAGCTGTGCTAGTGATAGGAAATTAATGTAGTACATTATTGCTTTCCTTGACTGTGGAAGTAATTAATTTTGTTTTGTAGGACCCCATTAAATGCATGAAGACTGTTCCAAAGAAAAGCAAAGTGAAAAATCAGGAGGTTATTTCACAATTTGACATCTAGGATTGCAGACTGTCCTGATGTAGAATGGGCTACTTCACCTTGTTATCTTTTAAAACTAGTGTAATACTTTTCTCATGTGTTTATTTACATCATTCCCATTAGGGTGAAGTGTTAGATGATAACTGATATACAAATGTGAACTTATTTGCATGGAATGGTGTCATTGCTTTCTTCTGCTCTCTGAATAATAACCCACATAAATAGATTAGCCTGGATTGAAAATGGGTAGTGAGTTAGACCTCTGTACTGCAGGAGATAAAAGATAAATTGGATTTGAGGTTGTTTCTAGCTTTGTTTTTGATTAGTGGTATGAATCCTAGATTTTTGTGCTTTTTTCAGTTTTGGTTTTTATTTATTGTACGAGTTAGATAAGACGGTTGCTTTTTACTAACTCTCTAAAAAAAAAAAAGGTAGATTAATTTTGGCTGCAGTGGGGAAAAAAAGAAGATGCAGCCTGAATAGACAAGTATAGGAGAAGAGTTTGATCTTCTAAATTATATATGTTAGCTGGGATTCATGCCACCCACGGTTTTATTGCTTCAGAACACTTTTGAACCTTTGTACAAACTGACCAGCAGCTGGAAAGGGTTTTTTGAATTTTTTTGCCCTTTGCAGTCTGCACTAAAATGTTTCCTCATGTTCATACTTTTTTCTTTTTCTCCTTACTCTTTCTCAACTTTATGCCAAAGTGATGGTTTTTTTCCTCTCTGCAAACGACATATTTGGTCTGGCTTCTAAACAAAATTTTTCTTCTGCTCCTTTAAAGTTTAATACTTTCATACATCATGGTAAAAGGACGGTGTTATTTGAGTCTTATACTAGCAGGCACAATGTAGTTTAGCCCAGAGATATGAAGGAGGACTCTGCCCATGCATCTGTCAGCCCACACATCTTACTTCCTGTTAAAGGGGTTGGTTTGCTTGAGGGTTTAGAGGCAGAAACGAAGAACTAGAAGTTTGTCTTGAGTAACTGATGTCAGGATGCTCCATCTCCCAAGCCAGCCCACACTTACTGCAGTTAAGAACTGGTCCTACCTGTCACTTTGAAGAGTTCAATTCATGGCGGGTTATTTATAGTGCAGCTGGTTTGTGGCTTTCAATAGCCGTGAAGACCTAAAGCTGTGTCCTGCAGGAACTGATTATTCAGGTGGGATAATGTGGTTAAAAAGGGGAACAAATCCTTTCCTAGCATGTCATTTAAAGATCCCCAGTGCGGTGACACTTTGTGGAAATTAATGACGATTTAGTTCCTTTCCCAGAACACCTGATGGAGTAGGAGGATCACAACAAGGAAAAGGTCCTTAGACTCTTTTAGATTTTCTTTGTGACCTGTTGGGATTCTCTGTCATCTGTCTGTGAGGATTATTTATTAATTTTTGTTACCTATTAGCTTTTCTTTAAACATTCCACTCCTTTTCTTTCCTCTTTCCTCATATAATTAAGTTTATGCTTGGATATTTTACAGTATTTTCCAATGGAATTCTAGGCTTAGTGATATTTTCATATTGTTTTTGGCATAAACTGTAGTATTAAGGATCAGTTATATTTTATTCTGACAAGTTGATGTAGCAAAGTTTAGACAAAATGTATCAGTTTGACTTTTGGGGTATGTAATGGTTTCCAATAAAAACTGATGTTACTAAATCCCATAAGGATATGACTGTTCTGTCAAATCTTCTTGACTTGTGACTGAAGAGAAACATAGAAATATTCAAATAGTCATTTAAGCCCATTTTATGTTTCTTGATTCCAAAAACTTTATAAAAATAGCTGGGTACAATAACAATAAATTAATTATTCTTACAAGGACGTCCTGAATTTGACATGCCAGTATATGACTTTGAACTTTAGTCTTACTTAGAAACAGAGGTTGTTTTGAAGATAGCCCTTCAGAAGGATTCTCCTATTTATGCTATGTGAATGCCTGCGTTATATTTAGGCACTGAAAATACTTTTGGACTGAGTGTCCTGTATTCTGCAGTGGGGAGGAGTGGCTGGGCAAGACAGGAGCTGGGCTTTCTTTTACCAGGGTACTGAAAGCTCATTTCCAGCAGCCCTTGGATCCTCTTAGGGACCCAAGGCTGAACTCTGCTGCCTCCAGGCTCCATTGCATCAGAGGAGGTCTGTCTTTACACTGAGGTGTGGGACAGTGGTTTGTACTGCAGACATAGCTGAAAGGGAACTTTAGTTCTGTCTTAACTGAGCTGGATACCTTTCCAAACCTAAGCAAGGCAATTCCACTTCTTCTCTGCGTCTACTGTGTGATGAGCTTGATTTCTTCTGGGTTTTTTTTCTCTTGTTAAGCACATCATCATGAACTTGAAAAGGCAGAAGTGGAGGGTCTCGAGACAGATTTTGTATTTTCATTATAGCCTAACACTATTAAAAGGGAATAGCATAGCTGCTGCTATCTCTGAGGTGAATCACACTTCACAGTGATTGTCAACAAATTGCAGGAGTTTCTCATTCCTGACTCTCCTTGCTCTTTGTAATGGCTTTATCTGTCATTTCATCCCTGGCATCAGTTCTGTAAATAATTACCCCCTGACCCCTTGGTCCTTGGTAACTCTTTCAAAGGCACAGCTAATCATTTTATAAATCAGACAGACCAGTGGATTCTTGGCAAACTCATCTCAGAGCCTTGTCTCTGCACATGGAAATGATGAACTTTCACAGTAATGAACAGCTCAAGTAGAATTGCAGCTCACTAGCTGCTTGGTGGGCAAACCTTCTCTCTCCAGTCCACTGACACCATTGCCTTGTGCATGCAGTAAGGCAGCACCATGCCTGGTTTTACACGCTCCATTGTTTTTATTGCATACAGCAAGTTGCTATTCCATGACAGTAGGAATTCGTATTGTCACAGACTTGTCTTTGGGGTAAATAGTTGAATAAAACATGCACCAGTGTGACAGCTTTATCTGCAGATTGATTTCTGTTCAATCTGCACTGGTTCTAGAAAGGCTGTAGTTGGAGATATATCTCACTCCCGTGCTGTGTAGGTACAGTTTGATGCTACCGGAGTTGTGGCCACACTTAACACCACTTCAGTAGACACTAGACTTCACAATTGCCAAGGACAGATTGTACTGTCTTCTGTTTAATGCAACTAGTACATCCATATGGTATTGCCCGTTACTACAGCAGAACTGGGGGTTTTGAAATTTAATGTCCTTTTTCTTCAAAGTGCATGTAAACAAGGTTTCTTGCTATCCATCTCCTACCTTATGGACTTGCTGTGCTAAATCATTTAGCTCCTTTAAGACTTGTGTGTGATCTGTTGTCCATGCCCACATTAAGCCGCAGAGGAATGTGAGTATCAGGCTTCAAGTTAAAGAAACAAAATGCTTCCAACTTACTAACCAGAGACAGAATTACAGGAAGGGCTTTACCACAGGGGCTTTCTCCACTCACTTTATTTTTGTTCTTTTGTTTCTTTTCTTGCTTTTCCCTGAGTGGCAGTTAATGCTGAGTGTAAATGTTAGGGGTAACTCATATCCTTAGACTTCTGCTAAAGTTTCTGATACGAACAAGAGAATGGGATACATACAGAGATATTGTTTAACCATTTTTTGTTTTATTCCACTGCCTTCTGTTCTAGTGTTTAGGTTTTGTACTCATAAGCTTGCATATTCTCTCTACATAATGGTTTACTTTGCCTGCACTTGGTAGCACTTCAGTGGCCACGCTGGTGGATCAAAGACCTCTTCATGATGCTTTGATATGCACATACAGTAGATGCACCTACCTGTGATCATACAGCAGATGTTTCAATTTTGTGTTTAGATCAAGGTTTCTTTAATAAATTGTGCAATTTAAATTTCAAATAATTTTTCATATGAGAACTGATAAACTAACTTCTGTGTTTAACTCTGAATTTTTGTAAAAAGCAGCAAAACAAGAAAATGTTGATATTAGATGTTAGTGTTTCTCTGCATTGTTATATATAAAGTTTATTTGATTGGCTAGGAAGGGTTACAAGCTTACAAATCAGTTTTGACCTTTGTTGCTCTAGTTGTACAAGGCTAGCTCAAAAATGGATTAATCTAAGCTAGGAATAAAGCTATTGTATTTTAGAGAAGAATTTCTTATTAGCTCACAGCTGAGTAAAATTTTCTACAGAGTATTTTTTTCCCTCTGAAGTGTTACAAAGCATCTACCATCTCTAATTAATAAGAGTTAGCCTGTAATCTCATTAAAAGCTGCTAACATTAAGTATCATACCAAATAAAACTGTCATCATAGTTGCTCACCCCTTTTGCTCAGACTTTATTACCAGATAGGTAGAGTGTTGGGAAAGCTGAGCTAACAATAGCATGTCATGGGGGTTTTTTTAGATTTTATTACCGTAAATTTTTTTTATAAAGCTGTAACTTGTATTTTATGCTTCCAAACCAGTACACTTTTACTAGTCATCAGTAACAAAGCTGTTCTCTTGATTAGGATTAATGACATGTAATAGTAATCAGGAAATAAGCACTAATCTAAAACTATCTATTACAGTACTGCTAAAACTAAAACAGAAAAATTACACCTTTGTATAATAAATCAATATGGAATTAGTTTGTACAATTCCCTCCCCTGTCAATGCAATTAGCTGCACAGATTGGAATGCTGCAGAAATAAAGTCATAATTTTTCTCCCAAGCTTCTCTGAAAGCATTTGAAAAAAGATTCTAGGAAAGTTTCAGACTGATGGCTCGAGTGGTATTTGAGGTGTAAGAGTTTCCTCGTTAAATATTCTCAGAAAAAAACCGTGACATCTGTTGTTCATAATATCTCAGTTCCTGTGTGCTGTCCAGCTCTGTGATACCCAGGTAGTTGTTTTCCAATTTTGTTTATCAGTGTAATCTACAGCAGAGATGAAGGAAGAATGCACAGAGCTGCTCACGGAGAGGGGTCTTTTTGTAGCTCTTGTAATTCTGAGACACCAGTCAAAGAAGTCAGTCACTTCAAAGAAACGTACCCACCCCCCCTCGCTGTGGCCATAAATCTTACTTCTAAGTATTTTGACTGTTTCAGGCTCGTGTTTAAGCCCACACAGTGGGCACTGGAAAATAATCCTTTAATACAGAAAGAAAAGTACCATTAGCTCATTTCCGGCAGCTATTCTGTATTTGAGATGAGGTGTTTTGCTGCTGAAACAAATGCAGTTATTCACAGACTGTGGCCGTGTGATTTACATCAAGGCCCATATTCACTAAAGATAACGGATTTACTTTCTTCATGCATGTGCTTGTGATATAATCCTCCTTTGATAGAAATTGAACAGGGTTTTTCAGCATTTTGTAGCATCGATGCTTTGGGCAGTGGAGAAGCTTGTTTCCATGCAAGTTCAAAAGTTCACGTTATGGTCTTGTATAAAATATCTCCTTATGTAACTAAATGTACGGGGTTGTGGGTTTCAATGTAGAGTGTGCGTGCTTTTCTAGTTTTATTTTTCTTTCTCCCTTTCTCCTTCACCCCATCACACCTGGTTCTGGCTGCTTATCTGCATCCATGCTTCCTCCATTGCACTGCCCTAGCTCATTATCTGAATACCTGAACAGGATTCATTGAGCCTCTCTAGGGAAGTAAACTGTGGTTCTGAACTTTGAGAAATTTGACAAAGTTTTTTATTCTTTTTGTAAATCTGAAGAGTGGGTCTTGCTTCACTTGGTCCCAGTCTGGTTACTGACAACGATGCAAGCAGCACTGGATCCCATTCCTGTAAGAAAATAGGCAGATTTGCAGTTTGGAGGATTCACCACACAGTTTATATTTGTTTTGTTGCAAGTTGAGTGCTTCTTGCTGATCTTTGGGTTTTGCAAGACAGATTATTTTAAAAGAAAACATTTTTTTTTCCTTGTGAGCCAAGGAATCAACAACACATTGATAAGGTTGATAAGGTTTTGTATGCCTATCAATCATATTTAGCAGGAAATGTAATCTCCTAAAATCACGGCAGGTCCAGCAAGCCTGAAGGAATGAAAAACTTTTCGCAGAGGTAACTAACAAAAAAGGAAAACTAACTGTTGCCCATTGTATGCTTGTACTGAATGTAGCCAGTGGGTTAAAATAGGGACAAAAAGTTAAGTATCCTGCCAAATCTTCTGAGAGGTTTTAAGTCACTGAAGTATAATAGATTTTAAATAGTTTGCCCTTGCAGTAGCGGTTAGGTTTTCCTGAACTTTGATTACTAAGAACTGTTTAATGAAAAGTTAGCATGCCTGTGATGTGATTTTAGAAGGGTGTCAGTTAGAGACTAGATGTATAGCCAGGTTTGAAAAATGGATGTGCCAAAATACTCCAAAATGCTGATCTAGCTTCTCTTCTGTATGTGTAGGAAATAAAGCCCAGCCAAGTTTTGCTATATTCAAGCTTCTTATTGACATTCAATACAGACTGAATTGATTTATTTTGAAAAAAATTATTAAAACATAGTGCAATGTGAATTAGCTGTCTATTTCAGAGAAAATAATGTTTATTCTAACATAGCTTAGCCATACAGAAAGAATGAGAATGCATTGTGGGAGTTCACTTACCTGCTGAGAACAGGAGCCTTCCTTGGGTTGTGATTTTACGAACTGATCTTTTGACTATCTGCTGTCAGTTAGGGCAGAAGTGCTCTTGCTCTTCCTTGTCTGAGCTGTGTAGTTCTGCTGTCTTCCCTGTGCCAGCTGTGCTGCTATTTAAACTCACTAACCAAGTTGAATAGGATCCTTTTCTTTTACTAAGTCAGGAAGGTGAAGTGGCTCAAACAAGAGGAGGTCCCAGCATATTTCCAGACGGTGGCCTAAGACCATCTGTGATTATGTGCTCTGGAACTAAGGAGGAGACCTCCCTCCTTTTGTTGGCAGTAGTGAGTTCTTGAATGAGACTGCCTCAGGTACAAAGGTGCATCCTTGGACAGGTACCAACTAGCCACCAATCCCTCTTGGCTGTGTCTAATTTGAGATCTTGCACTAAAATGGCTGAGGTGTAAGAAGGTCGTCAATACTTAACTACTTTACCCTGCAGACCTAAACCCTGCCATGGCAGAAAGGTGGAGCTGCATGGACACCTATCGTGGACAGGCAGGCAGTGTTTGTCACTTAGGAAGGAAAACTGCTGCAGTCTGGCATTTGTTTGTGTTTTTTAAATTTAGAACTTGAAGTTGTGCAAGGTTATAGGTAAGTATTAAAAATTCCAGCTTCATTGCTCATGTGGATCAACACTGATCACTGTGAGAACTAAAACGTCATTATGCACTTCATGTGCATAGACATAGGTATTGCAGTAAAAGAGAAGAAAGGGTTGAATTCTAACTGACCCAACTTGGAGCAATTCTTTTGACTTTGTTTAAACCTCTAGACACTTTATTTTGACTACTAAAAGCAGAATCTGAGTCTGGGACACAGTGAAAACACACAGCAACTTAGTTAAAAAAAATCTCTTGTTACTGCAAAAGTGGACCTAATGGAAAATGCAGAGTAGGTAATACTGACATTTTAAAAGACTTAAATACATAAGGATAAAGTTTGTGTCTCGTCAGGAACTGTATAAACAAGTGGTTGAAAACAGTGGCTTTGCAGCAGAAGGCTTGTATTATGTAAGGATTAAAAACCCCTTTCATCTGTCCAGAGATGAATTTATCTCCTGTGAGTTTATCAGTCTTTCTGGGAATTCCACCCATAACTGGGTGGGATACAAATACATAGTTAGGTACAGAAACACTCCTCACCATGCCCTACCTATATGAATCTTGCACAAGAGCTATCAAGAGAGAAAGTTAATTCACAGAGCGAGATCTCTTCCTCTAGACCTAACTGAACTAGATAAAGATGGATTGTGCCAGACACCCTGTCTCCCATATGCTGGTATTTTTATTCTTCCCTAGCACACCACTTGCAGCTTCCATCAAATGCTGCGGTCTCAGGCCCAGCCCAGGGTTACATACTTGGGTTAGGTGTGCTGCTGCTCCTGTGGTGCTTGGAATGCTGGACGGGTGCCACACACTGTTGGTAAATACAGGCTGCAGTTTGACAGTAATTGCTTTCTTCCTGGAGTTTCAGAAATTACGCACAAAAGCAAATGAAGTGAGAGAAAGCAGTCCGCTTTAAGTGCATTTCATGTCAGATGCCATTGTATTTTTTTTTTAATGCTGCTTTGAATGTGGTACAGTTAAATATATGAGGGCTGTAATGAAGGAGCAGGTCACGTACTTGGAAATGTCCTGAGAGTTATCTTGGCTGCAATTATTTATAAGACTTTCTTCTCTACTGGCCTTAAGTAAATTTAAGGAAGCAGAAGCATACAGTGTGCCCTTCACCCCAAAAATAGCTTCTGCTCAAGGGCCTTTTCCTCATTAAACACCTATTAGCTTCCCTTGTTCCCTTCACTCTGTCTTAAAACTACTAACAAAAATCTTGCCAGTCCCAGCTGGCTTTGGGATAGCAGAAGAAGAATTTTTAATATTTCTGCTGCCTTTTTGGTTTAGGTTTGGAAAAGTTGTAAAAAATGTATTTGCTTTGGGTGTACTTGTGGTTTGGCCTGCCTGCGCTGCAATGTCTCATGAAGAAATAAAAAGACTGTTTTGGAAAGGCATAATATTTTATCTGTATAGAGTAATTTAAATCCACAGGGATTTTTTTAATATTTTATGCTGAAACTAACCAACTTTTCTGGAAGTAAACCTGTGTATCACACCATGAATCTGACATAGTTCTTCATGCTGGGCTGGCCAGTAAAGACTGGTTGCTGATAGGTGCTGCTACAGGTCATAATTAGCCCATTCTACCCTAAACCATTCCAATGGCATGTCTGTGACTTGAAGGCGTTTTGGTTTGGCGCCCAGTGTTATGGTTATGACCAAGATATTCTTGGTTATACGAGATGTGTTTCTCCTGTCTCTCTGTGTGTGAAGTATTCTGTTTCTGAACAATGGTGCAGCAGGACCTCTTGAAGCTTCTTTTGTACAGGGAATGATTTCTTGCAAGAAATCGTGCTCAGAATGATTTGCTCTCTCTCCACTTGCAAGACCTGGCAGTGTTGTGAGGGAACTGATTATCACTGCAGAGATCGTACATCTGTACCTGCTGCCTTTGCACAGGCAGAGTGCTCATAGGGCTACCACACGAAGTAGAGAGAGGGGTAAGCATGCCTTGAGCTGAGGCATAGCACAGATGGTTTATATTGGGCTCCATCTTTAAGCAGCTTTTTAGTGAAAGCTGTTAAGTGAACATACACTTGGAATAAGATCATGGGTTAAAGTGGTTTAGTTTTATTCTGTGTCAAATCTGGTGGTTCTTTATTCTCTGTTGCCACCTTTGGCCTTCCTCATTCCACAGGGGCTGCCTTGTTTTCTTGAGTTTTGTATTGGTCTGCTGAAACTGGAATATTAAACTTTACCAAGAATCCACTAATCTAGTTTATTCCAGAACAGCCCACACATCTTCTGGGAGGGCTTATCCTGCCATAGCTGAAGTGTTCACTGTGCTTGCTCAGCAAGGCAAATCACTTAATTTTTTTTCCCCAACATAGATTTCATATTTTTGCTACTGACTATACAACAACTGTATAGAGGATAGCTCTTGTTCTACAAGGAAATGTGCAGCTAATGGTAATAAAAGACAGGGTATTTTTTATTAAAATTAAATGGCCTGGCTGAAACTGTGTGTCTGATTTAGAATAATCCAGAGAGTGAACAGAAGTGCTATTATTGGTAAGATGTAACCTTCACACCCTTCCTCCTCCGTAATTTCCTTTCATTCTTTCTACTTTCCTACTTCATACTGTAGCTTTGGATAGGCTGGTTATTTCAAATAGTAGTGTAGGGGTTAAAGCAGTACCAGGCCTTGTTTTAGTACCCGCTGCCTCTCCTGAGTGATGCTGGATGAGCTGGCTAATGTTTGTTTCAATACCTGTTCTGTGACTCACAGGGTTACACATCCCTGCCTGAACAGACTGTTGTGAGGATATGTTCATGTGTCTTTGGTAGCTTACTACGATGTTACGGTGATGCAAGGTGTAACAGCTCTCTCCTGCAGTCATGTGAAAATAATACATGAGAGTTAAAAATGGGAGATTAATCTATATCAGCTAATTCTGTTGGTTGTTTTGCACTTCAGCCAAAGACTACCCGCCTCTTCTCAAGGCTTTTCTGTAGTGAAGTTAGTAGAGTACCAGTGCAGTCAAACACCAGACCACTGAGAGATTGCTTGTGGTTTTTCTGCTTCTGTGGATTTTTTTGGGTTTGTGTTGCTTAAACCCCCTAGTAAATGCCAAGATACACTGGCTTTGGAAAATACGCTTAATGTGATAGTTACATTTCTAGTGTGATGATAATTGCTGTGGTCAGTCAGGTTGCTCTTAAGCTCCATAGCAGCTACAGTCAGTAAAAAGAGAAAATAACTTGTGGCAGTTCTGTGCCAGATAATAGGTGTGGGCAATGTGCTGTCTGTTTGAAATGTCACATCCAGCCAAATAATGCCGGGTCTGCTGGCAGTGCTCTTCATTGCTTAAGGAGCAAGAAAACGAGCTAGTTTTTGTTTGCCATGCTGTTTGTTGGGAGGAATGGACTTGTAAATGCTGGCGTCAGTGTTTCTCTGTCTTCTTCCAGAATATTCAAACAATACCAGGAAGGCATGGTAGTAACTTTTTATTTCACTACTCTCTGCACATGGGAAGTGACATTTTATAAGCTGGTTATACCAGAATAAATGCTCTGGTTGTAGCTTAGCTTGAACTGGCTCCTACCAAAACTTTTTTTTGAAAAAAAGAAGTGGATCTTGCAGATTAGGATCATACCTGCTTAAGCATGGTTATTTCTGTATCTCTAGTTCATCTCTCCACTTCATATTTTGGCTTTAGCCGTTGTATGTGTCCCTGATAAATTTTTAGAAGCAGTAATTAGAAGAACATGTTGAGACATCTTGTCCCTGGTGGCAAGCAATAGGAGTAGAAGAAATGGCTCCAAGCTATGCCAGAGGAGGTTTAGTCTGGATATTAGGAAGAATTTCTTCACCAAAAGGGTTATCAAACATTGAAATGGGCTGCCCATGGCCGTGGTGGAGACACCATGCCTGGATGGATTTAAATGCCTTGTGGACCATGGTTTAGTGGCATGGTTTGACCCAGCAGTGTTGGATCAAATGTTGGACTTGATGATCTTAATCGTCTCTTCCAACTGAAAATATTCTGGTTCTTTCTGCTGTTCAGTGTTAGCCTGGTCTCTGACTGCTGTGCTCCTGCCACCTGAAAGGTTGAAATGCAGAATTGCTTTGGAGCTGAAAGTGAGCAAAATGTCAAGAGACTTTCTCACTGGAGCCTTCTGGGGTGCTGCTTGCCTTTCACATGCATACTTCAGGTTTGATTTTTTTCAGAGGTCCTGAGCCCGCATTTCCTGCTCACCAAAGCCAGCCTTTCTTCTTTCAGAATCACACCTTTTTTAAATGCCTCTATTCCTTGGCTTTTTAAGCAAGTTTTCAAAGCTGGCCTGAGGGCTAACTTGAAGATTATGTTATAGACCCCTGCGGTGGGGGTAATGGTGGGAGAGTTAGCACCTCTGTATATGTGCCCTGCAGAGTTGCTGTTTGTACTGAGCCTCTCAAAAAGGGCTTTGCAATTAAATCTGATCTTTAAATTCAGCGCCAAAATGGAATTTTGAAAGATCTATTGTAGAAGATCTGTTGTAGATCTGTTGTTTTGGGAGGTGTAGCAAGTGCCTGGCAGTCCTGTGTCAGAGGTGTTTATTTTATGGTTTTAAATGTGGCTCTTCTCAGCTGTTTCCCACTGGTCTTTAGCAACATCTTATTTCACACTTAACTCATTTGTATGTATTTTGCAGGAATCCCTCAAAGCTCACCCTGGGAATGGACAGCTACCTCCACTTCTGGAGGAGAGTAGTGCCAACTGAAGAAGCCTTCAAGGCAAGTCGACAAGTGTGCTGATAACTCTTGGAAGAGCACTGGAAAGGGACAACCTTCCAGGCCAACAGCCATGCCTTTCGGGCTGAAACTGCGACGGACCAGACGCTACAATGTCTTGAGCAAGAACTGCTTTGTGACCAGGATCCGTCTGCTGGATAGCAATGTGATCGAGTGCACCCTCTCCGTGGAGAGCACAGGGCAAGAGTGCTTGGAAGCTGTTGCTCAGAGGCTGGAATTACGTGAAGTAAGAGCAACACGGGAAAGACCATCTGTCGCTGTATAATTTGACACATTTTTAGCTCAGGCAGTCTGTTTGCTTGAATTGGGTTATTCTAGGAGTTGGCCAAATAAGATCAGCAGCTGGAGCTTGGACAAACATATTCTAGTTGCATGAAAACTGAAGGCAGGGGTTTGTGCTGTTGCTCATTCATTATAGCTTTGAGCACTTGCTGTAATGCAAAGAGCTTTCTTCTTTTCTTAGAAAGCCATGGGTGTTGCTTTCTGAACTGGAATGCTACAGTAACTTTTACCTGAATCTAACCTTGGTTTCATCAGTGCTGCCAGTTGAATTATGCTAGTGGGAAGGAGACCATTGGCTTTTAAATATCCACCTTCCTACAAATACATTCTTGTTAGTAACACACTGAAAGAGACAACAGTTTTGTTACCAGCAGGAGTAACCAGTGACAGTTGGAGGATGGCTGGGTTTTTTCCTTCCTTTTGTTTAACTCAAGTATTTCACATCTGAAACTCTGAAAGGCTTATTTACATTCTCAGTGCTTCCAAAAAGGCTGAAGAAACCCAGTCCTACTTTAATAAAGACTGAAACACTTTATTTTCTACTTCTTGCTGTAGAGTTCATTATATAAGTGGGAAGGGGTTTTCAGAAATCTCTCCAAAGTGCATGGCACAATTGAACTGTCTCTTCTCACCTGTGGACTCTTTCTGTGTATGATGTGTGCTTCTCGGCTTTTGAAAATAACAAGCTGAAGAACATTGCCTGAAAATGGCTATGTTATCATCTAGCTGTCCTGGCTGATGCTTTCTAGAAGCACAGCTGGGAAATCCAGTAATCTTGCAGAGTCTTATATTTGTTAATTGGCTGGTCTGTAGGCCTTTCTAATGGTGGCAGCTGAGAGGCAGTGAACAAGTAACTAGTGTAGATGAAAACTAAGCAAAACTTCTTTCTGTACATCAGTAATGATAAAGAATGAGAGAAGAATCTAACTGTGTGTGTGCAAGATAGGTAGGAGAATATGGAGGGAGGAGTAGGGCAGAGTCACAATATTGCATAGTGATTTTTCATAATTGTTTGGTTTTGTGTGGATTTCAGTAGAATCACGGAATCATAGAATCATTACGGATTGGAAGGGACCTCAAAAAATCATCAAGTCCAATCCCCCTGACACAGCAGGATCACCCAGACCAAGTCACACAGGAACACATCCAGGCAGGTCTTGAACATCTCCAGTGAAGGAGACTCCACAACCACCCTNGAGCACATTGCTGGCTCATAGTCATCCTGCTGTGCACCAGGACCCCCAGATCCCTCTCTCCTACACTACTCTCCAACAGGTCAGTCCCCAGCTTATACTGGTACCTGGGGTTGTTCTTGCCCAGATGCAAGACTGTACACTTACCCTTGTTATACCTCATTAGATTTTTCTCAGCCCAGCTCTCCAGCCTGTCCAGGCCTTGCTGAATGGCAGCACAGTCTGCAGGGGTGTCTGCAACACCACCCAGCTTTGTGTCATCACCAGACTTGCTGACAGTGCACTCTAATCCCTCATCCAAGTCATCAATGAATAGATTGAACAGGACCAGTCCCAGAACTGACCCCTGGGGCACTGCACTAGATACAGGCCTCCAACTAGACTCTGTCCCATTGACCACTACTCTCTGACTTCTACCCTGTAGCCAGTTTACGATCCACCTTACTACCCAAAAATCTAGACCACACTGCCTCAGTTTGGCTGCAAAGATGCAGTGAGAGACTGTGTCAAATGCCTTACTTAAGTCAAGATAGATCACATCCACTGCTCTGCCCTCATCCATCCACCTGGTTATGCCCTCATAAAAGGCTATCAGGTTGGTCAAGCATGAGTTTCCCTTTGTAAAGCCATGGTGACTGTCCCTAATGACCCTTCTGTCCTTGATGTGCCTGGAGACAGAATCATCTCTCCTACCCTTCTAGAGATGAAGATTTCCTAGTAATTACTTCTTTCCTTTTCTTTCTGTTGGTGACACATTAGGGTGCCCTTACAGAGTGCTTAGGTTCTTATTTTTCTTCCAGTGCAGAAAGGAGTGAAATGAAAAGTGATTATCCTGGTATTCCCTGTGGGCTTATCTAGTTGGTGCAGCAGAAAGTCTGAGGCCTAATGGTTGTCTGGAGGTCCATCTGTGTTTGTGAACAACAGCTTTGTCAGCAGGTTAGCATTCTTTTCCACAAAGCTTTCAGTGATTTTAGTGGTTTTTTTCCACTTTTGAAACTTCAGGCTTTGTTCCAAATTTTCCAGAGAAAAGAGATTGGACAGTCAAGTAGCAAAGGAAGTTGTTATGGTCAGGGTTCAATTTCAAGGGGCTTTTCTATTGCTTTGGGTTTTTTAATTTCCAAAATTATTTGTGTCATGCAAAAAGAAATATGTCAGCACCCAAAGTTTGTGTTTCAAGATAAAAAATGTTTTAACAACACAGAAGAGAATGCTTTGATGTTGTTGGAACAATTTCCACTTCTTTCATCACGCTCCCTGATTTTTTTTTTTCCCCAAACAAAGTTTTGGCAACGTTGAACTGATTTTGTAAAGTTCAGATTTCAACAGTACAACGTTTTCTGACAGAAGTGGTTTTTGGTGGGTTGGTGTTTTGGATTTTTATTATTTTTTTTTAAATCTTTTTTTTTTTCCTGATTGATACTGATAGTGTCCTTTGCTGCTTTAAACGTTTAGGAGAAAAGTGATTTACCAACCTCTTTCAACTCTGACAGGTCTTCTCCCTGTGTCATCTTCTGCTTCTTTCATGAGTGGTAATTGGAAGCTACACGCTTGGAGATGCCTGGTGCGGGATGTTGTCCTTTTCTCAGACCCCTAATTTCAATTCTTCCTACCCCTCTAGTCTTCCTGACATGGGTTGTAGGAAAACAAGGCTGATGTAATCTTTTGCTAGCTATCCTCTTCCCTCTCTAAGCTTACCATCATTTTTGAACTAGCTGGCCAATCATATTCTACAGAAGGGTCAAAAATGCTTTGACAAAGCTCAATTTTCAACAAGATCTGTGCAACTGGATAGCTGAGTAGAGAAGTCCCTTAAGTGTGCAGAGAAGAAATCCTTTAATTGTCCATATTGGAGAGACACTTTAAATTCTCTAAATGCAGCAAAATAATTCAACTGAAATATTCATTTTCTTAGAAATTATGATCAGCATACTACGAGCTACAAGGAAGGAAGAAACTGAGCTTCCTTGTATCCCATGCTTGCAAGCAGTGCTAAAATCCTATCTGACACCTCTATGCAGCTGCAGGTAAGAACATGTGTTCTCTTAAAAGCCAAGACCAGTTTTTGCTTTATGCTCTAGTTTGGTCTTGTGCCTGAATAAATCTTAGGTGTACCCCAACTTTTACCTTCTGGTTAGGAGTACAACATCCATGTTTCACTTAAGTCATTGTCTTAGAAATAAACAAAAAACCTGTCCAGACTCTCCCCGCTGCAAAGTGAACCCAAGATTGCCCTGTGTATTGTTGTGAAGAACTGTCCGTCATTATACCACACATGAGTGAAAATCAGCACCTAATGGATTATGTGTATTTCTGTTTGATCTCTGGGAAATGCAGCTCCCTCCCTGACTGAGTCAGGGTTCAGGAATAGGTCAGTAGAAAGTGTAGCTGTGTAACTACTGAAAAATCTGGTTTTATCCTTTTCAGCAAAGCTCTTGACAAAGTATCAGGTCTTCTAGTTGAACAGTTACTGGTTCCAATGAAATGAGCTTTTAGACCAGCATTATGTAAAAAGCGGAGATGACAAGAGGGGAGGAAGGGAAAAAGGGGAAAGTAAAGGCCTGAAGCAGCATTTTGTAGTCTGCTTGTGTGAATAGAGATTTTAAAATTTTAAAATTGTGGGTTTTTCCCCCAATATAACAACATTTTTCCCACTCAGCAAGACCAAGTGAACCTGCTTGAAATAAAAATTATCTGTACAGGTCACTTGTGAGACTTCATGTCTCTTTCTCCTTTTTCTTCTTAATTTTTTTTGCTAAAAAAATAAAAATTTCAAAGATGGCATGTTCTGACATTGTGGGAAGGCGGACAAGAAGGTCCTTTCAAAAAAACCTGGTTTTTTTGACTGAATTTCACTATGATACCTCCAGTGCTATGAGGCTTCAAAACCCAAAGCAAAGCAGGAGGACAGTGGGCCGAGCCTTGCAGGTGGACACTGACTGTTGTGCACAGGTGGCTGCCGTCTGACCTTTTTGTGTCCTAGATGTCCCCTCCTTGTAGGCCACAACTGGAAACCTGTGTTGAGCAGCCAAATTGCCTCAAATTTTGGATTGGTTTGGCTCATTTTTCCAGCGAAGCTATGAAGGAGCCAGCAAAGGCCTTGCAGTGTCTGAAGGGGGCCTACAAAAAAGCTGAAGAGGGACTTTTTAGGATGTCAGGTAGCGACAGGACTAGGGGGAATGGAGCAAAGCTGGAGATGGGTAGATTTAGACTGGATGTGAGGAGGAAGTTCTTCACCGTGAGAGTAGTGAGAGCCTGGAATGGGTTGCCCAGGAAGGTGGTGGAGGCCCCATCCTTGGAGGTGTTTAAGGCCAGGCAGGATGAAGCTCTGATCTAGGGTGGGGTGTCCCTGCCCATGTTAGGGGAGTTGGAACTGGATGATCCTGTGGTCCCTTCTAAACCAGACTGACTCTATGACCTGGTCTAGGTGATCCTGGTGTGGCAGGGGGATTGGAGTAGATGATCTTTCAAGGTCCCTTCCAATCCCTAATGATTCTATGATTCTATAAAGCTACGAAGGGGTTCAGGCAGTACTTTCTAGGAACAATTGGCTGCTGTGACTGATGCCTTCCCCTCTGTGCAAGTGCCATGGGATAACAGGATTTGATCCTTCTTGCCCTGAGGAGCTGGAACTCCACTCCTTTCTCAAGGACAAGTATTTATTTGGCTGCTTAACCAGTTACTTTAATAAACATCCAGCCTGTCTCCTTGGATCCTTTTGAATTAGATTTGCTTGTTTAGTAAGTGTCTGTCACCTCCAGCTGTTGACAGTTCTACTCTTTGCCCATTGTAAAGACAAGGGTAGTTCTGAACTTGGGGCTATAGCTAAATCCAAAACAAAAACGTTGCCTCCTAGACTGGCNTCCCCCCCCCCCCCCCCGAATTTCGGGCCACAGGTTTTGTGTATCCAGTTTTTTTTCACCTTTTTGTGTACTGTTGTTGGGGCATGCAGGTGCTCTGTTTCTTGTCTGCTGCCTTAGAGGACTACAGTTGCTGGATGAGTGTGAACTGGTTTCCTTGCATCATGTATGAAATCAAGTGTTCTAGGCAAGACAAATTTTAAAAACCTTGAAATAAAATTAATGTAAATTCTTTTCCAGCAGAACTTGGTGTATTTGGAGGTTTGAAAACCACTAACAACTAAAGCTCTTTGTCTGCAAAACCTTTGTTGCATGTGTTTAGCATCACTTTACCACTCTGGCTGCTGATATGCCTACAGTAGCCTGTGTTACTTCAGACCTTGCCAGGTGTAGGTGCAGATATTAATTCCATGAAAGGTGAAGTCAGTGGTTCACTTTGTACAGATGGACAGAGAGACCAGATTTTGGCACCAACCTGATTTTCAGTTGGCTGCATATAGAGGAAAGCTTCCTATTTTTGTAGCCCCTCCACTACACTGAAAAAATGTTTTGTGGGCTAGAGTCTATGGCAACACCTGACTGATTCTGTAAGACCACCTGCTCAGTTATGTGCCTGGTCATAGCATACTGAACTTGGTGGTCCAGCCATTTCCAGTCCCACAGGCCTCACTTCTTGTTTAGAAACTACTGGTGGTTACTAGGGGTTAGAGTCTCTTTCAGGCATTTGCAGTGTCCTCCTGTATTGTGGGTTGTTAAAAAATGTTAATATTTTCAAGCAAGATTTTCCTGGCAACAGGGAGCTGACTTTCAGATAAGTGGACCATTTGGGTCTCCAAAATTAATTTGTTTGTGACTTGAGGTCTGCTCTGCAGTCCCTGTGCTTCATCTGCAATTGCTTCATCCTCTCCAGGCTGCTTTCCAGGAAAACGGTTGTCTTAGTTGTGTGAAATGTGCTGTGCTCTAGTCAGTCCCCTCTGTCTGCTCTAGTCTAGAAGCTCAAACACTGCATTGGAAGTGATCCAGGATTCTGGATTCAGTACTTGAAGAACCTTTCTACTGTAGCAAATCTTAAGTTTTGTTGTCTCCATGTTTCCACTCAAAGGGGAGGAACTCTGCTCATTTGAGCTGTTAATTGTGATACCTTTAATCCCCTCTAACCCTTTTTAATGTCATCTTAGCTGCTAGATGTTTTATAAGTACTTGACTCTACAAATCTGCATCTTAGATGATGTGCTTGCTTCTTAAAATACTGCAGAGGGATCTTTTCACAGTTTTACCCTCTGTCTTGCTGAGGGTGAGCTGCCTTGCAGTGATTTTTTAAGTTTGTGCATTAAAGGATTTCCCTTATGAGGTGGTAAAATCACTGTGTTGTTTTTCTGTCTTCACATGAATTCCTTTCCTTTGTCTCCTGTGTTCCTCCCACCTTCATTTTTATCTAATTACTATCATGATGAGCTCATCAGGAAGAGTTGTTTTTATGCAGTGATAACAGAGGGAAAGTAGATATGTATCAGTAAGTTGGTTGGTTTATCTTACGGGAGATGCTGTCTTGATTTGTTTGTGCCAGGATTGATTGGTTGATTTATTAAAGATACCTTTAAATTCTAGCAGGAAATACTACATTGATTCTCGCCAAAAAGACTCCTTCAGACTGAGCTTAAAGAGAAAGGGCTGAGCAGTGTTCAATCTACAAGTTTCTATGATTCTATGGTTATTCCAAATTTGTAGTATTTGACATCCTAGTTCTGAACACTGTCACCAGTGCATTGCTGTCTATCAGCAACAGTCCTGTGGGGCTTGTAGAGGAGGTACAAGATCTGTTGAGATCTACACAGGCTAGGAAATAGCTGAGGTTTTCAACCTGTTATTTCTGTAAGAGCAGAGAACATACAACTTGTCTAAGTGATGCACATTTTAAGTGCACTTTTAACACTTGTCCGCCATAAAACTTTGTAAATAAAAAATAGTAAACATTCTGTATTGGGTAAATAGTTACAGTAATGATACATACATTTTGATATGCGTATGTGGGTTTGCATTTTCTTTTTTGTATTTGCAAGTGTCCTTGTCCTTAGCCTTCAGTGGTCCTGATGCAAAGCCACATGAAGCTTTTGTGCTTTGATTCAGACTTGGTGTTTGGTGTCTCTCTGTTCGCAAGGGACAGGTGTAAAAGAAAACAAAGCCACAGTCACTTACTGTAAATTATTCATAGCACTTGTGCTATAATGTCAGGTAGAGCTCTTTTGAGATGAGTTTGGGAGAGATGGTCGAGGCAGATAGTACTCCATGAAGTATATTATATTGCAATATTAATTTGTCATAATCTTCAAGATTATCCTAAAAAAGAAAAAGGATGGGAAAAAAAATTACTCTGATTTTGCATGTGGAAAAAAGTAGATGATGCTATCTATTCTTTTTTGCATTCGTGTTGCTATGATGGTGTGTGTGACCTAGCTGAAAAAGGTAAACTGACACTATTGTTTTTCCTTATCTAGACACACTATTTCGGCCTTTGGTTTCTCAGCAAAAGTCAGCAAGCCCGCTGGGTTGAACTGGAAAAGCCTCTGAAGAAGCAGCTGGACAAATTTGCCAATGAGCCTTTGCTTTTCTTTGGGGTAATGTTCTATGTGCCCAGTGTTTCCCGACTGCAGCAGGAGGTAACAAGGTATGTGGTTTCTTTCTGTTTGCACTATTGTGGTGTAACTGGGACAGCATGGGCAGTTGCTCTGTATTTGCTTGAGTATCACTTGGTTCTTCTCTGCCTATACTAGATGTATGTTTAGAAACCTGACACAACATTTAAAAGGTACTGTGGTGACCATAATCTTTTTCTGTAACCTACTGATTAAAAGGAAGCCACAAGCAAGGACCTCTCGGTACAGTTTTAGTTTACTCTTTTATATACCTTTTCTTTGCTAAAAGTTATCTTGGGCATCTTTTCTGGGTTTTGCCCGTCCTACTCCTGATTTTTTCCCTTTATGCTTCACAAAAGGATTACAATTTTTAGGATGTATTAACGCTTTAATTATGATCAGGGAACACCTTTCCAAACAGCTTTAGTGGGAACAATTCTTTTATTCAGAACCCACCTGGACATGTTCCTGTGCAACTTGGTCTAGGTGATCCTGCTGTGGCAGGGGGATTGGACTAGATGATCTTTCAAGGTGAGTCTTAAAATCACGACTGTCAAAACAGTCTCTTGACTCTACTGTATATGCAGAACTCTTGTCAAACAGTGGGCTGAAAGCATCACAAAACATAAAACTTCCTTGTCCCTATCTACGTGTTCCTGCTTTATACCCACTGAGAAGGAGAAGCCTCATACGTCATTTGGAATTATTTAACATTGAAGTCAGAATGTCTGTGATGTTCTGTTGCTCATTTCTGTCATCCCATTTCTGGCCTACTTGTGTGCAAGGAAGCATTATAGCCATTTGGATGCTGTTACCTCTTCAAGCTGCAGCCTGCAGTGCAGATTGCTCATTCATAGCTCACCTGCAGAGGTGTATTTGCTCATTCTGCCCAGGTTAGTAATAACAAAACATTTTGTGATAATTGAATTTCACAGCGCTCTCAACTGGAGTGGCTGCTGAGTTGTTTTTCTTTCTGAAGTGATTGATAACAGAAGCTGCAGACTCTCAGGAGTGCCTCTTGAGTTTCTTTAAATGCTTGTAGCAAATCCAGCAATATTCTAATGGATCTCATAGTCTGATAAATCTTTTTTTTTTTTTCCTACCTGAAATGAAATTGCTTCATTGTAGATGATGGGATGGCAGTGAACCTTCAACGGTGAAATTCTAAGTAGATACATTAAAGCTCACATTTGAACTGGTCAGCAGGGACAGGGAAGACACTTCTGAAATTAATAATGGAGAAAGGCTTTGTTTAAAGTGTGGAAAAAAAAATGAAGAGATGGGGAAGGTTTATTTAGGTTATTTATTTAGGTTATTTGATGGTATAATGGCCTGTGATGGTGAGGTAAGAACTAGACTCATCCTGTCAGTGCTCATGTGTTTGACAAATGACAAATCTGTCTCAAATGGTAAACTTGTGATGAGACTCTTAATCTCCATCTGGGAAGCTCCAGAACCAGCACAAACCAACCCAACTCCAAACCCAGCTCCTCATCGAGGACTGAAGCTGCAAAGCTGGTGACAGCACTCCTAGCCATGATACTGTTACCTTTGTAACTTCTCTTGATGGAAACATCTCCAGCCCTGAGCTTGCCTGGCCATGTTTGGAGCTTGAGGTGAAATTAATCTTAGTCCAAGCTTTTAGAATCATAGGGATTAGGGATTGGAAAGGACCTTGAAAGATCATCTAATCCAATCCCCCTGCCACAGCAGCATAGTTAATTTTAGTTAATTGTAGACTCCAGAATTTCCAGGGTTGGTTAATATTCCTTCAAGATGATGAAAAGTCTTCTGAGAACAGTTCAGTGAATTCATAATCCGCAAGTATTCAGAAACCAAGGAATTGGTTTACTGAGATGGCTTACTTTACCTCTAAGCTGTATAGACTTGATCTTGATAGTTTTAAAAGATTTGTCCCAGACTGAAAGTTTCTCCCTGCTTCCAGTGACTACAGCCCCCTGCACCTCATGTGCTGTCATTGCAAAGAGGACAAACGATCCAAGGCTTTTAGATTTTGTTGGTGGAGAGGAGCATTGCTGTGGAGTTGGTCAGTGGCTTTGAGGCAGTGTTCTGTAGTGATTTTTGTCTAAAAGGCCATCTGACTCTTCAAAACGTTCTGTGGACCATTTAGTGTTGTTTGATGGTTGGGAGCAACATGAGGAATCCTGATCAAATAAGGCGATTTGTATTTAGGTGAAGCCATGATAATTTATTTATAAATTCATAACTTAATTCCATCTTATAATTGTCCAAAATGCTAATTATGCCCGCAGGCTCCTAGATTTTAGCTGCCTGCAGATGTTGGTAGTAGTCAGGAGCTCTTCACAGTTTTGCTGCTAACTTCCTGTGTTGTGCAAGACAAATGTGTGTGTAGAAAAAAAGGACGAGTAATGCTGCACTAAGCACTATGTCCCCCAGTGGTGAAACCTGTCCATGTGTTACATGCTGAGACAAAAGCAGAATAGTAACCTAGCAGTAAGCCAGTGCTGTCCTTCAGAGGTACAATGTGGGAGATAGTTGACTTGCAAGCATCAGTGCTAACCATGGAATTGCAGAATGGTTGAAGTTGGAAGGTACTTTTGGAGATTGCTCAGAGCAGGGTCAGCTAGAGGAGGTTTGCTCAAGGGCTGTGTCCCACTGGTTTTGAATATCTTTGTCTGTGGCAAAAGTCCACATTTTCTCTCTGAACACTAAAGCAGCTTTCCATCACCCATGTGATGAAAAGGGGTTTTTATGTTTAGAAGTAATTTCTTGTATTTCAGTTAGTGCCCAAATAGACCTAATAATTTCAAAGGTGTGGATGGGTATTGACTGAGTGGGTGAATGGGTTGTCTGGGTTGACCATGTAACTGGTTATGGAGGACTTGTAAAGCTGCAGGTGCCTGTCATATAAACACAAGCACAGCTATGACTTACTGCAGTTAATTTATAAGAGGTATTTCTGATAATATGAGAAAGAAGTGTCTGTGGGATCCTGGGAAAGAACATGAAAAGACAACACTGCCAGAGCTTTTTATTCAGCTAACAGCTCTTTGAAGTTGAGCTCTGAGGCTTGCAAGGAAAGATGAGGCAAGGAGTACTCTGGGAGACACATTCATCATTTCAGCAGGTCAGATCTGACTCTATGGCTTGCAGTTTTTCACTGGGTTTCTTTCTTTTGTTTTTTGGTGGTTTGGTTTTTTTTTACAAAATCTATGTTTGTTCGAAAATGTGAATGTGACTGCTATGGAGTTTGTCTTCTCAGACAAGGTTAAGTGGAGCACTGGGACAGAGTAAGAAGCATCAGCAGAATGACATTCTGTTAGTGACTGTGAGGGTGCATAGTAAGCCTCCTCAGGACAGCCATGTTTCTTGACCTGTGGCAGCAGTGTTGATGTCATAAGGAAGTATACAGAAAGCAGCCACCAGTTGTAGAGGGACCTGTCTTCTTTCTGGTAGTGGCAATGAAATAAACATTACTGCGATTCCTTCCTTTCAGTGTAATAGCATTGTACTCTTGGTATTGGTTGTTCTCCTAGGAGAGCTGCTTCCTACCCCCAGTCCTCTTTATTTCCCTACTCTTCCTACTCCTGTTTCTTTTCTCTGGGGTTGAGGCTCACATCTGTACTTGTTCCCTGATCTTGATCCTGTCTTCTCCAAGTCTCTCCCCAACCTCTAGTCCTAGCATTCTACCTGTACCCTGTCTGGGGGTTGGAATTAGAAATTAAAGCCCCATGATAAGTTCTTCAGGTGTCAGTGAGAGTTTCACCATGGTGTGATTGCTGTAATTTGAAAATTTCTAGAAGAATTTGCAATAAATCTAATTAAAAAAACACAAACCAAAACAAAACCAACCAAAAAATCCTGTCCAGGCTTGATAGCTCCTGCTGTAGTAGGAGCCATTTGGGTGCATGTATGGGGTTTGGCACGTTAACAAAAAGCATTTTTCTTGGAAGGCTACTTGGACAACCTATTTTCAGTCATCCAGCTGTTCTGAGAGTGTGCTGCCATTGCAGGTGGAGATACTGTGTGTGCTTGTGGCATATCTAAAGCACCTGGGATCTGCATACTGCCTGATATAAAACAGTCTGTGATGCCCTGTAGAGCAGATATTTGCATAGATTAGAAATATAAATCTGCTAACTCCTCAGAAGGGAGGCATCCCTTCAACCATTTCTTTGTACAGTGTCTAAAATAAACAAGCTTGCTTTCACTGTGCTCTTGTTCCAAAAACAGAGAACCCACACACTCTTGTGGCTCGCTGAAATTGTGGGTGCAATGCTGCTTCTGCAGAAGGATCAGACAATCTGTGGCCTTTTTTTTTTTTTCTTTCACAATTCTAAGTTAAAACTGGAATTACATTTTGCTTCCCACTTGATCTTCTGTGAAGAACTCTGCTCAGGCTTTCTTGCTTTTGAAAAGAAGCTTTGAATATTATAACTCTCTCTGTACCTGGTTACATACTATGGTGTTTTTGCCATCGCAGATTGGAGCATAAACCTGCGAAAGGAGAGCAGTTCCTAGCCCAAGGTGTTCCTGTGGTGTTGTACACAGTAGGCCTGGTAAGCACGACCATGTAGGGATTATGGCACCCGCACATGTTGGGCATGTGCCCCAGATTCAGCTGTCAGCACTGTATTTTCCCTACAGAACGTGCTGTACAGCTTTCCTGGGGAAGAAAATGCTGTTTGGAATGGACTGGCTGCACCTGCAAAGTGTGGGAATGAATGTGTTTGCAGGTGGAAAATTAGAGCCTGCTGGCTGCCAGACCTCTTTTCTGGAGGGCCTGTGAAAGATCAGCCTCAAACCTATCCCGTGGTAACTAAGTTACCATTTATGTCCTCCGATCTTTCGGTGTCTTACCCGTTTTTCAACATTTCTTGTAGCTGTTTTTTTTCGCTGTTTTCCTCACAATTCCCTGTCTTTCCATTTATTTCTCTTCAAGTGTTAGGTGAAGAATTTTTAAACAGTCAATCTTGTGAAACATACTGAGCTAGAGACTCTTAAGACTGCATGAAGTTTTAAACCGTGTGAAGATAAAGTAGAGGGGAGAGCAATGTATTGTTTTGACTGTTTCATATTTACAGGAAAATATATTCTTGCAAATTTTATATATTAATTTATATGTATTTTAATAAACTCTGGACT
Source organism: Rhinopomastus cyanomelas (assembly GCA_013400115.1). NCBI lineage: Eukaryota > Metazoa > Chordata > Aves > Bucerotiformes > Rhinopomastidae > Rhinopomastus > Rhinopomastus cyanomelas. The sequence goes on along the minus strand of VXBP01010786.1, from coordinate 131,873 downwards.
TTTTCCTTCCCATCAAAAAACCCCTTAAATATGTTGCCTACCTGAGATTAGATTGTTCAAAATTAACACAAAGGAGAATAAGAGCAAAGCTAGTTTCACATCCTTGTAGCTTCAAATGCACATACAATCAGCTGGTGTTTTGCAGCAGTCACTGCTGTCATTACCTAGTATGTTTAATTGCTGTGTTAAGGCTGGATGTCACACTGGATCCTCTACAATGCGCATCCTCCTGGCTATTATGGTTGTGAGGGACATGAGGCTGCTTTTCTTTTCACACCTGGTCACGCCTGCAGCTTGTGGCCAAGAAGTCTTTGAATGTACCTCAGAGTTCATGGTAGTTGGTTTGAGCACTGTGCTGATTTCATCGTCCAAAATGATTCTTTTGTATATCACAGCGTGTCAGAAAAAAACACCATGACAAGTACCATCTGATTTGTTCGGGACAGCCTTGGCTCTGCTTGCTTGAAGTGATGGGCTCTGCCAGGTTTTGTAGCCATGCTTGCTAATGCATCTCTGGTAGACCATAGGATTTTTTTAATGCCAATGGTTTTTAAAAATTCAGCAGCACTTTCAAAAATAATGTTTTTCTATGACAGTACAAAGAAATGTCATAGAGGAGGGGAGGAGAAGGGAGTTGCATGGTTAAGTTGGATGGATGACAACTAAGTATGCATGCAAGTGGGAAGTGGGAGTATTTAAAAATAAAAAAGGTCAGAGTTTGATCTCTCACAACTGGAGATTTAAACCAAGATTTAACCATTCAGCATTACTGGTGCAAATGAATAGAAAGACTTTGCGTTTCAGACAGCAGAAGCCTTGATGGCTTGTTCAAATTTGCCTCTTCGAGAACCTTCATCACTTCCTGTTTACTGCGTACCCTCTAGCATCTGGGAGGTGGTTCTGTAGCTTCCAAAAAAATGAATGTGACCAGTTTCTTAATGCCCTCTTTCCTGGGAAATGAGAGCAACAACTGCTGTGCGTGTGCTCGTGAGCTGTGCTGTGCTCTATGGAGCAGCTCTGTCCTCACTGTACAGGAAAGGTCATGACACATGGCAATCCTTGCTCTAAAAAGAGCTGTGTGGCTTGCCCAGCTGGAAAGATGATGCACTTCGCTAGGAAGCCAGACTGCTGCTTCAACACAAACATGATATTAATGATCAGAACAGTCCTGTAGTTTTAACTGTTCCCAGTAAAATATGTTTTTGGGTTCTCTTTATCGGTTTCTTATATTGGGCTGGATCCTTCCATAGCATAAACCAATGTGGCTCTTTTCTTCCAACAGAGCATTTCCAACTTTATAATTATATATATTTTATAGATATACATCCTACTTCTGTTTTATAGAGAGCTGCAGGTCAATGGGCTGTAATTTTAAATTATTCCTGTGAATTAAGACAATCACTGCTTCACATGAACAGAAAGGACAAGATGTTCTGTCAGCGTGACAGATCTTAGGAATGAAAGGTAATTTCATCCCATGAATCCTGTCAAGCCTTTTGTTCTCAGATAAATTACTGTATAGTTTTTATAGGGTAATAGTAGCGAACAACTCTGAAGCACCATGGTAGGCTAGCTGACCTGTATGTGGTGGTACTAAATTTTTTTTAAATGCAGTGCTTTGGGTTAGTGCTCTGTCATGAAATGCAGTAAAAGAATATGATAAGTACCAACATGGGTGTCTTCTTCATGAGAATATTCATGAGACATTGTGGTGGGGTCTCCCAGAGGATCTCTGGAGCTGAAATTTTATAAATCAATGGCAGGTGAAAAAATTTCTGCTGGAACAGAATTAAATTTTGGTTTATACTGTGGTTGCCATCCTGCTTGACCCTACAGGTCCTGATCAGCATCGTCTGTTCCTGATCATCTCATGACTGGAACTGCACTGTATCTCCAGAGGCTGGAAGAGAGTCAAACCCTGGCATTCATTGCTAGGGAGTAGTAGTAGTGAATTCCTAGGAGCCCTGAGACTAGAGATCTCAGCTCTCTTCTGTTGGGCAAGACCCTGAATGAATCCTTAAATAACTTTGTAATAAGAACTTCTTTTTTTCCTTCCAGCTGCAGGAATTTGGGATTAAACAGCAGCACTCAGCCACCTCAGGTACTGTCTAGGAGCTCACGTAGCTCAGGCAGTGGGGCAGCTCTGGAACTGCTTGTAATTTGGATGAGTCTTGAGAGCCCTGGGTGGCCACCCAGGCTTAGACAGTCTGGGGTATTTGCATTTTGGTGCACCTTTGATGGTTTTATTGTTTTGTTTTAATTATTAAACTCTTTAAATATTAGTGCTACTGCAACATAAAAAACACACATTAAGCCTGTAGCTTGCCTTGTTGTAAACAAGCTGATACTTAATTAGCTTTAATGTTGTTTCTAGAGGATGGCAACAACAAATAATGTGCAGGATTTGCTTGGTTTTTCTTATGTTCATATTATTGTAGCATATGCCTTGTTTTACTTTTAAGTAGTATTCTTGAGTTGGTTCTTTTTGGATGTGTGTTTTAGTGGATATTTATACTTTGACTTAAAACTGAGAACTCCTTCAAGGCAGACCTAAGATACAACATTAATGCCCTGTTTATAAAATAATTTGCTGAGGAGGGCAAACCCTTCTCCCAGCTGACTTCTTCAGTGAATGGGGAACTTGTTCTCTGTGTTCATTATTGAAAGCTGAGCTCTTTGTGCCAGATATTTTAAGAAACTGTTGATGCTTAGATCTAATCTCTTACATTATACTGTGTTTTTTAGACCCAAATGTGAATGTGTTTTTATGTGTGTGGTTGGGCAGTACATATATAGCAATTCTGAAGAATAGTATTGCGTAACTATAAATACAGCATTGGACACTTCAGCCCACATTCTTGCTTTAGTGTGTTTCGAAGGCAGTGGCTGCGATGGTTAGAGATGTTGTAACAAGAATGTCTTGGCATTAGGCTGTATCGCATTTACGCCTGATGGTGAGGAAATAATACTTATTTTATGTTCTGGGGCTTACTCATATGCTCTTATGTATCACTTTCCTGATGAAAATTATTCATTTGTTCCATGAGAGAACAGGTACTTTTGGAGTATTCCAGATGTTTTATTGTGCCCTTTTGAATGCACAAGGCTACATTTTGTAGCCTTGGCTACAAAGGCAAGGCTACAGTTTGAATTTGTACTCTTCTCATGGTATACATCATTTACACACAGTGCTGAAGCTACTTCTCTGATATTAGGTAGACCAACTTGAATCCTTTCATGCTAGTCATGCTGGTGGAGGCATTTGCACTTGGGAAAAGGCAACTTCTAGCTTCCTTTCCTGACCACATGGCCATGTGTGCTGTTGGAGACACTTGCTGAACCTGTACATTGGTTGTGTGGCCTGAGCTTGCACTGAATACTGAACAGTTGTGAATCCTGTGGGGAGGTGAGGAATATGGATAGCTTTTTCATAGCTGGGAACCAGAAATTATTTGAATTTTGTGGAAAAATTCTGCACCTGGGTAAGGGTGATGTAACAATTTTTTTGTCCAAGCTTGTGATTTTTATTGAGTATGTTAGAAGTTTTCCGTTAAACTTTGCAGCTTTTGGAATGAGGTAATGATAGGAATTTCAGTCTGGGATTTATTTAGATGTTGAAAACTAAACTCAGACTAGATTGGTAACACAGCAAGGAAATAAAGGTATGACTTGAGGTACTCTGTAGCTGTCAAAAACCAGAAAGAGAGCATGTAGTTTATTAAATAAAAACAGTATTGTAGAAGGTATTATTCCCTAGAAATAGGAAAGATCCTAGAAATAGGAAGAATCCTTTGAGAAGGATTGATTCACAGCCCGTGGAACAATAATTGTCCATTCATTCAAAAGTGAAGAGGGAGCTAAATATAGTGGAAAATGTAGGTATATGCAGCAGGACTGAAGAGGAATAATGGTCATAGAATATCTCAAGTTGCAAGGCACCCAATAAGGATCTACTTAAAACTAAACCAGGTGGCTAAGAGTGTTGTCCTGATGGTCTTTGGACTCTGACAGTCTTGGTGGTGCCATGACTGCTTCCTTGGGGAACCTGCCCTAGTGAGCAACCACTTTTGGCCAGAGAATGGTTTGGCTTGGAAGGGGCAGTTTAAAAGTCAGCTTGTCCAACTCCCCTGCACTGACCAGGGACATCTTCAAATAGATCAGGTTGCTCAGAGCCCTGTCCAGCCTGTAGTTATATGTTTCCAAGGATAAATCTTTCTGGGCAACGTGTGTCAGTGTTTCACCTTTATTGTAATAAATTTCTTCCTTTTAATTTGAAATCACTATCTCTTGTCCTGCTGCAACAGGCTATGATAAAAACATTCTCTTCCTCTTTCTTACAGGCCCACTTTAAGCACTTCCCTGTTACAGTTTCATTCCATTTCCTTGTATCGAATTCCTGGTCATCAGAGGAAGTGACTGTTTCTGATGTGAACACCGCTGCTAACTACCGTGTTAAAAATGTGTCCTGAAATGCATAGAACACTCAAGATTGACCTGTAAACCAAAAAGAAGAGCTGAAGTTCCATCAGACTCTTTGAACTTGGTACTGAGTAAATTTTACACTCCTTAAAGAGATGGAAATGAACAAAGCATTTTGAAACCTGAGGTTTAACCAACTTGTGATACATTAGAGTCTCTTCCTTCTTGCAAGGAACCAAAAGCCTTTTGAGTGGCCGCGTGTTTATTCTGTAACGCCTGGCAGCTGAAGCGATGATGATGTTAGAAATCTGGCCTTGTGCTCTTATCAGTGAAGAGCTTGCTTTGCGTACAAACCAGTGTGTTTGAATGAGTCACATCTACTACTTGTTCCTGAGCCTGTGAGGAAGAAGCTGTCCTCTGCTCTTATCTATAAACACTTGGGTTATGTGCAGTGCTGGCATAACCTGGAGCATCAGATCTATTGAAATCCTCTCTTCCTTGGCCCTCGACTGTACCTGTCAGAAGTCCTAGTGCCACACACACACACACGAGGTTGCATTTTCTGTATTGTTAACTGCCCATCTTGTGTGTGTGTGTAAAACCAGTTGAAAGTCTGTGTATATGATCTGACCTTGTTCCCCTGTTCTTGTTTAGTGTTTGTAGCCGCTTATCTTAAAAAGTGCTGGAAAGTGGTTTCAGTATTGCTGTAATTGGCAGTAGAACCCTACAAAACAGGCAACTTACTTTTCGGAAATTTGCATCCTGGTTTCCGTGAGCTGCAGATGGACTTATGGCAGGAGGATGAGCCTATGTATAGGTACATTCTTCTTACACAGCTGGAGGATCTGTCAGGAGAAGTAGTAATATACAGCACAGCCCAGCTACATCTGCTCAAAGACACTACAAGAAACCTTCAGTTAGATATTTACTCTGAAGGACTGTCAGGCTTAAGAAAGGATGTAGGCATACAAAATCACATACAAAATATTTACTTTGGATTATTATAGTTTCATTTCTAAACATAAATAATATTATATGGACTTGAAGTGTAATGTTTCCTGACAGCTGGGAGCATGCTGCTGTCACTGTGATAGACAGGGAGTTCCCTACCACCTTTGTTGCTCCTCTCCGAAGCAAAAACTGTGCTTTGGTCATGAGGTTTCTCTAAACTTAGTGAAGAAGCTTCTGCTACAAACTTCTTTAAAGCTAAGAAATGTTTCTAAAACTCTTTCTTTCATTTACAGCTGGCATCAGGAAGGGCACTAAGAAGAGATTACAGTAGTTGATGAGGTTTTTCTCTAACTTGGTAAATGAAACAGCAGCAGAGGCAGCAGGAATGCAGTTTCTTGGCTTTGCTCTGCAGCAGTTACAGCATTAAAAGTTTGTAAGGACAGTATTACTTTCAAGTAGGAATGCTACTCTGTGCTGGAAAACTGGCAGCACTTCAGGGTATCTGTAACATTGTCTGTTCAGTGTTTCCAGTGGTCTCAAACTGTCTCCAAGGGCTTGGTTCTGAGTTGCTCAGTGGTGTTACTCAGGTCTCATTGGAATTGGCCACAGGTAACAGTGCGTGGGCTTTGGAAGCACTTGGTAAGTGTGATAGTGGATGATCTGCAATAATGGTTGAGAGCTGTGGGTATATTGTTATGCCCTCAGGTTGCATCAGGGGAAGTTTAGATTGGATCTTAGGAAGAAATTATTTTTTGAGAGTGTTTGGGCACTGGAACAGGCTGCCCAGCAAGATGGAGTCGCCGCCATACGTGGATGTGTTTAAAAAATGAGTAGACATAGCACTTAAGGCCATGGTCTAGGGATTAGGGAGATGTTAAGATGAGAGCTGGACTTGATGATCCTGAAAGTCCTTTCTATGACTTTGTGATCAACATAAATGTTGCATATACAGGCATCCTGCTGAATGAGTAGGCTGTCTGGAGTGGAGGAGTTGGTGCGTACCAATAGAGAAGAGATGCACAAAGTCATTTGGTAGCCTAAAAATAGCCTGTATTTTCATACCCTTATGTGAAAATAAACAGGCCTGTGGAGTTCTGGTATCAAACAAATAACATTCTGGTACTACAGATGTTTTCTTTTGCCTCTTTAGTTGAGAAGGAAATGAACTCATTGCCCATGAACTAGAAAGAACATTTCAATAAAACAGGCCAAATTTAAGCGAAGGCCAAGTGCCGCTCGTTATTTGTGAGTGAGGAACATCTTATCCTCGTAAGTTGTGATTGCCCTACCTGGGCCCTGCTTGACTTTTCAGAGTTGGATTTTGACCTGCTACATTTGTTTTATTAAGCAAAGATGTTTTGGGGAGAATGAGTTGTGCACGAGTATGAATTTGTCAGATTTTCAGCAGAAGAAAGAAGAAAGTTATTTCAGCAAGTAACTGCTTCTAATTTCATGCTGATCAGTGAGGAATTTGAGAGTTGTTCTGGAAGTTACTGCTGGAGTCAAAAGTGTCTATTAGCATTTCCTCAAGTGAAGATGAAAAGAATCATTCCTCTTCTACTCTGTGAACTGTAACATTCATTTCCCTTGTCATTTAGCCTATTGCACAGTGCTTCACTGCCTCTTTTTTACCCCTGAAGGTGTAATAGCAATGTATGTCACTGCAGAATGAGGTTGCCCATTCATTAAGGAGTGCTGTGTACACAGTGAGTATTATGGTGTACCTCACATATTGGTATGTTACTTCTGACTTGTCTCCCGGTGTTGTTTAGGGCTCTGGTTTTGACAGATGCATTTTCCACATGCTGCTACTCACGCTACTGCACCTTCTCCTTTGGGAAGTGCAGACTGCTGTGGGATGTTCTCCTTAAAGTCATCATGGACACAAACTGATCCCATCTCAGTCATGCAGCTGCTTCTGACGCAGCCTCAAGAGTGAAGGTTTCTCCAGACTTCCTGTGTAATCAGTGAGAAGTGGGCATTTCCACAGCATGATTCAGGATTCCTCCTTTATGCATCACCTTCTGCAGGTGATTAATTTTCTCCTTTCTACCGTGTGTTTTGAAAAGGGAACCGTGGATCACTGGTCTTCTGCTTAGATGACCCAGATCAACATCTGAAATTTGGATACAGCACCAGAAATAGGGTCAAGCCAGTAGCAGCAACCTGAGAGCAAACAGGCTTATGGGGTTTTTTAAACAGGATTTCTAACTGCTTTTTAGTTTGAGAATTCAGTAGGCAATGGAAATCTTGCTTATAGTAGCACTGCCAGTCTTCAATTAAATTTATTGAATTTTGATGGTTATACTGTAGGCTGGAGCAAACTTTCTCCCTTCTCCGATACCTGAGACTCAAACCAAGAAAAAACAGGTCTAAACATACTCTTTTTTTGAGGGAGTTGAATAACTAATATTTTTTTGCCTTGCTGGCAGGATAAAAAGATAAAAGACCTGCCATTGGTTGTTGGTACTGTCCTGAAGTCTCTGTGTTTAAAAGAAGTGTTTGTGTGAAGGCCCTTATGTAGCTGAAAATTTCACCAAGAATTTGGCAGAAATGTCAGTGTCAGAAGATGGCAGATTCCTGTTCAGTGAGATGTTTACTCGTTCACTGTTTTATCTTTGGCAGCTGCTTTTGCATTTGATATCTTCATCTGGTTTTGAAGGTTTTACAAAGAAGAATTATTCATTTCATGAAATGGATCTACTTTACCCAACCAACAGGGCACTCATTCACGTATTTCTCTGGCAGCATCCTGTTATCAGAGCTGTTTTCACTTCTACTGGGTTGTGGTCACTGGGATGTTAGAACTTCCTGGGCCATGGTTTCCTTGCATGATATATTTATGTGTGGGCTGACTGTTTTCAATGATTCCTGTGCAAACAGTAGGGTTATCAATGTCTTTGGGAGGTGGAAGCAACCTGGGTTTTCCTGTAGCTAATGTAGGTGCTTTAACAGTCTTCTCACAGGAATATGAGCTATTGTCTAGATAGGTGGCAACTTCTGTGTCACATTTCCAGCAGTGTTTTCCTATTACCAGGAGAGACTTCTGTGAAAGGCAGGAGTAAACAGACTGGGTTTTAGCTGCAAGGTAAAATTCCTCTGAACCAGTAAAGCTTTCTTGGACATTGTTTATGTGAAGTTGGGATACTACCTAAAAGTTTTACTGATAGGCTGTTTTTTTGTTTTTGTTTTTTGGTTTTTTTTGTTTTTGTTTTTAAGGTTTCCATAAATTGATGCACAAGATTTTGTTGCAGACTTCCAGATAGTTTCAAGGTTCAGGTTAAGCACACGTTTTTAAGTCTGAGCATGTTCACTTGCCCTTTGACTAGAGTAACACCTGAATACACTTGCATGCTGTTCTGCACCCGCAAACCAGTTAGCCTGTGATGTGCTCTGGGTGCTTATGTATGCATACCGACTGTGCACTGGTATGCGTTCATTCTGTTCAGCTTTTGCATCAGTGTACGTCAGTATGTTTAACCAAGAAAGGCTGTGGGCTTTTGTCATTCCAAGATTTAGAGCCCTGCTGAAGGACTGTATTTAAAATATACATTGAAAAATGAGACAGGGTTTATAGGTTGTATATAATACATTTTATTACTCCAACTGGCATAATGGAGGCAGTCAGACACTTCATGTTTGTTTTCTGTCTAAGGAATAGTTTAGAGCTATGCTTGTACTTAGTCCAGTTTTTAAAAAGTTATCTATTCTCAGTGTGGCAGAGTATGGGCTAGAGTTTACATATGTTTTGGTTAACTCACCGCATTTTTTTAGCATGATATTCTAACCTACTTGACCATTAACCTGGCTGACTCCCAGGAGAATTTTCAAACTGTTGACTCATATTGCTTCCATATGTAACTTAAACCACCTTTTCCCACAGTGGAGACAGGGTGGAGGTTAACCTGCATTTTCTTTTTAGGGCAGGGAAACAGCATATTTTGAACTGAGTCAACACATACAAATAAAGGAAGTAAACCTAAGCTATAATTAACTTTTTGGGGTCTAATTTTATTTTTGCTGAAATCTTTCCTGCTTTCAAATCAGGGAAGTCCAACAGGGGTTTTGTGCTCCTTTCCCATGAAGTTTAATATTCTTCAGCATGCCTAGCCATGGCTCATCTTTTCAGTTTCACATCTTTTGTTGGGATAGGTCATCACAGCTGCCATCTAAGGATTTAGGGACAGAAATTGCTCTCTGTGCATGGAACCTGATGTTTTGAGGATGTGACTAATTAAGTGGGAAATGGCTATGCCATTGAGCACCTATATATAGGTGGAGTTGATCTGTGGTTAGAGCCCATGTGTCATGCAGTAAAGGAGGGGTGATAGTGACTAGAACTGCTCTGCGAAGTGAGAGAGTGGTACTCTACAGTGTTGTCGATCTGATCTTGCTATTGAGTCAGATGGCCGCTTTGCACACAAGTCCTGGCAATTCAGCATGTTGCACCAGAGCTACAGCATCCTCTGGTACACACAGACCAGGGCGAGGAGAGAGAGCTCTGGAACCCTGTATGGGAATGGGAGAGACCGTGTTAGTAGGGGGATGAAGCTGGAGGCAGCAATTGTGTGAGACCTTGTGGGTTTGCACTCAACTGCTCCCCTGTTGGGTACTGGTTCTTTTTTCTTGCAGACTGCACGAAAGAATCTGAAGGAAATGTATCAAGAGGCATTTTTCTCGTAGGCATTAGTGGCTGTTTGACTCATAGACCCTACTGAAGAAGAGACTGTTAGTTATGATCAAAAAATGAAGCAAATGAGAAAAAAAAAAAAGTCTCCTGTATCGTAACGCTTGGATCTCTGTAGCCAAATGTGACTGTTCTGCTCAGTGTAGAAGAAGTGAGTAGCTGAGCATATATTTAAGCTTAACTCTGAGTAGTCTGAAGTCAGTAGGACTGCCATGTTGAACAGTAACACTTTGGACATGTGCCTAAAACCCAAACCACATGAAAACTAGCTTATTTCAAAGACATGTGGCTAACAAACTCTTTGCTTCTAAATGTTTTATTCTAGCATTTCCATGAAAACTTTATGCATGCACTGAATGTGAAGATGTTGAAATACAGATTTCTTCACATTATATGATTCTGATTGTTTTGCTTTACTTTTGTAGCCCTGCAGCCTTTTTAAGGATTGGGCTTTCAGAGCTCAAATGCAGCCTTTGGTAGAGGAGGGAAGGCTCAGAAGAAAGAGAGTATGGCTTCTCTTATGTGTGTCTTTTTTCACTCTAAAAAGCATGTTGGAGTTTTGTACTGTATACTTCTTTAGGCATTTGGACTAACTGATAAAATTATAGGTGGTTGTAAGGGAATTTATTGTGCTTATAAATTGTAGTGGGGCTCCCTGTAATTTGTTATAATTAATTCAAGAGTTCAAGGGCAGAAAATCAGGAGCAGGTTGTGGCATGCCTTGCTTTCTTGCTAAAGCGTGCCATTACTGGCCTTTTTATTTAAGGTTTGACTTCATGTTTGTGGGTTTATTTGAATTTTATGTGGAGAATCCAAAAGGTATTATATACTCTTAATAAAAAAATACATGTACATAGGATGGGCCTGTTGTGGTTGGTGTATAGAGATACTCATGGTTTGTGTAAAGCTGCATCTGCTGGTCGAGCCTCTCACAGAAGAGCAGAAGGAGTGCATGTTTTGGAAGGCTTGTGCCATGTCTACAGGCCACAGCAAGGTCTGGGTGCGTGTTTGTGCTTGTGACCCATCAGAAATGGCAGGAAAAAAATCACTCACTGAGCACTGCTGTACAAGCCAAGCTTTGATGCCAATGAGAAGGCTGAGTGTGCTGTTGTCACCTCCTGCCTAGCTGTTAAGGGTTTCTCTGGCCATCCATGTGACACTGGGCACCAAGGAACTGCAACATATTGATACCAGGATTTACTGGAAGCAGCTGCTTATGTGTGAGAGGTTATAACATGTGTGTTTCCTTCCTAAATAGTCCCATGTTTGTTGCAGTACATCTCTTCATCTCAGTTTTGCTGCAGAAATGTGATTTCGTTGACTGCTTCATACAAAGAAACAAAGCTCATTCCTCCTAAAAGGTACAGATTTTGCATTTGAAACCTTCTTCCAGCCACATAAATTATTGGTGGGCACGGAGGTAGGAAGTCTTAGTAAGTCACTTTTGGGGAAGGCATGCAAATGAACAACCTTTCAGTAGTAAACTGATGAAATGGTGGTGGTGAACAACAACTAAGCAGTGCAAAATTCTGATAAAATTGTTCTTAGGTGCTCAAAGCTTTGTATCTTTAGCCAGAAGTTGCCTGTGTAGCTGGACCTTAACCTTTGGAAGACAATGGTCTTTGGTAGGAACTTCTCTTTTTAGATGTGGTAGTTCACCTTTATTTGGGTAGCTCCTTGCAGCTCTTAGATTAAGCCAGCCGCGAGGCCAGATATTATTTGTCGTTATGCTTTTAAGTTGCATATCCAAACAGATGGAAAGTGACTCTCATTGTGAAACTAGCCTTCTGTAGCCAAATCCCCTTTTCTCCCCTTCAGCTATAAACTGCTGCTTTTAAAGAGATTGAGCAATGTGAAAGTAGGTGATATGGGCTGTACTTGTGTGAAAATGATGCTAATACAGCGTTGTTCTGTCTAATTCGGAAGGGGGAAAGGAAGGACACAAATCTTTCCATGTATCTTTTTTTTCTCCGTTTCAGTAATGTTTTCCACTCGGCTGCCACAGGAAACCAGCATGTAGATAGTTGGATGCTGCTTTTGAACAACCTCATTTCTTCAAGGAGTTCCTATCCTAGCTGCTGTTGAGACTCTTTTTACTTTCGACATTTTGACATTTTTACTCCTGACAGTTGGAGTTCCTATAAGAATTTCCTCCTGCACATGTGGCGAAGGATCTTTTGCCACCTTCCTCTTTTTTCTGCTGATGTTTCTGAAGATCTGTGACTGGGTGTGGTAGACTTGTTCTCAATAATACCCTTCCAAAAATATTACCCTTTAGTAGTGGAAGCACAGTCATTGCTTTTTATATTCTACCACAAATCCCAGATAAGTAGCTATTGTCTAGTACTGGAAACATATACTGGTAGAGAAGTTGATGAAATTCCAGAAGAGAGAGCTGCAGATGATCTGCTTATCAACACCATCAAAGCTTTTTTCAATGACAAAGACAAGGCCTTAACTCTGTGTTGTTGACAGTGACATCATCAGTGTATGTGCCTTTTCTTTTAAAGTGCCTTTAGATTAAGATGTGCTGATTGAATCCTAAAGTATGTTTCAGCATACTCAAATCCAGAAATCATGACACTCTCTTAGCCAATATACTGAATGCTGTATCTGAAAAGTCGTCTTGTCTGCCTTCTTTCTTGCCTTATAAAACCCAGTCCAAGTTTGCAGTCAGGTTGGTTGCAGTCTATTGAGTGACACACAAGAAATAAGCAGCATCCACTAAGTCGTGCTCTGGACTGAGAACAAAACCTACATCTCCCAAATATGCCTTGGTTTCCTGCCTATGTTTCCGCTAATAACTTCACCAACCTTGTGCCTTGGATGCCCTAATTATAAGATTAGGCTAATGATCATTATTACTATTTAAAACATGTTTTCTCAGAAAAATAACCAGTAAAACTTAAGTATTTTTATGATTGTCTAAAATATGTGACAAATAAAAATAACCTTTTGGTTACTATCAATTAGTTCCTTTGCCCATTGCATATCTGAGTTTTTGGCTCAGGCTGAGAAAATGTGAAAGACCTCTCAAAAGAGATGGGTTTCTCTTCAAAACTTAGGGTACAGTAGGTATCAGTGGAATCCTGTTACTAACTAGTATCAAAGCTGAGATCATGGCAGATTTTAAGGTGTGAGATGAACCATGGGCACATCAATATCAAAGCTAATGATTAAAATAATTTCTGTAAATGATTCTGTGTTCTGAAGAAACTGATTCCCCTTGTGGGCAGGCTCTTGTGTAAGTGCCCATTGCAGCATCTCTGCTCGCAAGTACGTTACCGTAATTCAGACAAACCCAAATGTGCCAAGTAGGACTGTTATGATTCAGTGAGAGTTTTATTGTGTTCCTAAATTTAGAACATTATATTGTACTCTCATTGCCCTTTTATTTTTTGAGTAGGGAAAGAGCTGAAGGTTTTGAGCTAACCTGCTTGTGGGCCAATCTGTTTGTTCTTTAAGTCTAAAAAATTCCTTATTCTGGAGATAGGAAATTGTAAAGCAGTTCTCTTTTCCTCCAGAGAAGAAATTAAACTACATAGCTGTGCAGTTAGCCAATAGATAGGCTTGATGACAAAAAGGTACCTAATAAGTTATAAAAAATATGCCAGTAATTGCAACACTATAAACCATTTTAAAGGAAACATACCTCTTGAGTAACATATTTTGTAGTGCTTTGTGTATTTTCAGATACACTCAAGGTAAATATTTATTGGTGTTGAAACTATTTGTTTATGCCAACTGAAAATGTCCAGAAAAACACATTGACTGATGGAAAAAAAGTATTTTAAAAAAGTTTCCTCCTGCACTGCAGATAATGTGTATACTCCAAAACATTTCTGTCCCTGATTACAGGGAAGGAAAATATAACCAGGGGGAAATAAAAATCTAGATGGCTCATAGCACAGCATTCAAATAGGATTAATTCTTATGATTTAGACTTAGTATTAGGAAAAATGTTTTCACAGAAAGGGTGGTCAACCTATCCTTTAATTTTTCTACAAAAATGTCTCGCTTCCAATATTGATCAGACCAGGTTCTATATGGCTTGTGGTATCTGAAACACAGCTTGTTAGAGAGGACAGACATCAGTAAAATAAATAGAGTGGTTTTCTAGGTGTATAAAACAGCACACCTCAAATAGACCATGCTGATGGAAGGGAACAATGATGAATTCAGTGACACTGTACAAACAGCAGTGGTTTGGTTGTTTTTTTTGAAGTGACAGGAGAGCAAACATGAATCCTGATCTTGGGAGGTCTGTGCAGAGCAAATGGAGTTTCTTTGCATTTACACAGCTGTAGTAGTTGAATCTTAATCTGGGTGTTGCAATTAAATTTTAAACCAGGACCCTTATCTTCTGCTTACTGATACTATTTGGGTTTTTGTTCCTCTGATGCAGTATGGGTTGCTAAAATACAGATGTTGGTTCTGGACTTGAGGTGCTGCCTCACACATGTCCAGTTACAGCTTTACTTTTCACACAATGTGCTTTTTGATGCAATAGATGCAAATAGACTTTCAATGTTTTCTGTGTTGGCTAAATAAGAGTTGTGGGAAATGATATCCTTATAATTATGATTTTGTTCAGACTTGTTATCCACTCCCATTCCCCTTGGACTTAGCTACAGGCTGGCAGACTGTAGTAGCCTTTATTATATTGAACACACAATGGCTCTGCTAAAAGTGTTTAACTCAAAATAAGAAGCAAAGGTGAGAGACTTCAGCTCTCAAGGCTCTTGACCATGGTGGTGTATCCTCTGCCTCTCACTCCCCTAGTATTGTGACAAAGTTCCATTTGTAAGCCTTATTTTATAATTTCTTGCCTTTTATTATTTATGGGTGCAAATTACAAACTTCTCTTTTGTTTAGTTTCCATATGCTTTCCCAAAAAAATCCCACCTAATAGGAGGCTTATGAAATGCATGTTTGTATCTGCTCTCCTGGAAAGGCTTTCCTCAGTGAATCTCTAGCTGAATCGTTTCTTAAAATGTTTGATTTCCCTCAAATTATAGATCTACTTTTGCAATCCAGGCAAACAAAGAGCAGTCTCAGCTAACACAGTGGCGTAATAACAGCATTTAACATACTTTCAGATGAAGAGGCCTCAAATCCTTAACAGAATATAGGCCAATTCCTCCTTTCCATTGGCTGGGCAGAGAGCCTGACCACAGTTTTGCAGCACCAGTGAGCCATGAATTTGTGGCTGGTAGAGCTATTAGAGCCTTCTAGCAGAGCTTCCTCCAGGGTGTGCTCCTTCTCTTCCTTGAGAATGGAATTAGCCACTCCAGTACATGCCTTGTGACAGAAGATACCCCACTTCATGTCTTATTTGGCCTTGATGAAGAGAGATGTCACGGAACACCTTAGGTGGGTGTCCTTTGTCATTGCCAGCCTAGGGGTAAAGATTAAGTTGGTAGGGATGATAGGTTTCTGCCTCGGTGGTCTTCTGTTTGTTTTGGTGCTCTCATTGAGAAGACTGTCAGGGTCATAGTAGGTAACTGTTTTTCAGGGCATTTACCCTGGAAATGGGGAAACTCCCTAAGTTTTTTCCTGATGGATACACTGATATCACAGCATGAATTATGTGTGTCTCTTAAATTCTTATTCCATGTCAGTTTATTATATATATATAGTACATTATGAACGTTATTCTGCTACAGCATTAGTAAGCACAATGCTGTTCTATAGTGTTGTAGAATATTCCTAGTAATTTGTTAGATGTGAGGTGTACCTAAACAACGTTTTCCTTGTTTTATTTGTAGTTTTGTGGGCACTGTAGTTGAAATTGTGACTCTGCTAAAGCCGGTGACTAAAGTTCCTGATTTCTACAGAGCTAGGATGTCATTGCAAGATTTAACATTGGTTTGACTTCCATGTAGTCTCTTAGGTTTGTTTTAATGATATATCTAACTTTACAGCAGATGTGGGTTTTACTTCTGTTAGACCAGACTAGGTAGTTCACGTATGTATATGCGACATCAGCATGTGAATTGCCTGCCTTTGGGATTATGAATCTCAAAGAACAGATTCTGCAAACGCTTTCTCACTCGCACACTTGATAAAGCAGTTCTTGTCGGTCTTGTATGAAAGCGTCTGCATTGTGAGAATTGGGGTTTAGTCATTACGAAGAAGTGGAAGCAAGCCAATTTGTCTTTTGGATCGAGCAAGTGTGAAACCTAGGGCTGAAGTACAGTGCTCAAACTGAGAAGCCGTATGTGTTTTACACTGTCTCTCTAAACCAAGTTTCAAAATCCTCTGAAGTTTTAATCTTCATTAGCCTGTTTGAAAGCCAAATATAAGCATTTTAAATTAGATTCCATTTTTTGGGGGGGGAGGTTTGAACATGTTGTTCTGCCTTTTATAGGGGGAGAGGAGAAGAGTAAACTGAAAACCAAATAACCCAACAGCTAACCTTAGCACATGTAAAAATTGTCAACTCTGAATGGAGCTTCTCAGATATGAAGAATACATGCAGAGCCTTTCCTGAGAGGATTACTGCTTGTAGCCTCTAAACGCTCTGCACTGCCCTCTCCTTCTGAGGGCTGGGCTGGTCAGAGTGTTGGTGCTGTCTAGTGGCAAGTTACTGCATCTCACATCACTGATGCAAGAGTTAACTGAGGAATGTGTAAAATACTGCGTTTGATTAATAACTGACAAAGCATGGCTCAGGTTATGCTGGTTTTGAAGAGTGTAAGGGCTTTTCTAACAGCTGCACACAGAAGTAAACAATAATATTTGGTATTGTAGTTCAGTCTGTGTACTCCCAGTAACACAGATGATATTACAGTGATTCTACTTTCCTGTTGGTACTGGAAAGGGTGACTTGCACTCTAAAACAAAACCAGAACAGTCTCTTTGCTGTTCAAATGCAAGGTCAGTTGTGATGTGCTGGTTGCAGATGAGGCATTAAGAGTTCACTGACCCCAGTCTTTGACTGCTCTTTGCTCTCTCCTTACAGAGATTGCAGTATCCAAGACTGGCTGGTGGCCTCATATGTCATTTCTTTCTGACTCACTTTATCTGAAGTGGTTTGTTTTTTTGTTTTTTTTTTTAAATCCACAGCATTTTAAGCAAGTGCCCTTTGTGTTGGGGGGGGTGAGCAGTTGTGCAGCTGAAGGTAGTAGTAACCTCATTCAGCTGAAGCCAGACTGGTGTGTCTGGCCACAGCCTCAGAAAGCCCTTTGTTGCTTTTTGGTGTTTCCTAACTTGAATCGCCCAGGCACATCAGTACTGTCAGCAGTTTTCTGAGGGGTCGGGCAAACACACGGACTGTGGCTACACTGGCACAGTGCCTCTACCTTTGGACTCAGACCTACTGAGGAGCTGCATGTTGGCTAAGAAGGAATTGTGTTTCATGTCTGCTGGGGGCAGGTTACATATGTCTGCTCTGAAAGTTTTTAAGCTGATGTGAGATTCTTATATCACTGTAACTCAACTGCTTGATGTAGTAATCTCCACATGACTTTAATTTGGTCTGATGGAGGGACTGGTACATATTCCTGCTGCTTTGGCCAATTCTGCTGTGGGTCTCCTTGCATCACCAGAACACGTTAAACTTTTTGTGTGTCTTAATCTACTCTATTGCAAATGTCAGGTGAAATGTGGGAGTTCTGTTGGTGTGATTAAAACTAACTTAGCAGTGCAGATCAGCAAGTGCCTGATACCAGAAGCTAGTTTTGCTTGATTTATGTGTCTGTCACCCTTACAGATGAGAGATGCCAATTTAAGAAACCTTTATGTGATCTGTAGTTAAAATTATATCAGTAGGGCAAAATGTATTACTAAAATTCTGTATCCTCTATCAAAATGGTGACACTGGTGCAAAACCAATAGAAGAAAAATGGAACAAGTTCTTGTAACGACCAATACACAGAGGTCTTCAGTAGTCATTACAAAACCTGTTCGGGAGGTAATGTCCCTCTTCTATGTGTTCTCAGCAACACGAAGTTGGAAAGATATTAATATGATTCACTATAATCATATTATTAATTATATTAACGTTATTAATGCTAATAATATTGATAAATTTTGATATCGTAGAGCTTTTGAAGCTAGCTACAGACTGATGTACAACAGGCTGACCTGTTCATGGTTTTTCTTGCATTCAGCAGTCTTTTGTCCTGTAGAAAATGTACAAACATGGATGTCCTAATTCATGCTCTTGTTTTGTTTGCAGATACCAGTATTACCTACAAGTGAAAAAGGATATTCTTGACGGCCGATTACTTTCTTCACTGGAGCAGGGAATCCGACTAGCTGGTTTGGCAGTGCAAGGTAAGATAATGTGACCTGATAGCCCTTTGTGACCTCTGGCTTTTTGGATGTGATCTATATGTTGACTGGCCACTAACTGTAAGGGCTTGTGTAACTCCTGCTCACAGCAGCAGGGTTTTCTATTGATGTACGAGTGCATAGGTGGACTGCCCTTGATGACTTGCTCAGGAAGGGGATGATAGACCACATCGATGTTCATCTTTCCTATTTCTAAAATCCATGTAAGTGAATGTGAGCAAAACTTGAGTTCTTCCAAGCACAACCATGGAGTGCTTTGCAGTAATGAATTTGCTTCACATGCTCTGGTTTGAAATACAACTACATCAAAGAGCACAGCAGCAGCTTTAATTAAAAACTCGTTTTGCTGTACAGTGCTATCTGAAGTTTGAAAGAACGCATGACCATAACTGTTGTGTGAGTTATAAGTTACTAAAAAACTACTTCTTACAGTACAATACTTTTTTGTTTTGTTTCTGAACCTCCCGAGGACATCAGTAAAAGCCAGATAATAAAATATACATGGACAGAGAATGAAGCAATGTATTTGGAGAGAGTATGTTTTATGACTGACTCTGAGAAGAGTAGAGTAAGGTAGAATTCAAGCAACTGTGCTCTTGGCACTCCAAATCTTTAACTGTTTTAGACACACATTTTCCTTTATTAATAAGATTCTGTACCAAGACTTGTAATTTTAAGTAAAGGAAGTTTTACCAGAGTGTAAGTTACAGCTAAAAAGATACTGCATACATTTCACTGGGTCCTGTGTTTTTAAAGATTTTGCTAGTTTTGAGAGTGACTCAGTCTATGAAATCAGTTTGAAGTAATCACTTTTATTCTGAATTTTCTATGTGATCTATTATATTTCAAAGACCATTGCATCAGAATGCTGCACCTAATCTTGTTCACTTTACTCCTGACCTTGTATGTACTCCCCTTGTACATTTCAAATGATGCAACTGAAGATATCTGAAATACTTACTTCTTTTAAACTTACAGGCTCTGTTTCGTGTCCATTTTGGTTTCTTTTTGTTTATGTTAAAACATAACTCTGAGGTGAAAACAAAATGAAACTGCATTTTTGGCATCTGGCAATATGTGAAAGTGTCTAGGAGCTTTGAAATAATGTTTAGATAATATAATTTATGGTGGGGATTTCCAGCTACTATAATATGAGAATCATGTAGATGGCGTTTGATGCAGTTAAATTAATACAAAATAAAAAGCTCCTGGCAAGATACTCTTTTGATATAAGCTGTTTTGTAGTTAACAGATAGATAAATATAGGGTTTGTTTTGAATTTTTTAACTTTGTTTCGAACTTTAAGAATTATTTTCAGAACTGTGTGGTTTCAAGGACATTTAGTCAAGAGTTGTCGGTCTTACATGTGTGTGAGTGTGGGCACAGAGATGAAATCCCGTAGAGATGGAGAAGCAGAAAAGCATGTAGAAAGATGTGGGCTGGTCATTTAAACTGACAGAGTCCCTGGATGGTTATATTGGCTGCAGAAGCATAAGACCTTTCGCTTTCTGAACTCTTTTTCTAAAGAGTCTGAGCAATCTCAGCCTTGTTAGCTGATGTCATTAATTCCTGAAGGCTACAGAAAATCTTGCGCTCCTGGTGGTTAAGCATTACAAAATGGTCATAATTTTGGGGATCGAAAGAGAGAAGTTACTTGTTGGCTCTTATTTGCTCTCTGGTAATGACACTATTATTTTCAGACCTCCATGTTAGTAGCTACAGTACAAGGAGAACTCTTTGTCTGGGGTTGTGACTTCAGAGAGAACTCACCCATATGAAATGAAGCAAAGGTTGAGTGTGGTCCTAACATGTGCAGAAAGTGCTAAAATGAGTAATTGTGTTGTTTTTTCCAGCGGATTTTGGAGACTATAATCAGTTTGAATCTCATGACTTCCTCCGAGAATATGTCTTGTTTCCTATGGTGAGTTCCTTCTTCACCCCTCCCCTCTCCTGTGGTATTTTATTTAATAATATCTCTGTGCCTCAGAGATGGCTTTGTTGATAATAGAGTAAAAAGCACCAACAATGAACTTTCAATAATGGAAATAAGCTTTGCCCCATACCTGCAATATACTTGATTGTATCTGGATGACTATACACATTGGAAGCGTAGCTGTTTTTCAGTTCCTGTCAAGCCTCTAGTAAGAATAGGTGTCAGCAAAAGAAAGGTACTTTTTGGAATCAAAAAAGCATTTAAAGCTATTTCAAAAGGTGTAGATCAGCGGAACTGCAGTATTAGTAATGTGGCACAACAAGGAGTTGTGAGGGCTGCTGGATGCAGTAAGTGGTGTGTCACAGGACGAATCATGCAGCTTTTCTTCAAGAGGACATGAATTTACATCAAGTGTTAGACCAAAGTGAAGCATGAATAAGGTCTTCTCAAAATGTTGTCTACAGACTGTGCTGTAAATTTGCACTGGAAATGAGCAAATAACTTGAATGCTGAGGGAAGAGTTTTAGGGCACTAACGATGTTAAAAACTTCGGTGACAAATGCCAAGCTCTTGCAGTCCAGGACATTGAGCTTCCCTGCAAAGATGAATTAGAAAAAAAAACCGTGCTGAGGTTAAGGCTGGCGTTATCTTAGATGAACAAGTTCATCAGCACGAGTCTTCAGGGGAAGCCTCATAAAATGTCAACTGTGATAGAATTCTTTCTAACTAGAAAAAAAAAATTGGAAGTAAGGTAGTGTTCTCTTTCCCAGACTGTAGCTGCCTAGAAGTTTAGGCATCTGGTTTTCCTCTGCAATTAGTGGAGTGGTAGAGGGAGAATGATTCATCTCAGTGTAATTTGAAGGCTTGAGAAAAGCACTTCCAGAAGCATTTCATTGCATTTATTAGGGCTCTTTGAACAGGAACTGCAGCATATAGTCCATTCTCAAGTCCAAAAAGGTGACAGCTGCACAGTGTCTTGAAGTGAAAGTGCAATTTGGAGCTGGTTGATGGAGTTCAGTACCACCTGAAAAAAAAAAGTCAGCAGGAAAAAGGTGGAATTAATGAATGTATAGAGATCTGAATGAGCCATGTGTAGCTAGAATGTGGCTTCAATATTGACTTTTCGCTAAGAAACTTCTGTTAGCCTGACTAGTGGATCAGGATTTCTCTGGTAGGCTGCCTTTACTGGTAAGTAATTGATGATCTTGTGTATCTTTTCATGGCTTATAAAATGGTGTGCTGTAGCCTAAACAGGAAAAATGTTTGCAGATAAAGGGAAATGTGTTGAGAAGCTGTCACTTTGCAAATTATTGAACTTCTGCAAAGTTCTTTTAAGTATAACAATACCATTTTCTAGTCATTAAAAAGTTAGCAGAGGATTTAGTCTCTAGATGAGCTTTCAGGTGGACAATTTTTATGTGGTTCAGCAGTTTACTCTGGGCTCCTAGAACCTCCAATTTTGAATGAGCTGCCTGCATGGTGTTGTTTCATGCATGGTCCTCGTGCTCCCATTTCTAAATTTAGGAAGATTAGCAAAGCACGTCTTCAGAAGCCACTCTTCAATCAACTCTTTCTCTAGACATGCCTTGAACAAGTTGTCTTTGCTCTTCTGGGGAGGAGTGCATAACTAGTAAGTATTTCACTGCAAGTTCAGTAACTAGGTGCTGCAGATACAAACTGGTCCTGAAGCAGGTGGGAGGTTTTGAGAGAATCTCAGGCGTAGAAAGAGGCTCCAAACAGAACATTGCTATAAATTCATTAGCAAAGTGAGCTGGTGGCTGAGGGAGGGGCAGCTATATTTGTAATGTTTGATATTATGAAGCTGCAGTGTGTGTCAAATGGCATTTCTTCAGCAGTGAAAAGAACAAATTTCTGTACACGGTCCACCCCGCAGGTGCGTAGCTGTGCACAGGCATGTACTGTGCCATTTTTCATTAGCACGCTACCACTTTCACATTTTTCTGTGGCAGAAGCAAATAGCAGAGGGAGGGCCCCATTGAGCAAGAACCAGGCAGTGTATTTATGCACATTACATGCAGCCTTCTGGCTTTTCTAAATAAAAATAAGAACATTAAGGTTTTTCAAAAAGTTTTTCAGCTTCCTGTTTTGTTTTTTTTTCTCTTTGTCCTGAATTTCTGAGCAGAATTCCTTTCTTAGCTCGCACCCAATTATTCCAGAATTGGTTCTGCCACAGTTCTTAAATTTGCAGAAGATAAAAAGTACTATGCAGAAATATGCTGCAAGCATAAAATGCATTTCAGTATACGTTTGAAAAACTTTCAGTCCCTTTTAACATGGGGAAGGAAGTACTTGTAGGTTGCAGCACAGAAAATACCTGTGACTTCCTTTTCCATGGTCTGTGCATTATTTTGGGCTGTTTTCAAAGGTGTGTATTAATTTGTAGCCTTCCAAATGTTTTGAACTACTTGTGTGATCCTTATCGAGGCAAAGATCCCTTACCCATTCTCTCTTTGTTCTCTATTTCACAAGAGTAAGCACTTTACTTTCACGTTTTTATCCTCCCCAACTATCAGACACTTGTGTTCCCTTTGCAAGTTTTCAGCATCCAATGCTCTGAATTTTCACTGCGATTGGTGGTAGGTTCTTCCTCTATAAGTACCCAGAAGAACATGAATAGGAAACAGTCCTGAAACATCTGTCCTCATAATTCCTGTCTTACCTTTTGTGTCTGCCTCTTTGGATGATTGATTTTGTTACTCTACATTTTTACAGGAATGGACCCAGGATGAAGCTGTCTTGGAGGAGCTGACACAAAAGGTTGCTCAGGAGCACAGAACTCACAGGTGAGCTTCACACGTTAAGGTTCAGATTGTTTTCCATTGTCCTTATCCTCCTAGTACTTCCCTTCCTCTCCAAGCTTTTCTGGCAGGGGTAGCCAGCCTGTCTTCATGTTACCATTACACTACATCTCACTGGACTTTTAGTTAGTCTGTTACAAAAGATTATCTGCCTCTTGTGAGCACAAAATGGCTGAGGAACTTAATCCCAAGTAAAGGAGCAATTGCATGAGGAGGTTTAATGAGCATGTGTTAACGCTACTTGTGCTACATAGCAGACTCTTTTCTCTTGGTTTCATTTAAATGAAACCCGTGTTACTTGAACTGGGGGTGGTCTGGGACCCTGTCTGAGGGTTTTCTGTCATTCAGGAGAGAGGGAGAAACACATGCTCTCAGCATAATGGAAAAGTAACAGAAGCTGGATTTTAAGTCTCGCTGTGGAAAAGATGATACAGTGTGATATTACTAGTTAATGAGCTACCAGCTTGTATGTGTTAGTGTTTCATTACAAATACCTGCTTTGTCAGCAGGTTTCTTTTGTGTTTGCTTGTTTTGGTGGCAGGAGTGTTCACACCTCTGCTCTTGGAGAAATGGCAGTGCCTATATGTCATTAGAAATAATCTTTTGCATTATTACAAATGTGTATTCAAAGCTTTATTACATCAAATACAGTAGGAATATTATGTGAAGGTGCAGCACTGCCCATTGTATGACAGAAAATGGTTGTAAAGGGGTAGATTGCAATCTCTAAGGCCATTCTCAGCCAGTGTTTCAATAAAAGCCTGGGCCTTTGATGCAACCAAAGGGTTTGCTTCCACGCTGGACATCAACACGCCTGGTTCTCTTCTCTCTCTGCCATGAGCTGCTTGTGTGATCTTGGTTAACTCACAGGCTTGAAAGGAAAGATGTTCCTCCCCTGCTGTGCTCTTCAGTGCTGTTTCTGCAACACAAAGAACAAATACCCTCTCTACAGCAGGTAGATCTCTTTGCAAGCTGTGGTAGGGAGGAGCAAATGGCAGAAACATTAGTCTCCTTCTTTTGGAGCAACCTGCAATCTCTCCTGACCTGCTTTTGGGAAGTGAAATCTGTCTGAATTCCTGAGCTGTGACAGGAGCATGTGTCAACACGTGGGTAAAAGTTTTCACCTGGTTTGTTCTCTATTATGAAAGAGAATGTGCTCAACATGTGAATGTAGTGCCTGTGTTTTTCAACAGCCAACTTGAAATTCTTGGTCTTCCCCTATAAGTCATTTTAAGAAACTTCTGTGAATTTGTACATTGCGTAAAATAGGACCCATATGGCTCAAATTGACCATCCAAAACTAGCCACAACCTGACACAGAGACCTGATGTTTTAATAAAGCCTGAAAAATATTTGATGTGTTGAAAAGGAACTGAGTAATGTGATGGGCTCGGTTTGTTCCTCCTGTGCTTTGTACTTTACCTTCACAGAATCACAGAACGTTACAGGTTGGAAGGGACCTCTGAAAACAGAGTCCAGTGCCTCTGTCAGAGCAGGACCAAAACTAGGACAGATCACTCAGAAATGCAAAGACAGGTCTTGAAAATCTCCAGAAGAAGGAGACTCCACAACCTCTCTGGGAAGGCTGTTCCAGTGCTCTGTAACCCTTGCAGTGAAGTTCTTTCTCATGTTAAGGTAGATTGTCCAGTGCTCAAAGTTGAATCCATTGTCCCTTGTCCTATCACAGGACACAAGTGAAAAGACTTTGTCCCTGCCTTCTTGACAACCAGCTCTCATGTATTTTTAGACATTAATAAGGTCTCATCTCAGTCTTCTCCTCTCCAGACTGAAAAGCCCCCAAGTCTCTTGGCAGGTATTGCAGTCCTGTAATCATCCTTGTAGCCCTGCACTGGACTTTCTCAACTAAATGTCTGTCCCTCTTGAACTGGGGAGCCCGGAAATGGACACAAGAATCTGTATCACTAGGGCAGAGTAAAAGGGGAAAAGAATCTCCTTCGATCTGCTGTACACAATCATCTTACTGCACCTCAGGATGCGGTTGACCTTCTTGGCCACAAGGACACATTACTGTCTCATGGATAACTGGATAACTTGTCCACCAGGACTCCAAGGTCCTTCTCCACGGAGCTGTTTTCTTACAGATCACCTCTGCATTTTGTTGCTCCTTCCCAGGTGCAGGACTCTGCACTTGCTCTTGTTGAACCTCATTAGGTTCCACTTTGTCCAGCTCTCCAGTCTGTCCGAAGCTGCACAGCCGTACAGCCTTCAGTTGAATCATCCAACCCTCCCAGCTTTGTGTCATCAGTAAACTTGCTGAGAAGACACCCCATCCTGTCATCAAGGTCATTGATAAAGATGTTGGACAGGACTGGACCCAGCACCGATCCCTAGGGGCCTTCACTAGTTACAGGTCTCCAGCTGGGCTCTGCACTCTTAGGGCTCTGTTGTGTAACCAGGTCTTAATCCATCTCACTGTCCATTCTTCTTTCCCACATTTCCTGAGCTTGCTCACAAGGATGTTATGAGAGACTGCAGTGAAAGCCCTGCTAAGGTCAAGGTAGACTACATCCACTGGTCTCCTTGCCGTCTATCCATTCATCCAACATCATAGAGCTGTCAGATTAGTTAAGCATTATTTCCCTTTGATAAATCCATGCTGACTGTTCATGATAACCTTCTCTTTTATGTGCTTAAAGACAACCTCCAAAATAAGCCACTCCATCATTTTTCCAGGGATAGAGGTACGGCTGACTGCATCTTCCTTCTTGACCTTTTTGAAGACTCAAGTGGCATTGGCTCTCCTCCAGTTCTAAGGCACCTCTCCTAATCTTTCAAAGGTGATGGAGAGTGGTAGGATGACAACATCAGCCAGCTCTCTCAACAGTCTTGGGTGCATTCCATCAGGGCCTGTGGACTTGTGTGTATTCAATTTGCATAACTGATCTGACCCACTCTTCATTGACTAGTGGAAAGTTTTTCCTCTTCCAGGCTTTCCTCTCTTATATCCAGGGTCTGCAGTTCACACTGTCTAGTCTTAGGAGTAAAGACTGTAGCAAAGAAGGTATTCAGCAACCTTTGCACCACCTGTTAACAGGGCTTCCACATCAATAAGCAGTGGGCCTACGTTTTGCCTATTCTTCCTTTTACTACTGATGTATTTGAAGAAGCTCTTGTTCTCTCT
This sequence comes from Rhinopomastus cyanomelas, assembly GCA_013400115.1. Classification (NCBI taxonomy): domain Eukaryota; kingdom Metazoa; phylum Chordata; class Aves; order Bucerotiformes; family Rhinopomastidae; genus Rhinopomastus; species Rhinopomastus cyanomelas. The sequence goes on along the minus strand of VXBP01010786.1, from coordinate 105,624 downwards.
TACTTACTTTGCCACTCTTAGTTCTAAGAGACTTTGGTCTTCCTTGTTGTCTTGCTACATACCCTGACAGCATCCCTGTAGTTCTTCCGAGCAACAAGTCCTTTTTTCCATGAACTGTAAGTTTCTTCCACTAGACTTTCTTCACAGAATCCTTGCTCATCCATGCAGGTCTTTTACCACTCTACTTGATTTTCTACTCAAAGGAGTGCACCTGTCTTGGACTTGGAGGAAGTGATATTTGAAAATTGACCAGCTTTCTTGGGCTCCCTTTTGTTTCAGAGTCTTAGCCCATGGGATTCCTACAAACAGATAGATCTTTAAAGAGTCCAAAGTTAGGCCTGCAGAAATCCAGGATTGTAATCCTGAATATTGCCCTGGTTCTTCCTTGTAAAATGCTGAACTTCACCGTGTCATGGTCACTGTCACCAAGGCTGTCCCCAACCAGAACTTGTTTATTCGTTAATTCAAGGCTCAGCAGTGCACCTCTCCTTGTTGGTTCCTCTACCACCTGCACCAGAAAGTTATCTATGCACTGCAAGAGTCTTTTGGACTGAGCATGCTTTGCTATGTGGGCTTTTCAGTAAAAATCAGGCTGATTGAGGTCACCCGTAAGTACTAAGGAGTGTGATCCAGAGGCTAATTCCAGTTGACTGTAGGCCTCATAAACATCTTCTTGAGTTGGTGGTCTGTTGTAGACACCCACAACAGTTTCACCCCCATTTGCGTGTTCCTTAATTCTTACCCACATGCTTTCAACCTGTTCTGCTTCCCCCTCTGGATAGAACTCAATACATTCCAATTGCTTTTGCACATAAAGAGCAACACCATCACCTCACCTTGTTGCTCTGTCTTTCCTAAATAGTGCATAGCCATCCATGACAACATTCCAGTCATGGCAGCTGGCCCACCATGGTTCAGTGATTATGATTATATCATAGCCATGCAACCTAATGCGTATCTCCAACTCCTCTTGCTTATTCCTCGTGATCAGTATATAAGCATTTCAGAGAGAGAGTCGAGCAATTAGTTGTCACTTTTGGTATCTGACCCTTCCCAGTCGCTTCCATGGTTAGCAACCTATTAGTGAGCCCTGTGTTTTTGTTGTTGCGTTTATCCCCATTTCTCACCTCGAGTGCGATGTCAGACAAAAGATCATGTCTAGACTCCTCTCTAGTGAGCCTTCGTTTATCCCCTTCTCCTTTTGAGCCTAGTTTAAAGCCCTTTCAACAACATTTACTTGTTGAAATGTTGCAAAGCCCTTAGCAACGTTTAGTAAATTTCCTCCCTTTGCTAATTATGATCCTCTTGTTGAAAGTTAGTTTTGTGTTGCGGACTTCTAGGCAGCATCTCCAAAGCATCTTCTAAAGTGGTTTGTGAGTCTTCCTTTTTTTTTTTTTTTAAACTAGTGTTTTGTATGTGCATAGACTCTTCAACGTCTGACTACCCTTTGTTACTCTAATTGCAGTGGCATTACAGCAGCAGAGGCTGAGCTAATGTACATCAGTGAAGTGGAACGTCTTGATGGGTTTGGACAGGAAATTTTCCCTGTGAAGGTATGTTTGTATATATAATGAAGGAACCTTTGAATCAAGCGGTGCACAAATCTGCAGTGACCTTTGGAATGTGTGCCAGTTGTGTTTGTACAAAAGAGATGGGACTTGTTTCGCTTTTCTAGAGAATGAAATTGCTTCATGGCACTCTGTAATGTGAGGGTATTTCAGGTCTGTTGTGCTACTTCTGTTTCACCAAAATCTGTTTCACGGAACAGGCTGCTGGGGTTTGCTCACTTGGGAAGCAGATATGCTTCTTGTTTTAATTTAATGCTGTCTGAGAGTGGCTGGAGCAAATGAACCTCAGCTCTCGTCACCATATGAAGACGTGACCTTTCCATATCTTTATAAATTGTTATTTACCAAGCGTTAACTTTACCTTTTCCTAATGTCTTCCATGTGCACACGGGTCCTTCTCACATTTAACATGGAGGGGAGGTTTCAAGGTTTGTTTTGCATTTGAGGTCACTCTCCCTTTGCTTGGACACCCCTTCCACCATGGGTGGTCTCCATGGCCTTACAGAGCACATGCCACCATGATGAAGTTGTGCTGAGAAACTGAAAATTGCTGTTACCACCATGACCCATTTCTCTTTGCTAACCAACCCAGCCACTGTAAGTGGTGGACTGCTGGCAATTTTTTCTGCTAGTTAGAGATGATTTGGCGTTTAAAGCCAAACTAAATAAACAAACCCCTACACCAAACAGAAAAACCCTTTCTGCTGAAGTCAAAATTGATCCTCTGGCCAATCTGAAAATAGGTCTGGAGGAGAAGAGCTGAGTGTCAGGAAACCTCCTCCCAAAGCAACAATTATGGAATTTTTATTGCAAAATAATGAATGTTTTCTTGAAACTATTCAGATAAATGCTGCATGCTGCTGCAAAGGATTTCTGTGTCATTAGATACTATTGCGTGTAAGTAGGAGAAGTATGAACAGTGGACTAAGTGCTCTGCGAAATTGCAGGAAATTGTGATGCTTGTATCAAAAAACAGCGAGCTGGCCTTGCGGACAAATAGAACTGCATTCAAGGAGGATGATGGAGGATTTGTCTTGTGTTAGAAAACAGTACTATAAATAAGCTTCTACACGGATATTTGGGGGTGTACACACAAACACAGGTATATTTATATGTGTACAATAGGTTTGTTTTCTCTGTCTTTGCCTTCTAAAACTGCCTCTAGGACAAAGCGAAGGCTCTGTGATTAGTTTCTCTGATAGACTAAGCTGCAGGCCATCAGCCACAGGACTTCTGCTGACTTGTAGGATATGTGGAAGAATGTTGGCATACGTGGCACTGGGAATCACGCATAGGCTGAGTCTTGAAATTGATAGAAATACAGTTAGAAACAGGCGCAGATCAGGGATCAAGCCATGGCAAGGCCAGGAGAACCGATCTAATCTGGTCTATTCGAGGGCAGAGGTGCCCAGTGGTTTCTAGAATTTGCCCAAGTGTAGTGCATTAACTTCTTTCATGTCCTTTCTTCTAGTAATTCTTTTGAACCACATTCATTTTGTTAGCATGGGTTTTATGTATGAGTTTAAAAAATGAATCAATTACTCAATATGCAGCTGAGGGGGAGTTGTTTTCATTGACAAATGTAGAAAAACATTTAAGCATTAAGCTTTTGCAGCAAGAAAAGAGAAAGAATTTTAAGGAAGCAACTGGATGCAAAATGGAACAGAAGCACATGGCTTTCAAATGGCTTTCAATTGTCACAAAACCCATAGAACTTGAAAATCTGCAAAACCAGTGGCCTTTATGTGGTGCATGCAGATAAATACCCTAACAACTGAAAAGTGATGGACGATGTATCTATGCAGAGATACAAGTGCTTCTTAGGCTGACTTGATGTGAGCCTTGAAGGACGAAGCGTGAACGGTAAAGTTTTCAGAGGGATTCTCCATCTCCAGGTGTGGTTTTTCTGAAATCTCTACATGTTTTAACAGACGAGTGAACAAATGCTGGGAATGTGAAAGAGAGCCATTGCTTTTGATAGTTTTATGGGCTATAATCGCAGTAGGCATACAGCGCGGTCTTGTACAATGAATGCCAGTTTGAGGGGTACGTGTGGTTTGCTAGAGGAGAACCTTGGGTTCGTTTAGCCTTTGCCTGTTTTCACAAATCAAAAGAGTGAATCCAGTTAAGTGCTATCTGCTTGGTATTAATGGAAATCAAGCAGCAACGTGTAGGTTAGTCAACAGTTGGGTCTGCATTGCTCCTGGAGAAGGGCTTTTGTTTAGTAGTTAAGTGTGCACTTGTATGCATGTATTGACCAGTCTCTTCCTTAAACTAAATACATTGTCCTTTCTTTGCAGGATAATCATGGAAATGACATACACCTTGGTATTTTCTTCATGGGAATCTTCATAAAAAACAGAATTGGAAGGACAACTATGCTTTATAGGTGAAAACTAGAGTCTTCTATTTTTAAAGAGACTTTCTTCTAAGTGCTCTGTGTGTGGAGTTTCTTCCTGACTTTCATGTGTGACTTCAATAGTGCTAGTCCTCTAACTGAGGAATAGTCACCTTGCTATTCTCAGTTTTGGTCTCTTGACCATAAGAGATGTGATAAAGAATAATTTCTGTTGTCTGTGAATGGGTTTGATGACAAGAAAGGTGTAGCTGTCTGTCATGTATCTTGTTCTACTTACAGGCTTTGATCCTTGCCTTTATGTTGCTGCTTTGATGCCCCTGAATGCAAACCTTAAACCTCATGGCTGGCAGCCTAGGCACTCAGAGTCTGGTTGCCACATTTAGCTACCCCATGAAAAAAAAGAAAAAGAGTCAGCTGAACTTTCTCAATCTTGAAAATTTTCAAATTCCTGTCTGCATCACTTATTTGTTCTGCTGTTTATTTTGGCTATTAAGAGTCACTGAAGCTTTGGTTTTGTGGGTTTTGTTGCTTCTTATAAATGTTTATTCTCTATGAAAATATTGCTAGAAATCTGTGATTCCAGAGAGGCTGGGGCTTCACTCCTTTTGCTACTGTTGTGGTGGGTATTTCTGTTGGTGTTAACTTGAAGTTGATTTTCATCTCTGTTATTAAATATGAATGTTTGTGCAGCCAAAAAGTTGTGGTTTATAAACTCAAACTTCTGGTCAGTAGCTGAGGCTTGTATCAGACTTAAACTGGAATGTTTTGGTTTTTCGCCTTAAAAGGGCTTTCAGTGATCTTCTTCAAAAATGTTAAGGCTCTTTTTTGTAAACATAGCTGATGTTTCACATACTTAATTTTGAGAAGAAGTTAAATAATCCTTTAACTATGCCAGGTGACAAAAGCACAAAGTTTCTTTACATGTAGAAATGATAGTTGGTGCTGCTCTTTGGAAATACGCACTTCAAGCATCCTGCCATGACATGAAGAGGAATGCGCGCTGCAAACAGAACAAACAAGTCCTTTCCATCCCCGTGGATTGCATGCAATGTGCGCAAATGTCTGTCAGCTATTTGTAAGAAGATTATAACTCTCTTCTTGGCTAACCTGACAATTACTTGAGAGGGAAAAAAAAAAGATTGCAAACATAAAACCAGAGTATTAACATGGTATGCACAGCCTACATAACCATGTTGTCAACCTTCTTTAGGAAGAATTGGCACTGAAGGAAGGTTAGAAACAGAATTTGGAGAGGAATGGCTCTATTAGAGAAAAATATTTTAACTTTTCCTTTATGTGTATTTAAAATCTGTTAGATCAAAAGTATCCTGTTCAGCAAAGTGTTTATCATCAATGTGTTTTCAGTGTATCTCTATTATGAATCTTCAAGCTGGTGTTTTTAAAGAGAGCTTTTAGCCCCCCTCCTCTGGGTTAAGAGCTGAAGATCTGTTTCTCTTCTAATCAGAGCATGGCTTTGTTGTTTCCCTGCCCATGTTTCTTCACCAAAGAGCTACTGAAAAGCTTTCATATAAAACGAGACTAATGTTGACTAAGGGATTCTTACTGTGTTTGTGAAATGTTTGAATGTATGTGTTGGCAAACGCTACTGCATTTTTTTTTTTTTACTCTGCAGGTGGAATGACATTGGGAATATAGCACATAACAAGTCTTCAATTGTTCTAGAGCTGATCAGCAAAGAAGAAAATGTTCTCTTTCACACAGTAAGAAAAAAGATCTAATCAGTGCAGTCAAGAAAGTTGTTTGTATAAAAAATAAACCCTTCAAAATTCTGCTTCCCCAAAGGGACTTACTCATAAGCCTTCCTTCCCCACCAAGGTCATATTTTAATTTGGCTGAGAGTGAAATTAACTTTGTTTAGCTACCGATATGTCTCCTCTTCCAAAGCACACTGTGCTGGGAAGTCTGTAGTTTTGTGCTGGCATAAATATAGCAGCATAAGCTCTTGTAGAAACTGGGCATAAGCTACCATGTGTGCTCATACTGGAACTCAGTGGCTGCAGTGCTGTTCTGTGCTATTTAAAATCACTCCACATCTCCCTGAACCAAGTCCAGTATTAAAACTGGACCAGCAAGCCCAGCCATTTTTTTTGTTGTTGTTGTCCCTCTTGCCTTCCTACTGTGACTTAGCAGTGAAGTGGCAGCATGTAAAGACATGCCACTGTATTTCAGTAATGCAATGCCATGAATGCTCTTCAGGGCACGAGACATGTTCTTGGCAGCCAGGTTCTGTACATGACAGACCTCATCAAGTGTTATGGCAATTGGGTTTTTAAAACTCTTCTTTGTTGCCTCTTGGTAAGAATAACAAAATGAAAATCTGTGTATTTTTTCTTTTCCCCTTACCTTTAAAGGATGAGCTTGAAAATGCCAAATATATTTCACGGCTGTTTGCTGCAAGACACAAGTTTTACAAACAGAACAAAATCTGCACAGAGTGAGTGCTCTTTCTTCACAGTTGTCTTCTGACACTCTCTGCTTTGGAACTGATTTGAGTTTTGGCATGTCTGGTTTTGTTTGTTTTTTCTAGTTACTTGTGTCAGTTATTCTTCTTCCCTTTCCCTTTTCTTGTTTTACTTTAACCACAGGCAAGAACAGGCAATTGAGAGTGAACTTTCACTCTGACCCTTGTGAAGCTTGATGCTCCTAAGCAGCCAAATATGAAGTCTTGAAGCCCGTGGTCTCTGCTGTTCATAACCCAGAGTATTAGTATAAACTTGAGTGAAAGGTGACATATGTTCACATGCTAAAATGTGAATTCCAGTAGCATTTTGAAGATGGACTCCTCATCTAGCAGCTCAGATTCGTTGTCATCCTTTCATTGGGGCTGTATAATTCATCTGCTTCTTACAGATGACACCTGGGACTGTTAATCTGTGTAGCCTTACTAGCACAATGTAGCAGAAACTGTAAATATGAACCTTGAAGGTCATCTTTAGGCTCTACTTTGAGCACTTACTAAGGCACCGGATTCTCACAGAGTTGGATTCATTGTAAGTGAAGGAGGAATTCATAATGCTTTAGTTATAAGTCAAGAGCATGTTTCAATAGCTGTAGCAGGCAGCAGTTCTAGTTTGAGGTTAATTCAGCTTTCAAAAGTTTAGAGTTCTGAGAAATTTCCATTGTGTACTGGGTTTGTACAGCAATGAGAACATGAATTCCTTGCAAAACTTAGCAGCTTAGTTAGATAGCAAGGTAGGAAGTCTCATTTCTATCAACACCTCTAGTTAGAGCTGGACATCCCATCTGTTTGGCTGGGTAAGGACATCTGTTGGAAAATCAAGCCAAAACGATGAAGCGAAAATTGGAAGTTTGAGCTTTCTAATATTACTTGTGCATGCATATTAACACACAGCCAGGCAGAGCACTGGAGAGACCAGTGAGGAAAACTACAGAAAGTGACCTCACTCACAGAAAGGCATTGGTTAGATTCAGATGGTGCTACAATTCTTAATAGGTGAGTAGAAGTCCAGAAAAGACTTTTCTTAGTGGCACATAATGCATTTTAGTAATCCACTATTAACCTTAAATGTAATGTTTTCAGAGGAGTTGAGTTCGAAGGAATCCACTGAATCCCTGTGACAGTCAAGGTGTTAAAAACAAAATTCTGTAGTCTGTCACCTGGGAATATTTCGCCTTCGAAGTTGTGTGTTGGGGTCAACAGAGAGGACTGGTCTCTTGCTGCTCCCAATCCCCAGACCACAGAAGCAATAGATTTTCATTGTGTTGCTTTCTAAACATTGACCCATAATATGTGGGTACCGTGAATTGAGTGATGTAGTGACCATGTCCTAATATTTGGACTAATAAAGGTAGGGTCATGACATCACTGCGTGAAATAACCAGAGTTTATTACTGTTGTTCGAACTGCTTTCCTTGCCGTAGTCTTGAGTGGTATCAGCTTCTGTGTTAGAACCACAAATACGGGCAACAGCGTACACCACTGTGTGTTTTCTAGCCAAATAATTTTCCTGCCCTCTGTGTTAAGATGATAGCTGTTTGTTTTCCTGCGTGCATTTCCTCTAATTGCACATAACATCGTTCACCAGATCAGGAACTCTAAGAGGACAAATTCCACCTTTCCTCTCTTCACGTAAGCACTATATTTCTGCCTCCTTCAACTTGTTTCTTTCCCTTCCTCATACTTTTTTTTTCCTCCTACATTCCTTGCTCCTTCCACTGCACCTGGCTACTCTAACATTGTCTGTGGTTCTGCCAGTATTATCTAACCAGTTCCTTTCCTTTCCTCCTGACCTGTGCACATTGCTTTGGAATGATTTTCATAAAATTGTCATTGTTTTAGTGTTTATCTTAAGTCACCCGAGACTGTGCTTGTGCACCACATTCAATTTTTATTGCTTAAAAGACATGTTTGATTCATTTTTAAACTGGAGATGTTCTTTCTTGTGTTTCCAAGTAAGCCAAATAGGATAATGAACAGAAGGCATGTATGTTTTAGAACTGGAATGCGTCCTGTATTTAGAGAAGAACATTAATTACTTTCATTTATTCGTATTTTAAAAATCTCATTAATGAGCAATACTTTCAGAGTCTCCATTTCTTCCCCCCCCCCATTCATTCTTGAATCAGAATTGAAATATTGTAGTTTCTAGTATTTCTTTTTACTTCTTCCACAGACAACCAAGCTCTCCTCCCCCTATCCGACGAAGGCCCACTTGGAGTAGGTCATCTTTGGTACGTGCTGCCATGGGGTCTTTAAGAATGTCTGTGTCATTTGTAATGGGATGGGGCATTGTGGAAGATGGAATAATCTCTGAAAAACAACCATGTTAACGCCTTTCTTGTAGGCAGTATGACTGGAATGAATTTCAAGGGTGTGGCTGCCTGGGCTGATTAATTTGACTGAGTGATATCACCACTGAATATTAAAAATTATAGACTTCAAGGCATTATATTTTAATTTGCCCTGAAGGAACTGAGCATCTTTCCTACTGGATTTGAGGGTTATTTCAATATGCAGAAAAAAATAATCCTCTAGAAAGAGTTTGAAGTGTCTTGTGCCTCATATATCAAAACCTGGCAGCACATAATTTTGCAGCTCCTTGTTTTGCATTTCTTCCATTCCTATTGTTTTTGCATAAAGTCAACTTAGAATTTACCACCTTCTTGGGGTAAGAGCCTATTTTTGCTGCAAAATTAGTGATTTTAAGTAGATCTATTGTAATCTATATAGGATTGTGATTCAGAGTTTTTTCCTTAACTGTACTTGTTTAATTAATTAGTTAATGATTCTACTATTCTCATTTAACTAATTTAACTAAGTTTCCATTTAACTAATCTCCTTAAATTAACCTCTTCCTGAAACTTTTACCAGGAAATCCAGGATTTTTTTTTCCCCAGTGAGTTCTAAGGACACTTTTTTTTGATCCAGTTTTATCATCTAGTATATCAGTATTTCTTACAATATTTAAGAATCTGTTAAATAAAATTAGTAGCAATAGTCCAGAGGGCAATGTTCTCTGTCTGCAGATTGCCAGTTTGAGATATAGGCTATACCTGCTTTGTAGATCTTCCCAGAGCAATATCTCCATGAGCCTGCCACTGCATGGCAGGAAGCTGATGTGGGCCAGCAGTGTTTTCTTGGTGTATCCCCACATTACATGGTTGCAGCTTGTGAAGGTGTTCCCGAATGAAGCTTAAGCAGGTACTAACATTAAGATAAGCTAGATGAAGGTATTAGATATGAAAAATGGAAATTTTCTTTTTCAAAGGAAAACCAAATCTTGCTGCATCTCTATGATTTGGACATAAGCAGGCAACAAGACTTTAAAAAATCCCAGTGTCTCAGGAAGATCAAGCAGAGGAATGTGTGCTCATCACTTAAAGTACACTGGGCTGCTAACCGTTCATGCTCCACTTTCAACTGCTTTCTCTATAATTGTTTTCTTAACTTGTTGGAACAGTTCTCTTTGGGAGAAAAAAAAGCCCTTCTACCTTTATACACCCACCTATTCGTTTGTCTTGTATGTTAATAAATCAGTAGGCATAAATCGGAGGTGGGGTGGAATCTTTGGGGCAAAGTTCTACGATTTCACTGAAGTTCAGGCTCATTACTTTCAGATTAGAACCTTCTGTATGGTTTGGGCATTGTAGTGAACCTGTGTTTTACTAATAATTTCTTTACAGTCAGTATATGCTGTTTCTTTTTCCTCTGAGGCAACCCAATGATACTGCTTTTCCAGCAAAACCTCTTCACTGTATGAGACCTTGTTATGATGATAGGTTTAATTAGATTTTAATAATTTTTTTTAAATTAAGTTTTTAAAAAGTATTCCTTATTTTGGATATTAGTGCTTTGAAGACCTCAAGCTTCTCCTGTTTCATCTGAAGGGGCAGATTGGGCCTGAGAATACTAATCCCTGATTTTTTGCAGATATTCCCTATAACATCTGTTGCACAGAAAATGGTCTGCTCCAGATCTATACACTCACAGAAGTCACTTCATTCTTGTACATTTCCTCTGGCCCCCAAGTTGTTCATTCCAAACTGAGCTCTGCTACTCGGGTTGTCAGCAGCAGGCTGCAGTGCCCAGGCTGTTCAGTGAGGGTAGAGTTCTGTATCCTTGGAATTAATTGTAGCAGAAATATTTCCTGTCATGTTCCAGCTCTGTCTTAGCACAACGATTATGTGTGCAGGAATTCATGTGTGTGTATGCTCATTTTTCTTTGATTCTCATTCCTTCTCTCCATTAACATGGAAAATGTAAATTTAACCCCTTCCCCACCCCCTCCTCAGCAGCTGACTTGCGTGGGGATGGTTTTGTGCTTGTGCATGCAGAGGTAAATTGTTTGGCATTTCTTTTTTGGCCTTGGGGCACCCAGAGGCACCTTTAATAGTTTGAACTGCTTGAATTAGCTTAGATGAAAAGCCCTTATTCTACTGCGAAGGAAGACACTGTCACGAGACAATAATGTCTTCCTACCATTTCTGCTTACTTCATATTTCAAAATATGTTTTCATAAACTTTGCTCAGTGACCCCACACAGGACATTACGGGGCAGGCGGCAAAACGCAGTTGCAGAACGCATCAGTTTACCAGTGGACAAGGCTGGTGAATGCGGCATCAGCTGTGATTTATTTCACTGAAAATGATCCTGCTGATTTAGTGCTGACTTTGCCCTCTGTGATACTTGTGATTAAAAAGCTTGTTGCAGTACAGATAATTGGAGAAAGGCTCCCAGTTCATAACAGAAACGTAGAATGGTTAGGTGGGAAGGGATCTTAGAGATCATCTAGTTTCAAATTATCTGGGGAATCCAATATTCATGTAATTTGCTGTCTATTTTAAGTCCACAATTGCTTGTATTGCTTGTATATCAGTGTTCCAAGTCCTTGAATATGTCCTGCCTCCTGCTTTTGTCCTGATTAGGTGTTTGTTTTGTTTTGGTCTGATTCTTTTAATAAACTTTTGAGAAGTGAGCCGAGAATCTCAATGTTGTTTTTGGAAGCGGTTGGGCTTAAATGAGTCTTAACTGGTCAGCTTTGGGCTCTGTGACAGAATGTGGCCGGCAATTTACCAAAAGTCATTCTGTATCCTATAAAAAAATGCCAAGTACTGTGCCTTTGACTGGATAAAAAAGGGCAGTAGTCAATGGAAACGCCATAGAACCATTTTCCTATTTGACCTGCAAAAATCATAGCAAACTAAGAATCAGAGAATTTTTTTAGTTTGGAAAAGACCTGCAAGATTATCAAGTCCAGCCATGAACCTGACTGTCCCAAGGCCACTGTTAAACTATGTCCCTAAGCGCCAGATTTCCACAACTTTGAAACACGTCCAGGGATGGCAATTCAATGCCCTCCTTGGGCAGACTGTTCCAAGGCCTGATGGCCCTTTCAGTGAAGTTTTTTTCTAATGCTTTTTTATCTTGTGCTTTTATTTCAGCCAAGACAGCACCCGTTTATACTGCCTCCTATGCATGTCCAGTGTGGAGAACACTACACAGAAACACACAATTCGCAAGGTACTTAAGTCTTTTTCTTTTGACTTCATTTTTATGTGCATGGAAAGCAGCTCCTAATGGTTGTCCAGATTTCTAATGGCATCATCATCAAATGGGAGCTGCTGCTGGCAGAGAGCTGTCAGTTTTACAGTTAACTTTGCAGCAAGTTTTCTGTTTAAAGTCCAGTTTCAGTTTTCAAGTTTCTCCAAAAATACCTGTGCATGATTATATGGACCTGAAACTCGGTATTCCAGTTCAGTGAGCTGAAAAAATAATTTGTAAAGGAAGTATAATGGCTGTAGACACAGGCAGTGCCAGCTGGGGCCAGGGAGAGAAAAGGAGTGAGGGAAAAGGAGACAGCAAAGACCTTTTACTGTAGGAGAAATCGTGGTGTCTCGGTCGTTAAACCATGTATTCAGATAATGATTTCTGCAGATGTTTTTGTCAACATCTCAACATCTGCCTGCATTGTTAGCCTCATGGACATAAGGAGGGTTAACTATTTTTGCCTCTGCATTTAACAAATTCTCGAAGAGGTTGTACCAGGTTACTGTGATCAACACTGGGAATGGAGCCCAGCCCCATAACACTTGGAGTCTCACACCCTTAACCACACCGCCTTTCGGAACACACATACCCAGGTCTGTTAGGCTGCATTCTTTGCAGGTTGTGAGAGGTACAGCTGAAGTGCTCTCACCAGCACAGGAGCTCTTAGTCATACCTGAAAGCATTTTAGAGTTGTGGTGATCTGACCAATTTTAAGGTAGAATCGGATCAGTTTTGAGGGGAGCCTTTCGCCACAGTCTTTTCAATTAATTGAAAATTTGATTTAGTGGCTACGACCATTGTACTGTGAAGCTGAGGCAATGAAGCTGGACATTTTCCATTTTAGAAGCATTGTAAACTTCCCTTAGTTGTACCAGGGACTTCTCTCTGTAGCTGGAGAACTTGCTGATCTTAGAGTTTTGGAAGCGGCTGCTCTTTTTGTACAAGTTCTTCAACACTGACAGTAAAGTTGCGATCCAGGACATCACCATTACAATCGTGATTCCCTCTCAAATATCTTTTGCTGAAGGATTTCATATTCCTTAGTGTATCTGTAGAGTGGTCTTATTGTATATTTTTTTCCTCAAGATGCTCAAAACTGTTGATTGGTCTGAAGTAGGATTTCCAATTTCAGTCCTCTGTTTTGAATCCCAGACAGCAGTGCAGCAACAGAGAAGAGAATTTTTAAGGTTGTCACAGACTAGCAGCATTGGATTTTTTACAGTAGCAGCAGCAGTGAATCCTCCTAGGATGCTGAAGGGAGGAGATGCCCCTTTATTCTTCATTGCTACCCCAGGCTAAAATACATCCTCTCTTTCCCCTTTCATGTCTCCCACAAGGGTCTGAGCTACCATATTTGCTAATATTGGGAATGTTTATGTGAGCAGCTTTGGTTTAACTCTGTTTCAGAGACTTGAGGATTCTCCCAAGACTAAATGTTTCTGTAGTTGTCGTACACTAAGCTGTCTCTGTATCCATTGGTGCAGACTGCATTTGACCTTTTTGTTAATGCTGAATGAGTCCGTGTATCTTAATTTGTCAACATCTTTATCTCTCCTCTACACAGACAGCATTTTCCATGGAAATGAAGAAACTTTCTACTATAGGTCTCAGACTAGTTTGGATAGGTGTCCAGTGGACTTCAGCTACTTGAATGGTAATGGACCCAATGGGAGTGTGTGCAGTGCCCACAGCATGAACTCCCTCAATCGCTCACAGAACTTCATCCAGGCATCTCCAATGTCCTCAAATCTGAGCATCCCTGGAAGTGACATCATGAGAGCTGACTATATCCCCAGCCACAGACATAGTGCAATCATAGTTCCCTCTTACCGGCCAACTCCAGATTATGAGACTGTCATGAGGCAAATGAAGAGGGGGGTGATCCAGATGGATAGCCAAAGTCAGTCTCTGAGGAATCTCAACATTGGAAACACACATGCTTATAACCAGACAGAAGACCTAGTTTACAGTCAGCCTGAGATTCGAGAGAGACATCCTTACACAATTACATATGGGCCTCAGGGTAGTGGCTATAACAAGCCTGTTGCCCCTTCTGACCAAATGAACCCTAACAACGCTGTGCAAAACAAGACAGCAGCCAGTGCCATATCCCACACCGTCAGCACACCAGAACTGGCCAACATGCAGCTGCAGAGCAACCAGAATTACAACACTGCTCACATGTTAAAGAATTATCTCTTCAGACCCCCTCCTCCGTATCCACGCCCGCGTCCTGCCACCAGCACACCAGACCTGGCGAGCCACCGGCACAAATACGTCAGTGGGAGCAGTCCTGACCTGGTCACTCGCAAAGTCCAGCTCTCTGTAAAAACTTTCCAGGAGGACAGCTCACCGGTGGTCCGTCAGTCACTGCAGGAGGTCAGCGAGCCCCTCATGGCAGTGAAGCATCATGCCGCTGTGAACAAGCGCCATAGCCTGGAAGTCATCAGCAATATGGTACGTGGGATAGAAGCCATGGCGTTAAAAACTTTAAACGCCCCTCTGCCACGTAGGAACACCTTGCGAGAGCAGGTGCAGCCAGAAGAGTCAGTTCCGATGGGGCATGAAGTTCAGCAGGTTCCTCATTACCATCACAAAAAGACGTTCTCTGACGCCACGATGCTGATACACAGCAGCGAAAGCGAAGAGGAAGAAGAAACGCCAGAATCGGTGTCACGGATACCGGCCCTCCATGAGAACATGGAGTACAGTGCCCAGCTGCAAGCTGCCTTGGCTAGGATACCAAATAAACCTCCTCCTGAGTACCCTGGGCCTCGTAAAAGCATCAGCAATGGAGCCCTGAGGCAGGACCATGTTAGCATTTCTGTGGCTGTAGCCAGGGCCAAGGCCATGAGGCCAGGGCCTTCCAAAGCCATGAGTGTCTCTCGAACTGATCAAATGGCAATAAATGGGTCTTCACTTGGGCCCTCCATCTCAGAGCCTGATCTCACAAGTGTGAAGGAGCGGGTCAAGAAAGAACCTGTCAAGGAAAGGCCCGTGTCTGAAATGTTTTCTATTGAGGACAGCATTATAGAAAGAGAAATCATGATTAGGGTAAGTGCCTTCCTCTGTTGCAGTGGCTTCTTGAGACTTGGTAACCATAGAGGTCATTGTCCATGCTGGAAAACTGCCAGATCAGTAAATGACAGGGAGCGTACGGATGAGATGATGTCACTTTGCTTAAACTCAGGAAATATGGTATTAAGGGCCACGTACAGCTTGGGTCTGTGGGTCTGCTTGGGCTGACCCCATGCACTGCTGTTGGGCTGCTCTGCTTCTTCGCTGTGGTTATTCTGCTGCTGGCCAGATCCATGTCTGATCCAGCTGGTGATGCCACCAGCCTGCTTGTGGTGCCAGCCTGACGTGCGTGTTGGAGCACACAACCAGGTGATGAGGGCACTGACTACGAAGTTCCTCTCGGTGCCTGCTCCCGTCCTGCTTGCACAGCTCTCTAACCCCTGTGGTTGTGAGAGCAACCTGGGATTTTTTTGCTGAGATGGGTGAGATGTGGTGTTTCAGTGCTAGCGTTTTGTTCCTTCTTTGCAGGGGCTGTCAGGTATCACACAAGGTATAACATCATATAAAAGCTCTTGAGCTCTTACATTATCTCTTTGACTGCCTGTCCTGACACTTTATACAGCAGTTATCTGGATTAAAAAACCACTGGTAGCTGTAGAATGTGGATCTGCTGGTAACCGAGTGACCAAATAGGCATTTCTTGTGTTCAAATTACAGTAGAAAGAGCTGTTTAAGGAAATGAAACAAAATGTTCGTAATTTGGATATTTGTGGAGATGATCTGTCTCCCTTTTTGATGTTTCAGCTCCTAGTGGCATCAGGAGGGTAGCAGGATGAATTTAAAATTCATACTCGAGTTCTCCATGTCGCATAAAGTGATATATGGGTGCGATGAACAGCAGCCTTCCCTTACCCGCTACAGTTGGTTTCTGGGGTACAGAGCTCAGTTTTTTTCAGTGCACAATACACCGCGGGTGCTGTTTGAATCACCACAATAGTCGAGTACGTCGGAAAACTTGTCTGTTTAAGTGTTGTCATCACAGAAGAGAAACAATGGCCTGTTCTTTACTGTTTGCTGTAAGAGATGGCAGTTGTTGCTTTCTAAAAGATGCCCCAGATACCTTGGCTACGGGAGCACTGCCTTAACACAACAGGGTGATGCCTTGTGTGTCCTACATTCAGAATAATCATAGAATCATTACGGATTGGAAGGGACCTCGAAAGATCATCTAGTCCAATCCCCCTGCAACAGCAGGATCACCTAGACCAAATCACACAGGAACACATCCAGGCGGGTCTTGAACATCTCCAGTGAAGGAGACTCCACAGCCACCCTGGGCAACCTGTTCCAGTGCTCTGTCACCCTCACTGTGAAGAAGTTCCTTCTCAGGTTGATGTGGAACCTTCTGTGTTCCAGCTGACACCCATTGCCCCTCATCCTATCACTACATGACACTGAGAACAGCCCAGTGCCATCCTCCTGACACCCACCCCTCAAATATTTGTAGACATTAATGAGGTCGCCCCTCAGTCTCCTCCAAGCTAAAGAGACCCATCTCCCTCAGCCTCTCCTCGTAAGGGAGGTGCTCCACCTCCTTAATCATCTTCATTGCCCTTCGCTGGACCCTCCCCAGCAGCTCCGCATCCCTCTTGAGCTGAGGAGTCCAGAACTGGACACAATACTCCAGGTGTGGTCTCACCAGGGCAGAGTAGAGGGGGAGAAGAACCTCTCTTGATCTGGTAACCACCCCTCTTCTGATCCACCCCAGGATGCTGTTGGCCCTCTTGGCCACAAGAGCACGTTGCTGGCTCATAGTCATCCTGCTGCCCACCAGGACCCCCAGATCCCTCTTTGCTTGCAGAGAAATGCTTAACATCGTATTTGTGTCTTTTGATGACATGTAAACTGCATTATACGCTGGGATTGCTTTGAAATTAAAATTCTGTGCTCATGTAGGAGCAGGCCTTTGAGAAATAACAGGAAAGATAGAGGTTGTATTTGAATTTATGATGCTAATGGTGATCATCTGCATTCCTTGGCCAGAGAGTTGCAGATTTTGGAGATTAAAAAAACATTCCAGCATTTTACTGGCATTATAAATAATCACACAGAGATGAAAACGTGCCTTTTCTTGCCAAAAGAATCTAGAAAAGCAGAAGATGGCAGGCCTGGAGGCCCAGAAGAGGCCCTTGATGTTGGCAGCACTGAACGGACTCTCGGTTGCTAGGGTTCCAGTGCCCGAGGACAGCCAGGATGAAGTCACCAAGGTGCCAATGGACGAGAGGGTAAGATGGAAGCTCGTGAAGTGTCGCTCATTCCCTTTGTTTCCAGCAGCGTGAAGTCTCTAAAATACTAATGTTTTATTTAAACTGCAAAAAAAAAGATTAGCTTAAAGGTTTTCAGAGCGATTAATAGAAAAGCTCCATGGTTGACGGTGGTGTCTTTGAATGCTGGCAAAATGTTTCGTGTCTTTGACCTTTACTGATGGCAGTGAAAATCTGACGTTTTGCCCTTTTTTTACTGGATCAGGCCACGATGATCATCCATAGATAACCATCTTCTGTGTCCTGAAAGGTGTTGTTCAGCTGTTGTCTGTAATGGGGTTAAATAAAACAAATAATTGTTTGCTTCCTGGAGCTTGCATCTGCCGGTGTCTGCATGTGTGTGGCATTTCAGAAGTTAAAAACTGTTGCTGCCAATAAGATTTGAAAGACATTTGCAAAGCATCTTTCTGGGTAGAAATGTGCATCCTCTTGTTGCGTGGTTCCCAGGCAGCAGAACTTGCCTTCCACCTGTATGTACGTGGGGTTGTGTTCAACCACAGAAATGGCGTTCCCACCGGTTGAGGAGTGTTCTGAAAACGTGAACCTCATCACATTTCTTGCAGCGTGATCTGCCTCCTAAAAAGATAAATCTGAAGTATTCTTTACAAGTATCCGGTGTAGTGGAATCGCATACAAATTCATACTGAACCAGGACTGTGTTTAGCATGGTTTTGCTCTGTATGGTTATCAGTCGTAAAAAATGTGGAGGTGAAATGTAAAAATGTCAAATTTATTTGTGGTTTCATTCAGTAGAAGGAAGCGTGTGTCATATTTCCTCAAATAACTGTGAGTGAAGAAAGAAGCGAAAGAATGCTGCGGCTATAGATTGAAATTCAGAGAACGGCCAGATGGGTCTAGTGGTGAACGTTCTTCCAGGAGGAATTAATGGATTTCTGTTCTGTTAAATCTTAGTGCAAAATCTTGAGGAGGAAGTTGGAGGAGGGGATGGTGTTTACAGAATATGAGCAGATTCCAAAGAAAAAGGCAGACGGGATCTTCACCACTGCTGCCTTGCCTGAAAACACCGAGCGCAACCGCATCAGGGAAGTTGTTCCGTATGAGGAAAACCGAGTAGAGCTGGTGCCAACCAAAGAAAATAACACCGGCTACATCAACGCTTCACACATTAAGGTAAAAGCTTTCACAAAACTTGCTTTGAAATGAACGTATGTGAAAGCCTCGTCCACTTTTCTGTACCACTGGAGCTTCTGCAAAGGTCAGAATGCAGCACAGTACCTCTGCACCAGCATGGACACCTCTAAAGTCCCCTATCAACTAAAGTTTGAGAGATGGTTTGTCCCCACCTCTGCCAGCTGGTTGTGGAGTCTGTCCATTGGCAGAAAAAACGATGCGGTTATGAGAAAAGCGTGTTCAGATAGCTGCTGCAATTGTACGTGTAAGCAGTGCATCTCTTCCTTTTGTGGTGAGTGCTGAGCGAGTTCAAAAGGGATTTCTAGGTGTGCATTGGTAAGAGAGAACCTGCCGATGAGATCTCTCTGCTCTGATTGGATACTGCGCTGAAATTCTACGTTTCAAAAGTTTTTATCAAGAAACATCACGTTCCTTGTTAATTCAATGTGGAAATAATTTAAGATAGGACTGTAACTTACAAACGTATCAGTTCTAACAATCCCACAGCAGCTGCAGATGTTTGTTTTCTTTAAACTTGCAGCACTGCTTGCGAAGTCCTTTTTTGACTTTTACTCTACCCTGAGAGAAGTAATAGCTCTCCTCTCTCTCAGATGACAGATTCTCCTGTTGTCAGAGGGGGCTGCCTGCTTTTTCTCATTGTCACAATCCAAATTAAAAAGATATAATTCAAAACTAATAAATAAAATATCCTGTTAAATTAATATTTCTCTAGACACAAGAGCCATTCAAAAGTTTAGAGAGAACTTGCTGGCCTTTTGGTTGTGATTTAGTATTAAATGCTGTTGGTTCTGAACCAGGATGGTGGCGATTTATCACTTTTCTATGTGATCTGGTAGGTAGCAGGTACTGAGTTTTTACATAATTTGGCGTTGCTATGATGATGGATTTCTGAACCCAACATTTTTATCTACCTTTTAGGAGGTCAGTGGAAAGGGATTCCTAACCTAAGTTCTGCTCACAGAGCAGCGCTAGCCAGAAAAGAATTTTCCCTGGATCGTGTTGAGTCCACAGTTTCCCTTGTATGTCAGTGTTGGTCACACACCATCGCTCACTCCTAGAGCACCCAGGAACACGCATAAATGTATCAGCGTGTGACGCTGGTCCTCGCCAGCATTTTCCTCGCGCTCCTGCGTATGGAAGCCAAGTAGATGTGCTTTTGCTTAGAAGGTGAAATTGCATCTGCGAAAACCTACCTCAGTAGCACAGTGTGTGTGTATTTGCAGCCCAATATTCAGTTTTTAGTATCGCGCACTTAGGGCGTTAGAATGCAGTAAACATTCCAGGCATCCTGTTCCCTCCAGACTATTTATAGTCCTTTCGTATCATGTGCCAGGAGGCTGGATATTTGGACCAGAAATCAGTAGACAAAGAAAACTCCTATATCATCCTGATAAGATCCATGTCTGGAGGATTCCAGCTTACACTGCTCAGTCTGCAAGCCCCACAGTTTTACAGGATTTCTCTGCTTATTTATCATTGGCTTTTTGCTCTTAAGATACATCTCTACTGGAGGAAAAATATCATAATTAAATACATGGGTTAAGCAAAAAAAGTTCTTGTGATGAATTTGGGTCAGTTTATATTCACTCTCACTTCGTGAAAGAACTTGAGGGGTTGACCTGCATCGGTCTCTATAGATTTTAACTGTCATTCGAAGAGAAGTGTGCTCCATAGAATGAATTAAGAAAAAGAGCTGATGTACAGGGTTGAAGAGTTTTCTCTGCAGTGAAAAATGTAGTGTCGTGCAACTGCTGCACTGTTTACAGGTGCAGCGTCCCAAGCACCTCAGTTAATGAACGGGTGCTTGAATAGCAAATAAATTGGTTTTGTTTCTGGACATGTATTTGAAGAGCTGTACCTCAAAGGCAGCCTGTGCTTGAACCTGCCAGTTATTGACCGCTCCTTGCAGAGTTATCCACCAGCACCCTGATATTTATGGACGTGTCAGTATTTCCATTGTAAATCATCTTCTCTGGAGTTTATAGCTTTATTGGCAAAAGTGGCTCTGGGCTAATGTGTAAAATCAGCCTGAGAAGGAAAAATACTTAAATGTAGCAAAAATAGTTAATTAATCAGGCTTTCCTTCTCGCTATAAGCATATTTTGAGTTAATATCTAGTACTTCTAAAAGTTGAGGTATTTGGTTTTATACCTAAAATATTGAATATTTTTAATAAACCTTTCCTGGTATCTAGCAAATAATTTGTCATAAAACTGTAATTTCTTTATACACAAGCATTTTGTTTTTTAAACAGTCAGGTCTTTATAGGTATTTAAGCCGTATCAGAACCAGAGCATCAAAAAATACTGGTAAGTTTTCATCTGTGTGATCCAGGTGCAATGGCAGGAAAACTAGTGACGTTTTGGTTAAAGCTTTATATTTATGGTCAAGAAAGCACCAAATACTCCGTTGTGTCAGATTTGCTCTGACCAAAAAGATGATGTTTGTTTGAAATTATGAAAACAGCTGGAAGAAGAAAGTAGTAAAGTTTTCATTGTGGTCTCTCCTGATTAAAAGGCAGTTGTGGCACAGACTCTGCTGAGGATTGGGCACTGACTGGTTTGGGTTTTGTGCTTTCTTTCCTTACTCTCCCAGGTTACTGTAGGTGGGGAGGAATGGCACTACATTGCTACCCAAGGGCCTCTGCCACATACATGCCATGACTTCTGGCAGATGGTGTGGGAACAGGGGGTGAACGTTATAGCCATGGTCACAGCTGAAGAGGTACGTAAATCCCAGAACAGTGCTCTCTGATGTGAGCAAATCTCCTGTTATCACTTCTCACCCTACTAACCTATTGTTTCTATCAATAACCCTGTTTCCTCTCACTGTGCTTGAACATCTGCCTGTACCGCTTGTAATACTCCATGCTGTAACTTTCTGATACTTAGTTTGGCAAGAAATAAAGTGAAACAAGCAGAACCCTCCTTTCCCCCTGCTTGATTTGGCCAGATCAAACAAAGATGTTTCCATTGTAATGTGAGAGCACTGAACTGCTGCTGCTGTAAATGACAGAGACTTCCACCCCATCCAAGGCCAGTTCTGCGTAACATCACTCTTATCAGCTGCAAAGAGACCAGAAGCTGTTGTTTCCTTAGAAGGGTCTGTGTAAATGAAGAAAAAGTGAAATTCGAATCTTTTTATTCTTAGGCCAAGCAAAAGAGTTATTTCTATTGTAATCCAAGAGCTATGTGCCGTTACAAAAACTGGCACACGCTGCTAACCACCACCGCCTTCAGTTGGATGCCTGGTTGCTTTTAGCAAACACTGGGAGTGCCATGGCACATCAAGTTACTGTTCCCAAGGCTGATCAGCAAGCGAGACTTGAAAGTTGCTGAAGACTATGTCCTTCCATTTACAGAGGCTTCCTCAGCCAAAGATTATTTACTGAGGCAGTAGATGCCTTTTGCCATGAGACAGGAGTTAGTTCTTCAAGCATTTTTAAACTCGGAGATATCATATGGCTGAGGGGAGAGATTTAAGTTTTCATGGACATTTGCTTTACTTCGTGGGATGCTCCTTGCTCTTCCAGCAATTTGAAATAAGAGTCCGTGGCTTGTCCGCAGGGTTGTGTGCCCTCTGTCTGTCGAGAATGATAATTGCAGAAACTACTGACTTGCTTTCTGAAAAAATCATTTCTTTGCTTTGTTATTAAGGAGGGAGGAAGAAATAAGAGTCATCGTTATTGGCCTAAACTGGGCTCTAAGCACAGCTCAGCCACTTATGGGAAGTTCAAGGTAACAACTAAGTTCCGCACAGACTCCGGCTGCTACGCAACTACTGGTCTGAAGGTCAAGCATCTTCTGTCTGGACAGGAGAGAACAGTGTGGCATCTGCAGTATACTGACTGGCCAGACCATGGCTGTCCAGAAGAAGTCCAGGGCTTTCTGTGTAAGTTTTCTTTGACTTGTGTGGTAAAATACATCAAGGAGAAGGTTGTTCGTGCTGCATTTACTTCAGTGCACCTAGTTACAGCCGGGACTGATACTAAATGCTTATGGCTGTGGCATACAAAGGCCTTGACTGGGTTGTACTTTGCTGTGATTTGGAGAGAGAACCGAGATTCAAGAGGTAGGAGCTAAGGTGATTGAGGATTTTGGTCCTAAAAGACCTGACATGACAGGAGGAAAAATCAGAGGCAGCAGCAGTGCTAGAGACTCAGAAAATTTTAAGTAATAGGATACCTCTGCTGGCTGATCTGTCAGAGTAAGTTATTGCCACTTCCCAGCTACCTCCCAGCAGGAGATATTACGCAGCACACAAATGTGATTAGAGAGGTCTGAGTGAGAGGGGTTTAGACGTTAGTGAAATATGGCACAACTCTGCCAGTTTCACAGGAGGCCCTTATTGCTGACAGACAGCTGTTAGCAGTCCAGAGGCACTGGACTTGTTGCAGAAGAGCAGAAGGCACCATCCCATACTTGGTAGGTCTGAACTCATTGCTGCTCTTCTAACAGCAAGTGCCCAGGCAATGCTAAGGGCCTTCCCCATTAAACGTGGTCCTGGCTTCTGTGTTTCTGAAAACAATGCCATTGTATACACATGTAATGGGTTAATAATGCTTCCTGCTTCCTAGCCAGTAATAAACACAACCATATTAAGTAACAGGAATTCAACCATTCTTTAATTAAAGCTACATCGCTGCCACTACAGTGGAGCATGAGGCAGAGATCTTTAAGTCACCTCCAAAGGACTCTGTACGTGGTGTACTGATGCATTGGAGATGCCTGCCCTCCTGGTTCCTGAAAGCTTTGCAGCTGCAGGAGCTCAGCTCTGTTGCAGCCAACTCTCAGCAAGGTTCATTAGCCCCACTGCAGTCCTGATACAGCGTTCCACAGTTCTTTTGCATGGTACAAGCTTGCTGTAAATCACACATCCTCCTGTTCCCAATTCTGTCACCAGGGCAGAAGATGAAAACGACATTTCAGCTGTGGCAAAGGAGTGCCTTGTCTTTAAGGCAAAGCCTGTTGGCCAAAATCCCCAGTTTCCTCTATACTTTGTTTCTGTCAACCGCAGTAACTGTTTGGACATGGCAATAGTTGGGACTTCTGTGTCCCCGTTTACTGTGTCCCATTCTTTGCCGCTGTGTTTCAGCCTGTGCATTAAGATGCAGCTTTTCTGATGTTGGATGATCCAGTGTGGCATCTGGATTAATCATTCTGCATGAGGTCCATCATCTTGGCTGCACATCTAAACATACTGGAACATGGTTAGAGGTCAGAGTTGTAGTCTGTGGTGTGTTTATCTAACAGGTGAGCCAGCCCGCGAGGTTTTCTCTGTGGTCTGACAGTAGAATGGCTTGAACAGCACTTGGATGGCTGCACAAGATTTGAGTCATGCACTTTCTGGAAATGGCTTCAGGGAAAACAAAGAAAGTGAGCTCCCAGAAGGGTTTGTGGCTGTTGAGGAACAAGCCCTGAGCGGATAGATGGGCGAGATTCTCCCTCTCTGGAAGAGGAAACAGGGCAGATGGACGCTCACTTCCTATCTGATATTGGCTTTGACAGGCAGTAGTTTCAATGGGACTGAGCTGTTGTTTTGATCCCAGCCTGTTAATAGCAGGAATTGCTGTAAATAATGTCTAGAATCATCTGCTTAGGGGACCTGGAGGCTTGCAGAGGGGAAAACAGAATTTAATTTTTTTAAAAAACTATTTAATTTAAAAGACCAGACTCCCAAGTAATAATTGACACCCAGCTGGTACTTGCTGGATTCAGTGCCGCTCAGTGCACCCTGGCCAAAGCAATTAGTATGTTGTAAAAAATGTGAATTATTGCCACTTTGACAAACAATGGCTCTTCCATGATCATCTTCTTGACACTTTTTCATTTAGACAAATAGATGTTTGCAACCTTGCTTGGTTTTTATCTTGCAGCTTACTTGGAGGAGATACAGTCAGTGCGTCGCCACACCAACAGTGTCTTGGACAGCAGCAACAACTGCAACCCCCCCATTGTGGTGCACTGCAGCGCAGGGGTAGGGAGGAGCGGAGTGGTTATCCTGACAGAACTGATGATTGGGTGCTTGGAGCATAACGAAGTAAGTCAGATTCTTTCTCAATGCAAACCCTTAACTTGCTCCTTGACTAATCAGCTGCATTGCTGAGGTTAAAATTAAAGGGCACGGAGGCACTTTTTCTGTTACCTTTGTGAGACAAAGGCAGAGATTTCCCATGACAGATTACTTTGCTTTCTGTTCCATTGATATTATGCATTTTTCTAAGAATTATTTTCATGCATTCAAAATTAGGGGTTTTTTTCCCCCCTCTCCTTTAGTCTAATTCTTGCCTATATGTAATTAGTTAGTTTAATGAGCAGTTTAGTGATGGCATGTTTACACGGATTACCTGAGAGAGGCTGGAATAACTGTCAGCTTCCTTGCTGCTCTTTTAAGTGAAGTTCTCTGCTCTCTAAATTCACTCCTTGGACTCTCTCCTCTCTGGTATTGTGTTTAAACTTAGCTTGAGCAAAACTTAACTGTGTCTTAAGAAAAAGCTGTGTGCATGCTGGGGAACAGCTACAGCCAGTATTACAAGACAAGTAATAGAGTCTGGAGTTGAGTGCCCTGGCAGTGTGTGTAGCAACTACTTGGCTTTTCATCACTGAGTGTCCCGTGTCACTAGGGAACTGTCCAGGAAGACCATCACATCTTTACTAACAATGTGCCACACATACAGCTATTGAAACTGGGGACTTCTGTTGTCAAAGCCCAAAACCCTCTTGTAGAGCTTAGCAGCAACAGTGAGTAAGAGACGCATATCATCTGCCTCTCCCGTTCATCACCCACTGGATGAGTTGCTTGAAATTCAGGGAAGACTGGCTGCATGCACCCAAAATGCTCGGTGTTACCTCAGAGGAGTTACGTATCAAAGCCTCTGTGCAAGACACAGTGCAAAGTGCTGCTTCCTGGCTCACTCAAACGCGTGAGTCTTGGAGCAGGAAAGTACCAGTGCACTTCCCCCTTCACAGCTGCTGTTAAAGGAGCTGATGCAAGATTTTTTGTGTTACTGGACCCATACCTGAATCGCTTTGAGCATCAGTGTAGCCACATCTCTATGTGCTCAGTGTAAGACACTAGCAGATAAAGGCAACAGAATTGGGGAAGGGTCTGGAGAACAGACCTTGTGAGGGAGCTGGGGTTGGTTAGTCTGAAGAAAAGGAGGCTGAGGGGAGACCTTATTGCTGTCTGCAACTACCTGAAGGGAGGTCGTAGAGAGGTGGGAGTTGGTCTCAAGTTGCACTAGGGGAAAATTAGGTTGAACATTCAGAAAATTTCTTTGTTGAAAGGGTCATCAGGCCTTGGAACAGGCTGCCCAGGTTGGGTTTCAGTCACCATCCCTGGATGTTTTTAAAAGTCATGTAGATCTGGAGTTTAGAGACAGGATTTAGTGATGGCCTTGGGACAGCTGGGTTAATGGTTGGACTCAGTCCTGACTGATGATGGCTTTTTCCAACCTAAACCATTCTACAGTTCTGTTGCTGTGCCAGGAACAGACAGTAACAGTTGCACAAGATCTTCTGGCCACCTCAGTTTGTGGTTCACAAAGAGTACTGAGTAGCAAGAGAAGATAAAGGCAGAGCCTCAACATCTGAGCATGGAGGTGAACCATGACATTCAGCAGAACTATCATCAAATTTACTAGGAGCTGATGAGAGTGCTCAATCATAAGGGATTTCTCTGATGTCCCTTAAAGTGTTCTTTTGTCTCAATTAATGGTGAAAAACATCATTAATATTAAAGACAAGTTTTTCTTAAGGGCTGCTTTGGTCTAGATTGTATTAAGTTAATATTTTTGGTTTATTAATACCTAACGAAATAAACTCATTTAACATCTTAGCAATGCGTTTTCAGTTTGCAACAGATGCTGCACTCTGCACACAGAAGGTTGCTTCTCATGCACCAGTTTTACTGGTTTAGTTTTGAAGTACAAGTAAATACTTTTTTTCTGAAATACTATGGCATGACTAAAAATAGGTTAGTCTGCTGAAGGGATTGATTCCCTCAGAAGTGGCCTTCTAAGCAGAATGTATGAATAGTTTACTAGTGAAGAAAAAAAGGGAAGGGAGGTTTAAGATCCTGATACAGACCATCTTGGAAAATGCAGCAGTGCTGCAGCTAAACCCCAGAACTCTCTACTGCTATAGACATAGAACAAGAAAGCAATTGAGATCCTGCTCTACCAGCTTCTAGTTTGGACTCATTGCATCCAAGAGTGTTTCCACAGGGGACATCTTGTTGCTTGGGAGTCAGAAATTAGTTTTTGTTCCGCTTGCAAATGCCACCTTAGCAAAGCCTTACCTGTCTCTTTGACATGCATGTTGTGATGAAAGTGAGTTTGAAGATTCTGCTTACCTGAAGTAATAATGCCAAGTTAACTACCAATAGCAAGGCTGAATAAGCACAATAGGTCTTTCTTTCATTTGTAAGTTAAAGCCTAATGTGCTTTGAGGAGGTGCCCAGTTGAAGTCAAGAAGCTGTCAAGCACTGAACTGCTGAGAGACATGTGCTGTGCAGGTTGAAGCCCATCTGTATTTTTGCTGCAGTTGCTTTTGTGAGATCAGCTTCTACAACTTTGCTTGGCAAGGACCACGTGGCTTTCATAAGTACCCAAGTCCATAGGGAGGCACTATCCAAGTCACCTGAGTTATCTGCAAAGTCCTTACATTTGTGTTTGCACCTCTTTGAGAATAGAACGTTACTTGTCACAAGTCTTTATGCTTGTTGACTCTAGAGATGCCCTCTTCTAACAGCTTGTTGGGGTATGTGGCAGACGATTTAAGCTTTGTTTTCAGAATGTGGTAGACTGCAAGTTAGTGCTTGTTTCCCTGGAATGGAGATGCTGATTTTTTTATGCATACGGACAGAAATGGATGTGCAGCACAATTTTTATTTTCAACTCTCCAGAGAACATCACTGTGTGTGGAAGCAGACTCCAAGCCTGAAGTCTGCAAAACTAATGTAGTGTGGGTCCTTTGTTTTACTGCTGAGAAGTGTTTCGTCTGGAGCATTATTAACTAGCACAGACTTGGCTGTGGGAAGTCGGGTGTCAGAGTTTCTGGATCTTTTGGTGACAGTGATTTCGCTCTCTTTTAGAGGAAGGTATTAGTCTGCGCTTTTAACTTTGTCGGAGAAACCTTCATTCTTACAGTCCCAGTGCATGCTTGACAATTGAAAAATCTCTGACATCCTCCCTTTGTCATAAAGTTTCATCATGGATCAGAGCATAGAATCATAGAATCATTCAGGTTGGAAAAGACCCTTGGGAACATAGAGTCCAACCATCAGCCCTGCTCTACAAGTTCACTCCTAAAACACATCCCCCAACACTACATCTAAGACACTTTTAAACACATCCAGAGATGATGACTCAGCCACCACTGTGAGTGCCTGACCACTCTCTCTGTGAAGAGTTTTTTCCTGATGTCTAATCTAAACCTACCTTGTTGAAGCTTGAAGCCCTTCCGTCTGGTTCTGTCGTTAATTAACTGTGAGAAGAGACCAGCACCGACACCTCTACAGTGTCCTTTCATATAATTCAAGAGAGTGACGAGGTCTGTCCCTAAGCCTCCTCTTCCTCAAGACAATCAGCCCCAACTGTCTCAATCTTTCCTCACAAGATTGATTCTCCAGGCCCTTCACCAGCTTTGTTGTCCTCCTCTGCACTTGCTCCAGCACCTCAATGTCTCACTTGTACTGAGGTGCCCAAAACTGGACACAGTACTCAAGGTGCCGTCTCACCAGTGCTGAGTACAGCGGGACAGTCACCTCCCTACTCCTGCTGGACTGTCATGTAGTGATAGGACAAGGGGCAATGGTTGTAAGCTGGAACATAGGAGGTTCCACATCAACCTGAGAAGGAACTTCTTCACAGTGAGGGTGACGGAGCACTGGAACAGGCTGCCCAGGGGGGTTGTGGAGTCTCCTTCTCTGGAGATGTTCAAGACCCGACTGGACAGGTTCCTGTGTGACTTGGTTTAGGTGATCCTGCTGTTGCAGGCGGATTGGACTAGATGATCTTTCGAGGTCCCTTCCTATCCGTAATGATTCTATGATTCTATGATGCCATTGGCCTTCTTGGCCACCTGTGTGTACTTCTGGCCTGTGTTCAGCCTCATGTCAATTAGAACCTCCAGGTCCTCCAGACTGCTTTCCAGCCACACTTCCCCAAGCCTGTAGTGTCACGTGGGATTGTTGTGACCAAAATGCAGGACCCATTGCACTATTGAAACCCAGACAGTTATCCTCAGCCCACTGATACTGTCTGTCAAGGTCCCTCTGAATAGCCTCACTACCCTCCAGCAGATCGACACTCCCTCCCAATTTGGTGCAGTCTGCAAACTTACTGAGAATGCCCTCAATCCCCTCATCAGGATCATTGATAAAGATATAGGAGTGGCCCCAGCACTGAGCCCTGGGGGACACCACTTGTGACTGGCCTCAAGCTGGATTTAACTCCATTAGCCACAACTCTCTGGACCCAGCCATCCAGCCAGTGTTCCACCCGGCAGAGAATGTGCCTGTCCAAGCCATGGGCAGTCAGTTTATTCATGAGGATATTGTGGGGGACAGTCTCAGAGGCCTGACTGAAGTCATAGGATCATAGGATGTTAGATAGATTACGTTGACAGAATTTCCCTCATCCACTAAGAGGTCACCTTATCATAGAATGAGATCAGGTTTGACAAGCAGGATCTGCCTCTCATGAACCCATGTTGACTGGGCCTGATCATCTGGTTGACCTTTAATTGCTCCATGATGGCTCTTGAGATTATCTGTTCCATAACCTTCCCTGGCACCGAGGTGAGACTGACAGGACTGTAGTTGCCAGGATCATCTTTCCAGCCTTACTTGAAGATGGGCGTCAAATCTGCCAGCCTTCAGTCCATTGGGACAACCCGGTTAACCAAGATTGATGAAAGATTATGGAGAGTGGCTTGGCAACCACATCTGCCAGCTCCCTCTGTACTCCAGGGTGTAATCCATCTGGCCTCATAGATTTATGAGCATCCAGCTCATGAAGTAGGTTTATCACCACTTCCTCATGGATTATGAACGGCCTACTCTGTTTCCCTCCCTATCTTCCAGCTCCGGGGTGTGCTCAGGGAACTGCTAGTCTTACTATTAAACACTGAGACAAGGCACCTCAGCCTTATAATGATTTCCAGCAGGAGTAGGGAGGTGACTGTCCCCCTGTACTCAGCACTGGTGAGACGGCACCTTGAGTACTGTGTCCAGTTTTGGGCACCTCAGTACAAGTGAGACATTGAGGTGCTGGAGCAAGTGCAGAGGAGGACAACAAAGCTGGTGAAGGGCCTGGAGAATAAATCTTATGAGGAGAGATTGAGACAGTTGGGGCTGTTTGTTTTGAGGAAGAGGAGGCTTAGGGACAGACCTCGTCACTCTCTAGAATTATGTGAAAAGACACTGTAGAGGTGTCGGTGCTGGTCTCTTCTCACAGGTAATTAGCAACACAACCAGAGGGGAAGGGCTTCAAGCTTCAACAAGGTAGGTTTAGATTAGACATCAGGAAAAAACTCTTCACAGAGAGAGTGGTCAGGCACTGGAATGGGCTGCCCAGGGTGGTGGTTGCATCACCATCTCTGGATGAGTTTAAAAGATGCTTGGATGTGGTGTTGGGGGATGTGTTTTAAGGGTGAACTTGTAAAGTAGGATTAATGGTTGGACTGAATGATCCCACAGGTCTTTTCCAACCTGAATGATTCTATGATCTTTGGACACAGTGTTCCCCTCTGCATTTAACAGTATGCTGAGATGATAATCCTTACCCCTCCTCTTATTGTTAATGTGCATAAAACAATTTTTTGTTATCCTTCACCACAGTGGCCAATTTTAGTTCTAGTTGGCCTTCAGCCTTTCTAATTTTATCCCTGCATAACTTCACTGCGTGTTTGTAATCCTCCCAAGTTACCTGTCCCCCTTTCCAGGGACTATAAACTCTCCTTTTACTTCTGAGTTCCAGCCAAAGCTCTCTATTCAGCCAAGCTGGTCTCCTACCCTGTTGTCTCATTTTACATGACTTGAGGATGGTCACCTCCTGCATCTTTAATGTTAATACTTTAAAGTATGCCCAGCCTTCCTGGGCTCCCATGTCCTCCAGAACTTTCTCCAAAGTGACTCTCTTAACTACGTTGTGAAAGAGACGAAAGTCTGTCCTCCGGAAGTCCAAGGTGGTAGTTCTGCTGGTCCCCCTCCTTGCTTCACCAAGAACTGAGAACTGTTAATATTTAATGATTGCTTTGTCCAAGACGGCCTCCAACCATTATATCCCCAACAACACCTTCTCTGTTAACAAGTATCAAGTCAAGGAGTGCACTTCCCCTTGTTGGCTCCTTAACCATCTGTGTCAGGAAGATATCTCCCACACAGTTGAAAAACCTCCTGGACTGTTCCCTCACTGCTCTATTGTATTTCCAGCATATGTCTGGAAAGTTGAAATTCCCCATGAGAACAAGGGGTAGAGATTAGTAAAGATAAACCTCAGCTGGGCCACCTTTTGGGTGAGAGAAGACCTAATACTCTTCTGAGCATACTCAGATGTTTCTAAACTCTCAACCTTTTGGTTCTTCCTGTAGTAAGGGGTTTAATTCTTCTTTGCCAGGACTCAAGACTGTAAGATCCTGCTAATACATTCCTCTCCCACAAGTTCTGTCCTGTCACAGTCAGGCTCCTTTCTGTTGACCCCCTTTTCATGCCTGCCCCCCTTCATGCCTAGTTTAAAGCTCTGTCAGTGAGCCCAGGCAATTCCCTTCCTAAAACCCTTTTCCCCAGTGGGATAGGCTGTTCCCATCTGTTGCCAACAGGCCCGGCCTACTGTAAATCAATTCATAGTCAAAAAACCCAACCCCTTCCGATAACACCAGACTCAAAGCCAGGTATTAATCTGATGACACATCCTATCTAGTAGAGGAGAACATGACCTGGGCTCTCAATCCTTTGATCAGACGCCCTAAGGCTCTGAATTCCTCCTTCATCTCCCTCAGAGTTCTTCTTCCTATTTCATCACTGCCTACCTGAAACAAAAACAGTGGATAATAATCTGAGGTCCATGTTAGGGAAGGAAGCTTCTTCCTTGTGTCTTTAAGATGGGCCCCTGGGAGGCAACAGACCTCCCTGTGTAGCAGGTCAGGTCTGCATATTTGGCCTTCTGCTCCCACGAGCAGTGAGTCACCAGTGACAATGACCTGTCTTTTATTTATCGAGGAGGTTTTAATGCAGGGAACAATTTGACTAGACTTAGTTACACCTCCAGGCAGGAAGAGCCGTCATCCTCGCTGCTATCCAGTTCCTCCTGCAGAGCGCTGAACCTGTTCTGCAAGGACACCTGGGGAGATGGAGGAGTTGCACAGTGGTCACGGGGCCTGCTGATGCCCCAGTGATAGAATATGACCGGAGCTGTATATAATCTGGGCTGTTTAAGTTTTGTACTGATGTATCTAGCCTTTAACCTGACATGATGCATTTAATTTTCAACTCAAATAAGTACTTTGGAGGAGAAAAAACTCCCAAGATAAGCAGCACTTTATTATGAGCTCAGTTGATCAGCTGCTGAGAGGTGGTCAGTGGCACACATCTGGAAGGCAAGTCTTTGGTCATCTGCCCATCCGCATCAGTCAGAAAATCCTGTAAGTTTTATCGGGGAAAGCACTGGATGCGTGGTGACCTGTCTGTACTGCTGTAAGGTTTACTCCTTGAAAGAAAACTTGGTGTAAAGGAGGTTGCATTTCACTACAGCAGGTGATAATGTATCACGTTACGGGTCCCTGTGTCTGGTAACTGATATTTGAGATGACAGTCTGATTTAATGAACCGACATCCTTATGCTGTTCTCTCCTTTGCTTTGCAGAAGGTAGACGTTCCTGTGATGCTGAGACATCTGCGGGAGCAGAGAATGTTCATGATCCAGACTATAGCCCAGTACAAGTTCGTCTATCAAGTGCTCATCCAGTTCCTGCAGAACTCTAGACTTATTTAATCTTTTCACACACCCCTGACCCAGCTTTGTGGATCTGACTGAAATTTTCTGATGAACAAGGGGAACTGCCTTGACAACATCTTGTGCATGTATTGCACTTCTCAAAGTTGTCCTGAAAGTAAGGAATGATTGTTCTTTACTAGAGTCTCCCGTGGATTATTTTATACAAGATATAATTTATTTTTCTTGGAGTAACTTGTGAACTACTTTAATAACTTGTAAAACTTATAGTGACCTTCAAATTGAACCACATTTGACATGACTCGTCTGCATGGTAACATGTTGATAAGGAAAGTGATTCTTTGTAAAGGTAGTTTACTGGCTTTTACCTTGCTGCTTGGCTTCTGAAACCAACAGTTGTTTGGCTACAGGCTTCTCATCTCAGAACATTTTGGACTGAGGTATGTGGCTTCCATGGTTAAAAAAAAATAGACCTGCTAGATGTCAGCCACAGCTCTGTGTGGGTAGAAGCTGAGGGAACACAGTCCTGGAGCAAGCAGACCTGATTCTCTGCCCACACAGCCTGGCACATGACAGGGGATTCAAATGCAGGACATTATGAGGGCAGAGAGTTCTGGGGGCTAAATTGTTACAATTCCACAAGAATTATGGTTTTAGATTAGTCCTTGAGAAAGGCATTATTGGACCTTTCCAACAAGGCTTTTGCTGCTGTCCACATTTTTTGAAGGGATTTATGAGAGGTGAATCGCCAGCGCAGGGTGAAGTCAGTGGGTCTTTCTGGTAATTGGGGTGGACTATGGGCAGAACAAGTGAGGAATTTTAGTAAAGGCAGCTGAAAAAACCTTCTAATGGTTCACACCTTCTCATGGATCACACTGAAAGTTTCATTGCCTTGCGGCTCACCACCTGTAGAAAAAGAATCTTGTTTGCCTATCTCCAGGTGCCTTAGTCACACATGTGAAGTTCTGCCTTAGCACTGTTATCATTTCACTTTCTAGTCATTTGAGCTTTGTCAAAATTATCAACGTGGTCTTTGCTGCAGATTGGAGATCTCCAAATAGCAACCCTGGAGAGCTCTAGCTCAGAGAGTGCTTGAACTCTTCCCCATCAGTCTTGTGGCTTATGAACAAATGGACATCTTGCTTCCACTGCATTAGGGTGTTTTTGTACTAAGTTGCATCGGTCATCCCTCTTCTCCATCTCCACTTTGGATTATCCTATTTATACTATATATCCTGGCACTGTTGAAGGGTTCCAGTTAGGATTAGGACGACAGTGTATAAATGCATAGAGGAGAAACAGTCCTTGCCAGAAAATTGCAATCAGAACAGAAAAGGGAAACAAACCACCTTCTCTGCATAACTAGCCCACAGATTGAATTGGCTTGATCCACAAATTCTGAATCTCTGCAGTTAGACCTGTCCTCCTCTCTTGTCCTCATCCTTGGTCCCCCAGTCCTGGCTATCAGTTCTTCACAGCAGGACCCTGATTCCAGCCCTGCTCACCCCACAGCTAATGCTAAAGTTGGATAGACATGCCCAGGGTCCAGAAAATCTCCAAGGATGGAGATTCCGTGGCCTCTCAGGGCGTGTGATGCAATGCGGTCACTCTGTCATGGTGAAATCGTCTTTTCCTTTCCCACATAAATTTAATCTTTTAGTACCATCATTGCTTTTTGTTGCAAACCCACCCGTGAACCCCTAGGTCAATGCACTGTGTTGATTTTACTACTCTGTGGCACAGACCCAGTGAGACAACAAGGATTCTAGTGGACTTAAGCTACCAGCACGTGGAGGACCTGTTGAGCTGGAATCATAGAGCTGTTTGGCTTAGAAAAAAGAACTTCAAGATCATTGAGTCCAACCGTTAACCCAGCTGTCCCAAAGCCACCACTAAACCCTGTCCCTAAACTCCAGATCTCCGACTTTTAAACACGTCCAGGGACAGTGATTCAACCCCCTCCCTGGGCAGCCTGTTCCAAAGCCTGAAGACTCGTTCCATGAAGAAATTTTTCCTAATGTTCAACCTAAACATCTTGTGGTGCAAATGTTCCTTCTAGGGATCAGCTGAGTTTCCAGTCAGCTTCAGTTTTCCTGATTTCTCCTGCCAATGCCAACATATCTCTTGTTAAATTAGCGCAACCATTTAAAATCTTTTCAGCAGCATCTGCATGATAATTGTGCAGAGATGTTTTATATCTGGGAAACAAGCCAAGGAATAAACCTTGAAGCAAAGTGTATTAAATTAGTTATCTCTTTATAACTTTTTGAATAATTTCCTAATGATGAATTAAGTTTGAACTCAGAGCTGTCAAGTCCCATTGCTCCACTTGAATGTGAGACATAGAAACTCAAGAGGGAAAAGAATCTGTTCCTGTTGTCATTTAGATCCTGCTGGAAGAAACCTGCACTTCTGTTTCCACAGGGAACACGAGGGCTTTATTGCGCAAGAGAATGTACAGAGCTGTGTTTGAAAGGGAGAAAAATCAAGCAAATGGTTTTTATGCAAAGATGCATCATAGGTGTCTTCAGAAAAATATTAATTACTAAATGTCACCAAAAATCCTTTCCAAATTAAGTTGCCACATAAGTGGCTGCATAGTAAACAATCATTTCCAATTAACTCCAGCATGGCAGTGTGGTAGAGGCAGGCCAGTGTGACTCACTCTTTCCTTTTTACAAAGAAAGGTAAAGTTTTCCTTTCATCTGATTTCAGTGTAGTTTTTTATGCTAGATTTTATCTTGTCTAGCTCTGCTAATATCATTAATTGGGCTGATGTCTTCAGAGGTTCCTTTCTACCCCAGACTGCAACCAAACCTCAGCGTGCTCATGTTTGTGATGGAAACGTGGTAGTTTTGGAGGGGAAAAACTGAACCGTCTGTCTTTGAACCTGCTGTAGTTTTATCAGAACGAGAATGCTGGGCACTATTTCCTAACATTTAGGGAGCAACAGGATAATCCACTTTGCATCCAGTGTTATTAGTCATGGCAGGAACGAGTGCACGGGACTTAAAGCAACAGCAGCATTTAGTTTCTGTCCTGCAAACAGCTGAGTCCTTTGGTAAAAAGGACAGCTAGTTGCTGTCTGCCGCGTTGCATGTTTGGCTGCTTTTTTATTGTCTAAGTGTGACAGTGGGCAGGTTCTAAGATACCAGTTTAATCCATTTGGAGTCACCACTGGATTGAAAATCTCCTGAAGATGCACCAATGGCCAATGAACGGAGCTGCACCTTAAAAGGTCTGGCACAAGCAGTTGTTGGCTCCCTGACTCTCAAGAAAGAACCTGGAGTAGATGAGTCAGGAGTCTGACTCGGAATCTGGTGTGTATGTTCTCTCTTTTGTGCCCTCTTAACCTCTTATCTAACATCCTTCATTTAGTGGTTTGTTTGGATTTTTCTAAACTCTTACCAATGATCATACTGAGGTTCCTGGCATGAAGAATTTGGTTCAAGTTACGGTCTGATCATTTCGTAACTAATACTGTCCCATCAGGTGAGCTCTGATGCTGGTCAGTGCTGCAGGTGTCCCGTTCCTGTCCTTTGCAGGCTGCACCAGAGGTCCTGCACTCATGCCCTACTCGTTCCAGCTCCTCCCCCCTTACCCTTGGATTACCTGAGGAAAGATGAAGCTTATTGCCACAAATTTTGACTCATGTAGGGACTGCCAATGTTCAGAACTACAGAAATACCTTCCCTAAATTAGTTTCAGCTGCAGGAGGGCACATCTACGAGAACTTGTTCAACCTACTGTTGATGCAGTCCTTTATAGAAGGTATACTGAGGGACATGTCTGTTCCACTTCTTAAAGCCTCAGCTACAAGTATTATTACATATTTGCATGATTTCAAGAGCTTTTTAAAAATTACTTGTACACAGAGAGAAATGCAAATGGCAAAAGAGAGGTTGGAAAAGCACGAGGAAGTCTCAGTGCTTCAGTCGAGGGGGTTATTTTAAGCTAATACACTGGGTTTTGATCCAATACCTGCTGTGTCTGCGTAGCCTGTAAGCAACTCTATAATACTTGCTGATTGGCAGCCTCATACTTGGATCCAGCACACAAATCTACAGGGAAAGCTCAGCAGCTACTGGCCATGGTTCATTCTCCACAGCTGACCTCCCAGCAGTCTCCTGGGAAGAGATGACAACTGAATGAGCTGTTATCAGTCTCACCAAGAGCCTGTGAATGCTGTACTCAGAAAGCAGAAGCATTAGTGTGGCGGGTGTCTGCTGCAGCAGCGTTTCTACATGACTGACAGAGGTCAGAGGTAAATTTAGGTACTTGTCTTTGTGGAAAAGAATGGTCTTACAGCCGGAGCGCTCGGGTGGCACCCCCTGCATGACACAGAAGATGCCTCATACTGAAGGAGCAAATACTAGAACTGACCTTGAGAGAGACATATGAAAACATAATTCAGCTGCCCCTCTACAAGAAAAGGATAGACAGCTGCTGATGTACAGCCCAAGTCATTTGAACTTGGGAGACGTGTTTTGATGCCAACAAGAGAAAGGTTGCAAGTCCAGAACCACAAAAGCAGTTGTCTCCAGCCCAGCAGCCTCTTAGAGAGGTTTGTAGAATCTGGTGCTATGGAAACTTCAGCTGGCCTCTCAATCTTTAGAGGAGAGGACATGGTACATACAGCTACAGGGAGCCTTGTCTTGTAGCAATTGCAGATGAGATGATTTCCTGAGGTCCCTTCCAACCCCTATTCTGTGATTCTATGGCTGGTTTGAAGAAGGGAACAGCTGGCTGCTCAGGCTGTTGGTCAAACAACAGAACTTGGAAGTCTTAACAGTAGATTATCTTGTTATATTGTGAAACAGGTCAAAAATATCAGTGTTTGTTATAATAATACTTAAAACAAATTAATGCTGTTTGTTTTTAGAGGATCTTAGATTACAATTCCCTTGATGGTTCTCAGCCATGTTTCACTGGTGTTTCTTTTGAGGTTATGTTGTCTGTAGACTGAGACGTTCCACATGAGGCAACAGCAGGACTTTGTCTGTGGTGGGTGAACTGGGTAAAATAGCAGCTTTCACCGCACAATCATTTAACAGTAAGGGAAAGACTAATTCTTCAGCTGATCTCTGGAATGAATGTAGGGCTTAACAGTTTTTAACACTTCTACATGGCTTGGGTAAGGACTGTTTTGGACTCAGCAGGTTGAAGGTTACACCTTTTCTTGGACAACGGCTGGTAGTTACACTTAGGGAAGAAATAGGGAGCCTAACCCTTCTAGCATACCTGGCATCCAGTCCTTTGGGGGATTCCTGAAGTGAAAGTTCCGCTGCATTTAATAACCACTGATGCGATCCCCCTTCCACAACTTACATTAGCTGCTCTATGGAGCCCTCTGGCCTTCACAATGTCCTGCACTGGTGAGTTCTACAACTTAATTATATGTTGCGTCTGTAAGGATTTCCTTGTTGTGTGTGCTACGTCCAAGTATTTTCTTGCTGCTACTTGGTCTTCAAAAGAAAAGAAATATTTAGTGCTAGAAATGCTGTTGGTAGGATGTGTATCCTGTTGAAGTTGCTCCATATGGAAACCACCTTTTCCTCAACAGTCAAGTACCTTTCTTTGGCCCTTTTACAAAGGATAAAGGTTTACACATGCAGATGACTGTAATATTCCCAGACGTAATTGTGTGGGACATGTGTTAAATGAAATAACATTTTAAGTAAGTTGTATGTCACTGGATCTTACTGTCCTGTTTTACTTCAGTGTTTCGATGCTTCCTCTTGTATTTGTCCTGTAATTCTGTACAAGACACTTCAGCACAGAGCAGTGATGTGAACCTCACCACCTCACTGTACACAACATCGGTTATGTGCCCTTCCTGCCCCCCACCTCCCTCTGTTAGAGCTGGATGGCAGAACTATTCTGTGCTGCTCTGACAGCCTTTTTTAAAGAAATACAAATCTATGCATGCTATTTTATATTCTAATGTATTATTCATATCAGTACATAAGCTTATGCTTGTCAGTTTTATCTTGTGTATAGAACTGATTACTTTTGACAGTATTTTTGCACTGCTTCCTTTCTCTCTTTTTATAAAGTTTTATTCAGCATTAATTGACTGCAATATTTTTTTTACCCCTTTCACTGCCTTTGTGTAAATAGTTTCTTAAGCTTTTGCAAATAAGAGTGTCTCCAGTCACTGAGGTTTTTGGTAAGACTGTTCTTCATATTCACACTATACAATAAACCATTTTTTTTCCCCAAGGAAATCTCTGCTCCTGTTCTTTCCTGTACCAGTGTAAGGTTTTGGTTTTACACCTACTGTGTTTCTCTGTTCAGCTGCTGTTTGTTTCCCACATTATACTGAGAGGCAAGGCCATGGTGAGCTTTGAAGAATCTTCAGTAAGCAGTAATCCAGAGACAAGGGCAAGGCTAAGCTGATTCTTTATTGCTGAAGTACTGTCTGGCCTCTGGACTGACTTTCTGGAACAAAGGTGCCACTTCCTTGGTGCTGTGGGTTAAAAACCATGATACCTGCACAGAATTTGCTTGAGAAGATAAAGTTAAGCTTGCAGTAGGCAGCTAGTGACCTCTTTCTAGGCTGAGCCCTTGGGTTTCCAGAATCAGGAGATCCAGTGCAGTTTTACCTAGTCCAGAAACAACAACTGCCTAAAGCAGTGAACCCTTTCAGCCAATGCAAACCCTTCTTTCCAAGCAGCACTTACACAAAAGAAAATATGCAGTGTTAACGATGATGGATTCTCTCTCGTTGTGCTTTAAAAGCAGTAAAGCAGTAAAGAGTGGTTGTGTAGTGTGACTGTGCAACACATTTCAACTGTGGAGCT
This sequence comes from Rhinopomastus cyanomelas, assembly GCA_013400115.1. NCBI lineage: Eukaryota > Metazoa > Chordata > Aves > Bucerotiformes > Rhinopomastidae > Rhinopomastus > Rhinopomastus cyanomelas. The sequence goes on along the minus strand of VXBP01010786.1, from coordinate 66,416 downwards.
GGAAAGACACAACCATGCTGTCCCTCCTCTTCCTTCTCCTTCCTTTAAAAGTAATCATCTCCTGCCACTGATCTAAATAAAGGTAAAAAAAGGCCTCTGGTCTTCCGTACGGGCAGAGAAAATCAAGTCCTTCCTATTTCTCCACAGAAAATGTTAATTGTTAACACAGTAACCGTTCTACTCCACCTGAGGCAAAGGGATTGCAGCTGTAAGGAAGGAGCAGCAAAACTTCATTCTGACCTGTAAAAGGGATTAAGCAGCCAGAAGACACACAGTTCATGACTTGTGCAAGCCTTTGAGCTCTGAGGTAGGTGCCAGTGTTCTCTGTAGAGCATCAGCTGAGCTCCAATCCATACAGCGGATGATGTTCCATCCCCACCTGCCAAGAGCAGCAATGGGCCTCCTCCAGATTAAGTGGCTGATGGAATGATGGTGGCTTTCTTGCCCAATACAGAATTCATCACCCCCTTCTCCCCGCTAAGCCGCTGCAAACAAAAATGATTTGTGAAGAGTTGGATACTAAATCACAACAACAACATACAGCTTTTAGTCAGATTAAATGAAACTTAGGGGAAATCAGAGCTCACAAACCCCTTCATCCATTCAACTGTACCAGAGGAATAAAGAGGGTTGCAGAGACCACTTTATTTTCTTTACCCAAATAAGACACACATGAAAATCCATGAAGGGAAAAAACCAGGCTATTTTTGCACATGAGCTGTCAAAGGCCCAACCTTTAAGAAACCCGGGATGTGTCCTTAAAAAAAAAAAAAAAGGCGATTGTAGCTGTGTGGAAACTAGGGCCATTCTACAAGGCCTAAGTGTGTTTGTCACTCCAATTATAGGACAGAACTGTGTTCACACTCTACCGCTTTTCAAAGCACTCCTGTAGGTTTCCATAACAAGGCTTTTTAAATAAAGGTTTGAAGGATCGGAAAGATTCAAAGGCTCAGTGGTCCTCTAATTCCTTTTTGATCTCTGAAATGTATGGATGATCTTTCCCGTGTGCTACTTCCATGATAGCAATTGCCTAAGAAAAGAAAAAAATATTCATACAATCGATTCATATATAACACCAGGCTATAAATACTCGCTTCAGAGGTTTGAAACAGTCTGACACCTCGAGCTACTTTTTGTCCTCTTGTAGTCACAAACCCAGTAGGAAATAAAATGAAATTCAAAACTAAGTAATAAAGGTTTTACATTCAGAGAATACATCTTTCATCTTAAAGGATCCCAAAGCACCTTTCAAAATGATATTCCTGACAAAACTACTTTGAATGCAACCAGCTCCAGGACACAGGACTGCAAGAGAGGTGGGTAATGTTCTGGCAGAGGACTTAACCAGTATCAGACACAGCTCTGTTCTATGACTTTATCCTTCCACTGCCAGACTGAGGAGCAGGCTCAGTGCAGAAGTTACGTTAAGGCATTTCAGACTTGGTTCTATAAACTCTTCACCAGTTCCAGGGGCTACCTGAGCTTTAGAAAGTAAACAGCTGCTTAGGTAACCACTGAGGCAAAAGCAAGACTTTGTCAGATCTGGCCAGATGCTGCTGTGCCAACTCCTGGCCATTTCCCCTTGAGTGATAGTCAAGCCCCCTGATTTGCACTTTCTTGCCACCATCCACACCCCATTGGTGAGCGGGGGTAAAGGCAAGGTTTCCACTCAGGAAACAGGAGAACCAGCCCCAAACAGCTGTAATAAAAAGCAGTAGTATACAGGACTGAAAAAGGCAAGTTCAGAATAAATCTGAGAACATACAAAGACCACAGTGACTAGTTAAAGCTGGGAAATGCAGCGTCCTGGCCATCACTGCACTTAGTCACTTTCTCCTCAGGAAACTTCTCTGGAATTATGGTCTTGTGTTTGTTATGTGCACACATGAGTCTTTGGTTCCACCTCACCAGCAGTAAGAAATTACTCTGTTCCCCCTCCTGCCCAGCCCAAAAGAAGAAAGTGGGGCCTTTGGGATAAGCCACTCACAAGCTCAGAAAGAACAATGCTCTTGTTTTTCCACTGAATCCCAAACATCAGGGGCTGGGAAAACTTAGGGCAGATCCTGTAGGCAACTTTTGGAAGTGAGTCATTAGAAAATGTTTGTGTTGGGAAGGTAGCTGCCAACAAACCGACCTACAGGCCCCTACCCACCCCCTCCCCCATGTTCCTTCTGGCATAAATCCTACTTTTAGTCTAAACTTTTAACAACACAGCAAAGAAAACTCTCTGCTAATTTTATACTAGGCAACAGCTAAATATTAGAGCCTATATTGTGGTATCTTTTGCCATGGCTGGATGGCTCAGATACTGCTGGCTAAAAATTTGCCAGTATGTAGAAAAGAAGAAAAAACCCCACCCTGTGATATTCCACACCAAGTCATCATTCCTCAGTAGTCACTGATCCTCAGGAACGAAAATAAACTACTGTCCAACAACAATAGCAGAAGAGATTCAAGAGACAGGGTACAGACTAACTGAAAAACAAAATAAAAAAACCCAAAGAATAAGAAGCAGACTGCTAAAAAGGGGTGAAGAAAGCTGTAAAATCCCACTGCTGTATTTGCCAACTTCAGCATTACCAGATGCACTGAATTCCCTACAGCTATTTAAAAATCAATTGGTTCCAGAACAAATACCCACCCAAAGCAAGCCCAGTTTAACTTGGATTTAGAAATCACAGGCTTCAGTGAAACACTATGTGTCTTTTGTCAGAGCCAGGCATTTCTTCTGCCCTTACCTAGCGCATGAGGAGAGGCCGCAGTTCTGCTTCATTTACTCTAGTACAGCTCTAGCTCGCTCAGCGAGGAACCTACAGCAAACATTTTAAGCATAATCCTCACTCCAGCTGCTGCAGCAGAAGTCTGCTGGGAAAATGTTATGACCTTCCTGTCTACACGAGGCTGCATCTTTGGAAAGATCAAAACAGCCAGAAAGATCCAGTAACCAACCCCACTGCCACATGGTGAGTTTCCTACCACGCCAGACTTCCTGACAGAAGCACATAGCGTTCCAGCGATCTCCTGTCTGAACTGGTATGAATGCAGAAACTGGGAAATAAATACCCTCTTCAGGGCTTTAACTCCAGCTGTTCGGTTCTCCAGCGCGTTATAGAGTCTCCCCAGCTTCAGCCACATGGAGGCAACGTTCAGCGAGTAAGAAGGATAGTGTTTACTACGAGAGAGAAATGCATTCAGCTTTATCAAACCTGGCAGTTTCACAGCTCCCACTCCCTTCTGAAGGGGCAAGAAGGTGCCTCTCGCTGCCCCTGCCCATTCACTGCTCATCCCCGCTGCCAGGAGTCAGCACCAATTGTGTCTGGGATGGGGGTGCCTGTCAGTTGGGAATTGAACTAAACCCACCACATGCCTCTGAGCAGCTGTCAGATGGCAACGACTTTGTGCCACGAGTTTTAATCTAGCCAGCTACAGAAAGAGACTGCATTGTTGGTTTCTGGAGCCACCCTACACCTGCCGAAGTAACCCTGCTTCTATGCACAATGGCTGGCCTTTACTGGGGAGTGAGGGGCCCTTGCAGCACACACCGCACACATGCCAAGCCCTGCTCACACACACTGAGCTCAGCACAGTCCGGTTCAGCAGAGCTGACCTGGAATGCCAGGCTCAGAGCCAAAGGAGCTGGGCAAGTCCCAAGGAAGATAAATAGTACTGAGCCCCTGCGGGGGGAATGTTGGCTCCTTTTTTGTATTGCTTCTCTCTGCCAAGTGATCTGTGACTTTACACTGGCATCTGCTCCAAAGGGAGAGTTTCACTTGTGCTCCCCCCAGCCGACAAGAAAGTCGTGTCACAAGATGAGAATCTGCTTGGGGGATTCATGGCTGGATCAGATACAGTGTGGAACTGGCTGCCTCTAATGAACACGATCACCACAGGAAAAAACTAAAAAAATTCATCAGAAAGGATCAATTTTTTCCTGCACAGGCAGCCCTGCGCTGCCCTGCCCCACATGAAGCTCCAGCCTGCACATTCTCCCATATCTCCAGCTCCAGGACAGTGGACATCGGGGACATGAGGGCACCCACAGCCTCCAAATGCAGGAGCTGAGCTTGGCTCCAGCTCCCTATGCTGCTCAGCTCCAAGTCTGGGCTCAGCTCCCTTGCAACCCTGAGCCCTGTGCTACTGCAGAAAGGACAGACTAGAGCAGGATAGGATGCTGACCGCAACAGTGGGCTCTGTCTCCCTCATCTTACACCAAATACTGAACTGCAGGTACAAATTAAACTGCTTTAGTGAGCTGTTTCAGTAAAGTATTAGCATATTTTAAGATTGTATTTAAAAATATTTATATATAGTACAATATAGATAACCACCATTTATCTAGCTAAGGAGAACTAGAACAGCACCGAAGGTGGTACAATCTTATTTTGAGATCTCAAAGCAGGGATTTCAGAGTCACCTTCTACTATATTTTGCAGATCACATTCTGACAGCAACAAATTCATCCCAGCATTTAAACATTGCTTCTTCAGTAGCACTATTGCAGGTAGTGTGTTCATTCAGTATGTACTAAGAAAACTGATGTCTGCCCACACTTTTCTTCATTACTCACACCGCTGAATTAGAACGCTAAGAGAAAAAAGTATCATCTTTACCTGTATGGTCTGATAATTTTTTGTCCATAACGCAGTGCGCCTTCCCAGTCCTGCACATAGAGGCAGACACCCATGGCCTGGTACATCATATGTAACATATAAACATTACTGTCTTCAAACACTGCACCCATCTTGTCCAGGCTGAGCTCACAGATCTCCAGCAGTTCACTAGGAGGTATGAAGGAGTCAAGAAACCCAATAAACAAGTGGCCTCTCATTAAACAACTACCTGGTACCACCAAAGAAGGATCGACTAAGTTGTTCAGAATGGTTCTGAGAATCATAAAGTGATCACAGAACAGCTCAGGAAGTTGTCTTTTCTCTCAAACGGCACCCAGGCACTTATGCTATAACCCCAGAACAAGTCCAGTATTCTATGCTCAGGGGTATTCTGTTCATGAGAATTTTTTTCCCCTTCCTATTCAGACAGTCTACACAACTACCATCCAGATTTAAAAAGCAACAGGAAAAAAAAACCCTGTTTTCCCGAAGCACTGCCAGAGGACAACATGTCAGAAGATGGAGAAGTGAAATACCCACACGGGGTATTGAATCAGGCATGAGACAACCCAGGCTGCTTCTGGCCCAGTGAATCTTGACATCCCTGTCTGCCTCATACCACTGTTAACACAGTGAGGCCATCAGCAACAGACTTTCCAAACAGTCTTTCCAAACCCAGCCTAATGAGAGGTGTCCCTGGCCATGGCAACAGGGTTGGACTAGACGACCTTTAGGGTCTCTCCCAACTTAAACCATTCTATGATTCTAGGACATGGAGCAATACTTCAGTAGACTACCACAAGCAGACTCTTGTCTCTGGCTTATTGGCAACATCCATGTCCTGTACTCTTGGAAAAACGTTAAACTCCCCTTTGAGCCCATGGACAACTCTTTAGACACAAAAATGATGGATCAGTTAAACTTCTAATAATCACAGTAGGTCTCCTGCATGTGTTTCTGACACAACCAAGCAGACAAGACACCAAGCCAGCAGAGTACCAGTGAGACAAAGGATATATTTGTAGTGTTTGGCTCTCCTGAACTCCTCAATCACGTTTCTGGCATATTTGATCATGTCCCGCACAGTCTCTGCTGATGGAGGATCATTCAGCTTGCGGATTTCCAGCTTCTCTTTATCCTGAAGGAAACAAAACGGACATTGGAAATGAAGGTTCCAAGACCTACGAATAAATGTGCACCTGCTACACAAAACTATTCTAATAAAAAGACACAGATGGGAACTTAGCCTCTTCAAAGAATCAGAAAACAAAAGCTACAATGTGCACCTGCAATTTTTCTGTAAAGCCCTGGCTGGGAATCCTACAATCCTCTGTGCCTTCCAGTTCATCTGCCATTCCCTACTTTCATGAGGTCCCTTTCTTTCATAAGATGCAAGTGCTTTTCCATTTTGTGATGAAAACAGTTTTACAGAGGAAATTTCACTGCTTCTGAGAGATTAGGGATTAAAACAAATTTAGTTTTAAGATTAGGAAAGCCCAAATACCTTAGGGCTACCACCAAGTGACAGTTCAGCGGAAAACAAGATCACATTAAATACACAAAAGAATCCTTCATATCCAGGGACAAAATCACTTTTCCAAATATTTTGTTACTTCTGTTGGACAGTTCTCTTTCCTCTTAACTTTCTAACTAACTTACTGCTTCACGAAGAGTCAGCTGCAATGTCGAGACAACCTTTTGCTGTTTAAACCTTGCATTGTTGCTAGACTTTTTTCCTTATTATTTCATCAGCCAGCTGAGAGGACTACAGGGGACTCTTTCCAGAGCTGAAGACGGCTGAGTGATGGGTGATTCCAAGAGCAGCACATTGCTCGAATCACGGGTGAGATCCTGGCTTCGTTAAACTCACTGGCAAAATTATCAAGGTAACTGTGGGGAAAAACACAACTTTGGTATCAGATCAGCTTCAATCATAAATACTGGGAACTACCTGGAAAGAGAGTTACAAAAGATGATACCATTTACAGGAAGGAGATGGTTGTATGGTTGCTTTGGGACACAGCTCTCAAAAATACATCCTTGTAGAAATGGGTGGAAAAATTAAAAGAGATCTGGATGTTTAGGATCAGATCATGCCAGCCAGACTGATCTTGGCTGGAATGATGGACCAGCTACACAAAGCCCAGTTCTGCTAGGACCTCCACTGAAGGAGGACCAAAAGGTTGCAAGGGCACAGTTGTTAGTGTTTGCTGGGTTTGGGTACCTTTTCAAGTGCTATTCTTCAAAATAACAAAGACCTTGTTTTAAGGAACACTGACTGTCTTTGGCCTTTGACATGCATCAGGTGCTGCCTAATGAACCAAAACTGATCTGCACATCACAAAAGGCTGTGACCAGAACCAGCCTGTCTGGGAGAAGATTGGATTGTGCTGGGTCTCCAGACCATCCAGCAATGTCATTTGACATCACCTAGAACAGACTGAGATGTCCCCGCCGAGAACTGCAGCAGGATTTTATTGCAAACCATGACCCCAAAAATATTCACTCACTGGGAATTGGTACAAAACATGCAGGTATTAAAAAAATAAATTAGTTTGGGGCTAAATTATTTTGGCCAGCGTAGACACAGTCTAATTGCCTACTTTGTTAAAAGTTTTCATCTTTGTTTTGTAGCTCAACTTTAAATAAGCCTCTACCCAGAAACTTCCTGCTGTGTCATGATTACAGTGGAAAAAACAGTATTTATAAACAAGAAAAACAAAACCACCCCTCCCTTCTATTATCCTATTTTCCAAAATGTAATTTAACTGGATAAAAACATTACATCTAAAGCACCCAGGGTAGGTGCCTTCACAGTGAGAAGCATCTCTCATAGCAATTTTATTACCTTTTCTTTTGTAATGCACTCCCTGCAGTCACAATTAAAAAAATACGAGTCCCTTAAACGGTCATTTCTGTCTTCTGTAGGATACAACAGGTCAATATAACTAGTAAAAACCTATAAGGTAAAAACACAGCAGTCAGAAAAGCAGCATAACCACAAGTTTACCACTACTATTTCTGGTACAGGTAGTATAATGATTACTTATTCAAGCAGCTTGTGGGTCCCTGCAGCCACGTTACCTGTCTCTTCCCTCCTCAATTCCAAACCTCTCAGCTGCATCAGGAGTTGCCATTTGTGAATCCAACCTCACAGACAAGCGTTTTCTTTCCTATGCACTATGGAGGTTCCTTTGACTATTACCCCAGCTTAAACCCAGGACAGCAAGATTCAGGCATGGACAAGAAAACTGTTCCAGCATAAATCTCAGTCTCCTGTCAGGCTACAAAAAGCTGTCTTCTTTTCAGAAGTGAAATAACGATTTCAGATATTCAGCCTCGGATACATTACAGTGTCCTGGTTTTCTGGAGACTGGAATCTCAAATTTTTCTTTCTACAAAAAACTGGGGCAACAGCAGTCACTGGCAGCTTTAGAAACTTAAGACAAGACCTTTAGATCTCTGAAAAGAAGAGAGGCCCGGTGCTCCAGTTCTAGCAGAATGAATATCAGATTTATGTTAGCAGCAATATTTTAAAGCAAAGAAAACCTGCTTTTGAACATTTTAAAGGCCATTCACATGCACTATTCTTAAGTTTTCCTCTACTTCAGTGGTCTTCAGAAAAGAACCCCTGCAACTAGCTTTAATGCTGTTTCTAAATGAGAGCTCCCTCAAGAAACTTGTCATATGCACAGTGCAGCTGATCATTTTGCAGACCAAAGAGCAGCTTTAGTTCCATTTTCTCATTTATGGTTATTTGAAACATTTTGCTCAGATTTTGAGCTTAAAGTTTCTCTTCTTTAAAGTGAAATGTGCATGTAGGTTGATACAGTACACGTCCTTCTTATTTCTCTGCATGACCTCACACACTTTCACGTGCGCTCCTTTTCCTCCCTTCCCTATTTCCAAAGCAGGCAAAACGCGGGAACCCCTTTTTTACAGCAAAATCTTTAGAGCTGCTGCAATGCAGTGGCTACGCAAAGCCTCAAGATGGAGACACAGACCGCAAGGCCACACAGAGCACCACAACCACCAGCTGGCATTTATAAAACTCTTTAAGTGTCAGAAAAGCAAATGTGCAAAAGCCATGAGGTCCCAGAGATCTGATGCAGCTTCTGAAGACGTAATTCACTCAAAAGAAGATGCCAAGCATGCACAATGACTCACATTGCTATCTCAAAGTAAGGTCTCCCTAAAAATCCTAAAAATGTCTAGATTTCCAAGTAAAATTCCAAAACCAGGATCAGTGTGTTAGCAGTGACTGCCAACATCAGACATCCCATCGTTAGCAAACAGCATAAGAGAAGGTGCTCACCTGCATCACTAAACCTTGGCTCCAGCAACTAAACCCCCTTTGCTCACACTATTGAACAGCTACACTCCACAAATACAACCTCTCTGCTCTTCTTCCAAACTCAAAGTGGCAGGAGTTACAAAATCAAATCTGAACTTATTTTGATCAGAGTTAACCTTGCCCACTAAATTAACAAATGAGCCAGTGAAACTCTATGCAAACCCCACTCCCAGAGAGAACGTTCTGTTACTTTATCTCCTGCAGATACCTGAATATGCTCCTCAACTCTGTTTAACTACTTTTTTCCGCCTTTTTTTTAAAGCAAAAAGCAGCTCTGCTGACAAAGACTCCCTGCAACCCTGCAAAGCTCATTACGTGGTAGAAGGTTTCAAGGTAAATCTAGAGCCTTCCTTAATTTCACAGAATCTTGCTCATCACCATTCAGCCACATCCACCTAAAAAACTCTCCACACCCTTGTTCTGCAAAGACTGCTGAGGTGGTGACTGAGCCCCATGTTTTGTGGATGCTCTGTCCAAACAGAAGTCAAAAGACTTATCTGTACCCATTTACCTTGTTTATTCTGGCTCAAATTTCAACACATTACTATTATACTGGAAACTATTATAGCAATAATACTTTGCTTTGATCTTGGAATTTCAAAGTGCCAGTCAAACATCAGTAAATTCAGCCTCGTTTTACAGATGGGTAAACTGAGACACAAGCTGGCAGATGCGCAGAGACTGCTGCAGGTGCCCTTCCCTTGTTTAGCACAAAAGGATACTTACTGCCTCCGAGAATCTCTTTGGTCCTCCAGAACCACTCTGGTTTTTTCCAAAACAACATCTTACACTTCACTAAGAAACAAGAGATCTTACCTCCCTACTACTCAATTGTCATCAAACTGAAATGAGTCCTGAAAAGCAGAAGGGATCTTCACAGTATCACATTTTTAGGATGCACATGTACAGAATACATTCAAACACAGCACACTTACCTCTTCTCCAGGCTCAATCTCTTTAACAGCTCTGACTTCAGCCAAGGTCCCCTTGTACGTTACAATGACATTTGGGCAACAGCTATGGTTCATCAAAGCCACACTGTAAAAGTAGAAACGTAAAAGCTTTTCCCCCCTGCCACAACTAAAAATAAAAAGTTAGGCAACACTTCATAAAACAATTGGTCTGAAAAACCAAGTCAGACTCTCTCTGTGAGCTGTTTTCATTCTAAGGTTTAACATGAAGGCTTTAACCTTGGGAAGATCTGTTGCACTGTTGTTTATTCTAATGAAATGGAGAATGGCTCTGTTAATTAATAATTACAGTTTTTAAATCCTGTTACTGCAGAACTAGGCAAGTTACACTCCCATCCTTACAGTGCTACAGGACAGCTGAGGCGGGGAGTTCACATAGCTTCACTATCTACATCCTGCTTAGAAACCTGTGACAGACTGTCCTCCTCAGAGGAGAACACATTTAACCTAAGGAAACAAGCAAATACAGGAAAACAAAAGTAATTTGCTGCACTACAAGTTAAGATGGGTGTTAACATTTGAGCTGGTTTCTGTGCAAACATAAACAGCCTTCATGCTTGAAGGGGGAGGGAATAGACCTCTCTCTGCCTGTTCCATAAGCACGACTTACACAAAAACTTGAGGCTGATAGAGAAAAGTACTCCCTGCTTACTACCAAGCTTGAGGAAAGTGTAATTTGCTGCTGCTTTGAGGTTAAAAGTATAATGTTAATTCCTTCTGTTCCAAGCTAGAAAAACAATAGTTGTCTCCTCAGTCTTTTTAGCTCTTAACAAGTATAACTGAAGTGGGAAAGATCTGGCTTTTACATGCTGAGCATTTACAACGAATGCTGTTGGATATGTTTCCACAACATCCTAGTCTAATTATCTCCTCTCTCCAGTATGACTCTGATCCTGGGCATTTCAAGGCCTTAATTTCCAATCTGTAGATCAAGAATAGGGACTTCAAACCTGCCAGAAGGAGGGACCGTGAAGCAATGACTGTCTACTACTGCCTGCACGCAGCACTTGGTAAAAACAGGTTCTGCTTTAATTTGGCATCTGTAGGTTTCAAATTACTTTGGACATGGATAAGCTATACATAGGCTACACCTCACAAGAAGCCAACCTAAGCAGTCAGTGGTAATACTTTCAATATGAGGTTTACAAAGAACAAGGGCAGGAAATACTCTTCTCTGTACAACATTAGGTAGGAAGGACCGACTGAAGTGGAAAAAAAAAGTTCCTAAAGCAAGATGTGCTACCCCTTATCCACAAACAGCAGATAAATCTTATCATCTGCAATTTATCTGCAAAGCTAAGAAGCTCATACACTTTTTTCCCCTACTGTCACAGCAACATAAAGCATTACAGTTTTTAAAACATATTACATGGCTAAAACAAGTTGTGAAAGGGATTTGCCTAGGCACAAAGGTAGATAGGATGTTGTTCAGAGAACACCAGGTGAAGGATTATTTCCAGCCAAAACAGAAAAGTTTTGACACCTGCAATCCATTTCTCTTTGATCTCCACATAATGTCCCTGTCCAGAACCATTTCCTACCAACCTGCGCATAGTTCACAATCTAAACTTCAGAACAAATTTCAAGTGCAATTTTAGCAAAATTACCAGATTAATAAAAAATGTTGCACAGAATTTGCCACATTTTATCGGCTGAATCAAGCTACTTTAAACAACACAAATTGCTTTATTAAATTTCTTTCAGTAGAAAACTACTTCCATACATGTGCAAGAACCTTAATTTATTTTTAAATAAGTTATTTTTCTAAAAATATTAAAATCAACCTACTCAGGAAATATGGCTGATCCCAAATGAGAGAGTTCTTCATCTTCAATTGTGAAGCCATTACAGTTTACCTGACCAAAAAAAGAGAAAGACTAGATCAGCTTCTGGTCAGCTAAGTACTCCACACTCAGTTGTGACATTCTCATACTTCAAAGGTAATCGCAGTAATTTGCTTGCAATTGTCTTTCCACCTCACCAGCACTCACAGGGAGCATCTACAGGACATCTGAAAGTGAAGTGCAGGCAAAGTCCCTACCTAAAGGAATGTGTGGGACACTAAAGAACTGACAGTCCAACACTGGCACCTGCTCAGGACACATCATCTAGTGGGTTGGCCTTCCAAGGAGAAATCAAGAGAAACAGGGCTTGAAGAGAGCACCAGAAAGTGTCAGACAAAGCAAGACCACTAGAAACACCCAAAAAAGCCTGACACTGACAGGGCGAAGAGCTTCTATGTGGCATTGAGAAGTAAGGGCCAAAGCAGAACACACACAAGGAACAATGTGGGATGAACAGCAGCAAACTCGGCCAGGCCAGGGCAGTGAGGAGCTTTGATGGAGCTGATGTTACAGAGACCTGTCACAATACCATCTGTCATCAAGGGCTGCACACACCAGCCACAGCTAAAGCACATATGAAGAACAAAGGCAGTGAGAAAGACTTGAACCTAATAAAAATATCGAATAGGAGGGGACAGAAAAAGGACAGAGTATGAGAGGAAGTGTATTTAAGCAGGCACAGGATCAAAAGAGCTTGTTCACAAACCTTTCTTATTGAATAGATTCAAGCAGGTTTTTAAACCTTCTCCTCCTTTTATTCTCAGTAAACTCAAGGGAAATTTAGAGGAATTTCAGCTTTGTTTCATGTGGTTTGCATGGCTAAGTGACTAAAATGTGCCTCATTCAAGTACTTTATTCCACTTTCACTGCGAGTCACAAACATGTCAACGCAAAGAAAAACTTCTCCACATTCACCAACATCTCCCTACCATCATCAAAGTGGTCACAGAAGCACCAGTAAAGCACTACAATAACTGCTGTCAAGCGGCCAAGTCCAGCTGCAGCTACAACAGGCCCAGGAACAGACAATCAAGTACAGTGCAGGCATCTGATCTAGGGCAAGAGTCAACAAAAAAATGCTACTAAAAAATTGTATCTCCCAGGTGAAATAATTTTGGATGATTAAAAATGCACAAACACTTCCCAAAGTCACTCCTCAGGTATGAGCTGCTCAGGATGAGCTCACAATTAAGGAAAGCAGCTGTTTCTCTGAGTCACTCACTAGTATCTCTGCTACCTCTGCCTGCCCTTTCCCCTGCTATTTTTAGTAAGGTAATACCCCAAAGCTCCCTGTCTCTCAAGATGAGCATGCTGTTGCACTAGCCAATGCATGAGCATACCAGAACAAAAACCTGAACACAAGAACAATAGGAAGATGATATCAACAGCAAGTAAGAAGGCTACAAAGGCTGACATGAAGAACAGCTTGATGCTTCTGAACCACTGGGAAATGTTTAAAAATATGTTGTGAGATATTAACTCCCCTCCACTAAGGCAGAGACAGCCCCCTTTTTGAATGCATCATAGCAGAAATGACACAAGAGGAAGATCTAGAAGGCATGAGATACCACTGTTTTCACCAGCTGAGTGCATGACTAAAAGTGGCAACCTGGAAGCAGTAAAGAGACTGCACCAAAAAACCCTGAGCTTGAGGTTATTCTTGATGGTGGAAAAAAGAATGTGCAAGGGGAGGCACAAAATTAGGCAAGGTCTTCACAGAAAAGACGAGATGCTGGAACTTGAAACAAAAGGGAAACTGTTTGAAGAAGATGTCAAGGTGAGACTGAGGAAGACAGGTGCCAGTCTCAAGACCTTTGGTTCACATGAAGAATAAGATATGCTTTCCCTTCTTCCAGAAGGGTTTATGCTGGGACTAAAACCTCAGGAAGTTGTGTCCAGTAAAATACTCATGAGGAGCATCCAAATGACCTCTGGAAATTTTAGTTCAAAAAATGGCAAAGTCCACAGTGGCAGATAGATGCCTCATGATCTGGATGAACTAAAAGTGACACCTAAGGGTGGCATTAAATATTGACAGAGAGACTGGATGGAACATCAGATCTGCGAGTCAGCACTTCACAGAAGTCAGCTACAACACCATGACCTGGTGGAGCTGGTCTACGACAGGAAATGAAACAAATAAGTCATTATAGTGACAAAATTGTAATCTTTGTGGATTCTGGCTATATCCTAACAAATATTAAGAAACACCACAAGAAACTTGGTATATTGAAGCCTTTAAAATACCCCTCTGACAGACACAAATTGTAAAATCTTCAAAACAGAGAAAATTTCCAGTTTAAGGGAGAGGTACAATTAGAAACAACACAACAGATGATGAGCTGACACTAAATGTGCTAAAGAATCATTCTCCTACAGAACAAAATTACTTCTGTATGAAGGAAATAGTAACTGCACCTCATTGGCCCACCAGCCAGTTTATTGCCATCTCAGTTTTCATCACAGCAGCCAACATCTGCCCCCATATAAAAAAAATAAACTTTTTATTCAGACAATTTTACAATTAGTACAGGAGGAAAAAGCAGATGGATCTGTCAGTATTCCACTGGTGTGTAATGCCAGCCACTACAATAGATTCAGTTAGATGCATATGAAAAGCAGGTGAGGTGGCACATTTCAGAAGTTATCTAACAAGACATCTGCCTTTCCCTCAGCTCTCCAGATGACCAAAGCGCACTTGAAAGCCACACATCAGATAAAAGTTTGATTGTTCTTTCTACTTCTCTGAAGTTTACTCCCTGTGAAGGTCAAACGCAATGATGGCCTGACCAGCAAGGATTTCCACAAGTTTGAAGTCTGAATGAAGGATTTTGCCTCTGCAGGGTCTCAGACCAGCAGCCTTCCATATAAGTCCGACAATAGCTGCATTGTGCCTGGCCACAAGAAGCCTAACTTTGACAAAGTTAATACAGACTGTTTCCCTTTTTCTTCAGTGTTTGAGAAGCACCTCGGAGAAGCCTGCAGCAAAGTATCTCTCCCCTCACTACTGAAATGGGACATGTCCAGCCACTTCTGCTCAAGAAAGTGGATCTTCTCCATCAAGCACACTCAGCCGCCCCTAAGATAAACAAAGAACTTCCTTTTCCATTGCTGTTAACACTTTACCCCTTTCACAAAGGCTGAACTCCTAGAGCACCATCCACCTGAGCAGGCTGTGCTCTAGCCAACTTACTTGTGCAAAGAGAACTACAAGGGCAGCATTGTCAGGGAACTCCAAGTGCTTTGAGTAAAAGTGATGAAGAGCAGCAATGTCGTTCTGAATCAGCTCTCTCTTTTCATTGTCTAGTTTGTCAAGGTCTGTGGACAAAGAATACATTCCATTTCAGTAACAGGAACTCTCCCCCGTGAACTGCAGCCAGACTTAGGTTAGAACAGGGTTGGACTTAGAAACCCCTCAAGGAACAGCTACTTGGAAGTACTGCGTCTGATCCTCCATAAACGTAATTCTGCTTCTGTCAAAGCCACACGTGTGCTGTAACATCTAGATTTACAATGAATGTTCCAACATCTTTATGTTAGCAGGTAAAAGGACACAAATTTCCCTTTTTTGGAAGAAGGGTTATGGGGTTTGAAGCGCATTTGTTAGCACTAGCAAACAGGCCTGTCTCTCAGCTGTTTTAACACAACCTTATGGGCTACTTGGTCCTATCCACTGTGGTATGAAGTTACACTCCACACACTTCTGAAAACATAGCTTACGTAGTGAAAGTCTCATACAGACCTAATCCTTGTAGGCACAGAAGAGCCAGGCTACTGCTAATAAGGAAGGCTACTTATTCCTGCTTCTAAAAGACCTGTTCTTTCCAAGAAAAACGCCCTGTGGCCAGTGTGATATGGACCCAACACAAAGGGTCAGCACCAATGCTAAGGCTAGTCACCAGGGATTCTCCTTACAGCAATTCCCTTCCCTCTCTTCAAGAGAAAAGCGTTGGAAAGTTTCTTCTTTATTCCCTCTCACACAGTGGCAGTACCACCAGTTCACTCCTGCTCTAAAAGGACTGGCAATTCATGACTGTTCTCTCTCCAACTCAAAATAATAGCAGAGAGAAAAACATGCGGGAAGAGAAAAGGCTGCACAACAGTGGGAGAAAGGAGAAATTATTTACAAAAGCAGATTTGGAGAAGCACAAAAAACTACTGAGGAAAATGAAATGAGACGGTTTGATGCGAATGAGGACAATTTGGAAATAAGAAATTCTGAGCTTTCAAGTTGACAGCCAGGTGCCTTCTCCTAGCCTGTACATGGTGCTGCAAAGCATTAGGCAACTGCAAAGGTGTGCTAAGAGATGAGCAGAGTCAACAAGGCAGAATGAACAGAGGAAAACCAGAAACAAAAAGAAGTGCTCCTAGAGCACCAGGAAGACATTG
This sequence comes from Rhinopomastus cyanomelas, assembly GCA_013400115.1. NCBI lineage: Eukaryota > Metazoa > Chordata > Aves > Bucerotiformes > Rhinopomastidae > Rhinopomastus > Rhinopomastus cyanomelas. Next base: position 50,248 of record VXBP01010786.1, on the reverse strand, counting down.
CAACAGCAAACAAATATTCCAGTTGTTTAGCTCCCGAATTAATAAATTATTGAAGACAAACTGTTACGCAGAATATAGAGAAATTATTTCAGTATTTACTCATCCTCTTGAACCTCAGCTTTTACAGGCAGGTTAGGATGATTACCTGTGCCTCAGGCAAATTCCAATGTTAGCATTTTCCACCCCACTTTACTTCTCCAGTTGTCCCAACAGGAACTTTGTTTGGGAAGCAACAAAGACTGTAATCTTGCTGTGCTTTGTTACTCTGCTACCTCAATTCCTAGTAGTGACTGCATTTATTCAGCATTTTATAAAGTTCTTTTTAAGCCATCAAAGTGAGAATTGCTAATACACAGATATCTTGTCTTCTTGCACATTACCTCAAACAAAAATAAAGACGACAGATCAATGTAAACCATGCCAGAATGATGACCAGTCCCCTAGCTGCTCAGTGTCTAACTCTACCTCACCAGACATACATAGTAGCCTTCCAGTCAAGAGTAAGCCATTGCCTCATCTCCTTCCTTGGATTATTTTGGACCATTTAGGACATGGAATTTCAACACAATCACATATAACTTGTCAGATTTGACTGGCAGTGACAGATACTGAAGCACAGTCCAGAGAGTTCTGCAATTAGCCCCTTAGTCACTGTCACCATCAAGCAACCGTGCTGTTTCTGATTTTATGCCTCCTGGTAACAAACACCAGCTATTTTAATTTTACAACATCACAATTCTCAAAAGACACCAAAGTACTAGAAAAGCCATGAGATAGATGTATGCTACATAATTAATTCTGTTGAGGTTTTCACCCTTGTTTCACAGCCCCCAGAAGCTACCATGAAAAAAAAAAAAAAGGCAAAAGCACGAACTTTGAAAAAAATTAAGAACAAGTCTCTTTGTTTACTCTCTTCCTCCAACAGGAATGGGATGCTCTGTTTTTGGTTTTGATGGAAAGGGAGGCAGAGAGAAGCAAGTCATGAATACAGATAACTGTCTGTTTACCTGCAAGCTGTTTTTTACTTACGCGATTCAAATTCTTTCACAGCAAGCAGCTTCTCTGACTGTGTTCTTTCAGGGTGAGTTTTCTAGCAATAAGAGAGGAAAAAACCAACAGGACAATATTTTAATATTTTGGTAGGTTTGTCTACTGAGAACTTCCTACCTGTAAAACAAACCCAAAGCCACTCTGTATGGTATCTACAGAAATTCATGAACAGCAACGAGTTAAAATTACTCCCCTTAGTAAAGCCACAAACATTCTCTCCGCAACAAATTAGGCAGCTAAAGATTAACTCCTATCAAATTTATACACATACATTGAACAGTATTTTAAATATGTCATTTGCTTTGTTCTAGACACCCAGAAAGCTGCTAACAATAGCAAGCAGGCAGGAGACAGGCTTTGCTTTGAGGAAAGTGAATAAACTGACTGTTGACAGAGTTCAAAAGCAATGCTCCATTGTTGGCCTAAGGCCACTTCTTTGTAATCTTGGCCATTAAATATGGCTTTGCAGGTGGCCCAGCAGCTGAGGTTCAGGGACTACGGTTTGCATATTTAGCTTTTATATGACATGTAGGGTTCTTTCCCCCCCTCCCTGTAAGCAATAAAAGCACAAATTTATTCCAATGATTTTTTGTCATTAAACATTTTGATTTTGTTTGTGGATCACCACAAACCAGGCTGTAATTAAGTCTCACACACATGCACTCACAGACATCTACACAGGCAGCAAGAATGCTGCTACCTTCCCAGCAGGCCACCAAAATCCTCACTACATACAGTATCCAGGTTGCCCTTGTCATATAAGCAGACCTCAATCACACAAACACACTTCAAAGAGAATTTGTTTTTATGGAGAGAGTTTAGAGCTCCACAAAGACACAGCAGAATAACCTTGAAACTCATTAATCTCATCCCCTCCCTGTAAGCTCTCGTGTTATCCTCAGTGTCCATGCAGTTAGGGAACACTGAAAAGGAGGTTAACATTGCAATCTTACTTACTATAATAAAAGAGTTCTTTCTCAATGTCTGTTTTTCACCAGTTAACTCCAGTAATCTAAAACAGTCATACCTGAATACCTCAGAAGCATTCTTTGGAGTTCTTCACTCACAAAAAGACTACACAACATAGGCAGCTGAAAAACTGCACAACAGATAACTGCTTCATGCCTGCAGGCATATGCCAGTCAGAACGCTCCGCAGACCTTACCCACATATATCAAGTCTTATTCTTCTTTCTCTTCACCAACAGAGCCCTGGTGCTATCCTGCACGTGGAACCAAGAGCCTCAATCCACCACAAATATCACACACACCATTAAGCAGTCAGTAGACTCTTCCAGACTGTTCAACAGTACCTTGGCTGTGAATTGCAGCTACAGTTTAAAATGTCACTGGCCGTTTGCCACCTTTCCCTAAAAGTCCCCATCTGGACTATGGTGGCCCTGATGCTGCTGCAGTGGTCTGATGGTCAGTGCTCTGGGTGAGACCCCTCTGTAAGCAGGAAGCCAGAGTGCTTTGCAAGGATAGTTACTGTCGGTCAATGTTCATCTTCCTGCCTTCCCTGGCATCCAAAGCAGGAGCAGGCATCACGAGTCCAGACTTCTGCTCACCTGTTTGGCAAGGATCCTCGCCGTTAGCCTCACGGTCTCTGAGGGATTCCAGTTCTCCCCAAAAGCACACATGGCAGAACACTCCAACTTGTGCATTGGCCAGTCTTCCTTCTGAAAATGTACAAAAATATTTATAAAAATAAGCCATGAAGATAAAGTGATGAAAAAGAGGATGCAGTAAGTCCTGTCAGATCCTAGAGGTCAAGTGAAATGTGTTTCCTTTAAAAAAATAAGATGACGCTCACTAAATCCAAACAAAAGCTTGAGTCACATTTAAGGGGTCCAGCTATCCTGCTTTTTTCAAACAAATTCACAAGGGATGAGGTTAAGGTCAGAACATCTTTATTTATTCAGTGGAAAAAAAGATAATTAAATGACGAAGAAGCAAACAGACAACACTATTTATAAATCACCAGTTCTTATTGTTCAGATCAAGCACGTGAGGACAGAGTAGGTCTGAGCTTGATGGCTCTACTGGGTTCATTTCCATTTAATATCTTGGCCCCTCATTACAAGATGACCCTGGTGCAACCAGGAGTAATGTGTCTGAAGTCAATGGATTCACAACCACCGAAGAATCGGTACATGTAAGGTCAAAACCAGACCTACTGAATAGAACTATCAGATTTTTTTCCTTAAGTGTTGCAGAATAAGAGTAGGGCTAGGCAATGAAAACACACTAAAGACAAACACATTTCAGTCAAGAACACAGAGCAGATTTCCAGCTCAACAGTTAACACTTGGAGCAATGGCACAAGGTGGTGGTTTTTTTCCTCCAAACTAATAGAATCTTTCAAAGATGAGCACAGAATCACAGATCCTGACATAGGTTGTCCCCATCCAAATAAATTTTATTTATTTGAATATGGAAATTCTTATTTCTATACTCAAGCAATGTAGTTATTTACTTCTGCATCTCATCCCAGATACACAATGACAGCAGCACTGGGTCAGAACACACCTACAGCATTTTGCCTGTAGCATTAAGATCTGCCTTCAGACCAGATTTAAACTGGTGGAAGACAGTAGCAGAGGATAAAAACAAGCCACAACAAATCTGAAGGAACGTGCACACTTTAAGATTCCCGCAGCTGTTTAGCCACTGATGGCAGAACCCATTTAAGACACCCTAGGCTACATAAAAAAATCTACTCAGGAGCAGTAGGTATGACACAAGTCTATTGGGAGATGCATTCTTTCCAGGAGCTACAGCTGGAGGCCACACAGGACAACCCAAGGCACCTCATAAATCAGGAACCTCCGTGTCTCCTGCCTTGACTGGTTCACCTATTTCTTATTTACAGGTTGTGCAGACTGAAACAAGAGCTGAAATCATTAATTTCAAATTAGTACACCAAAACTTGTTGTACTGAAAATGGCCATTATAACTGCCCCCCTGTATGGCATTTTAATTGCCCCCACAGCTTTATTTTATTGGGACAATTAAGGTGGACACCCACCCCAGCCTTGCGTGTGGCTTTGAAACAGACGATATTCAAGCCCTCACAATGTCAACTTCACTGTCCTTGATGTCTCATTATTGTATTTTCAAAAAAACCCCTACGTACACGCTGCCTGAAATAAGCTCCAGTGTAAATGTTCTAAGAGAATGTGGCAATACAGACCAGGAGAACCAAAATAGTATATTATACTGTCATCATGTCATGTGAAAGGACATTCTCAACTGTTCTACAGCTGTTACATCACAAAACTCATCCCCTGAGAGGCCAGTTTCCTGCATATGCCCTAAGACCCTTTCTGGAAAATTCCCTTTACTTGGGAATCCACAGAAGAGAGAGGCTGAGAGAGACTCACAGCTCTTATCCCTTCTTGCACCCCCATGATACCCAACAACTTGAGTGCGATTGCTGGTGTGCAAGCAGGACAGACATTGAAGCTTAAGTCTTGTCTGACCCGCATCCATACACATCAGTTAAATAAACAACAGAGACCATTCAATAAAACAAAAATCAAAATGCAAAATCAGATGCCTGTCTCAAAGCAGTGCTTTTAAAAACCTGTTTGTTTCCTTTATTCTTTACACATTGCTAATTAAAATCCTTCCCCAGGCAGAATCATACTGACTTTATACACAGTAGTACGGAGGTTAAAGGGATAAGATGTGGCAGAATTGTACAAAATGACATAAAAGCCTGTAACACTACAAGAAGACAAAGTATTGATGAGAGTAGTACCTGGGATGGAAACACTGACGGTAGCTTTCCCTGAGATCACAGCAGGATGGAATTTTGCATTCTTTTCCACATTTTTCTGTAAGTAGTTTGAATTATAACAGGTAGCATTGTTCTAGCTGAATCACTAACGCTACATTAATGATATTTTCTTCCTATTTTCATTACATCCACAGTCTTTTTTCCCTTCATTTAGGAGTGAATGACAACACTTTTGGAAGGGAAGTTCTTTAAAGCTGATGCTTTTCACATCAAAGCATGGAAACGGTCTTCTCCACCAAGTTCTTCAAAACTATTCTACCATCCAGGACTACTGGATTATTTCCTGGAACGGTGTCACATAGCTCAGCATAAAAAACTTCAAACATAAAAAAAAAATAAGACTGAAGTCCAAACAAATGTCCTCACACCTCCTTCCTCACATGGACCTTTTCAATAGCATGTAAAATCTGTTGTATTTCACTTAATGAAAGAGAAACACACAAATACCAGACAGGAACACTGGACAAACCAGTGCAAGGCTTGAGCACATTTCTTCAAAAGCTTAAGGCCCAATTATGTCCAAAAGGCATCCAACTCTCCAATGGAATTTCAGAAAGGCAACTTCTGATGTCTGATATTATTGGCAAAGTTTGCTGCTTGGTCAGGGACTTCAAGAGTTTTACCCAGTCATCCTTCCCTACCATCACTTGCCAAATGCTGCACCACCACAGGGTATTTGATTTCCATGGGTTAATGTTCAAAAGGTTTAGAAGACATTTATCAAATAAAATTACATGGATAAAGATTTCACATTTCCCCCCCCCAAGGCAGTCTTAAGCAGGGTCTGGCAATGTCAGATTCCTCTTGTGCAGAGCCATTACAGCAAGAATTTCTTATTTTTTCTACAGCTTACCAAAGAGGAGTGGGCAATTACTACAAAGACCTAATCAAAACACATCTGTTTGATGCCAATTCCAGGTCTACAACTATGTTTTGAGGCTAACTGGTTAAAATACAGTGTTCCTTACTCCAGAAATACTAGCTACAGAACTCCTTAACATGGCACATAAATATTTCGTTAAAAATTACATTTAAAATACAGAAATCCGCAACAAAAACACCTCTGTTCTCTCCAGATAAATAGCTATGCATGTTATAACAGAAAGACAAGCTCCAGCAGCTGGTTCACGTTCATCACATCCACAATCACCGCCACATAACTCTCTTAAAACATTGCCATTCACTGTGTTTCAGCTGCTAATTTCTGAGGAGAAAAGAATTAGGACAGGTCTCCTGCTGCTTGACTAAAATTATTATAATTTAAGAAGTCAAGACCTGAACAGCTGCAGATGGGATCTGAAAGCCACTACTACAATAAAAGGCCTACGCTCTGAGGAGACAACGGAGAAGAGAATGGTGTGAATCAGCTGGAAATCACAAATCCTTTTAAAAGGAAAACACAGCAAACGCAGGCTAGGTCCCACCAACCCACATGATACTCAAGGTAGCAAGGACAGGCAGCGAAGACAGCTTCCACTCTCATGTACTCACATTTAGGGCCACCTATGGAAATATCCATCTTAATATAGGTCAAACTTAAGGTTTTTTATCTTAAAAGCAAAATAATAGAACAAAACAGGCAGAAGACACACTAGCACTAAGTGAATTGTGCCAGTATCCATGCACAGAGAGCCCTAAATGAACCAGCCACTCCCTGCAAGACTGTCTTCTCAGTTCATCTACCACCTAGCAGAACTTCAGCAAGTCAGTGTATCTTTGTGTACCTACATCTCCATTTGCAAAAACAGAAAAGCCACAAAGACTGCTGTGAGGCTTCACTAATTAAATGCACCAAAAGTATTTTGAGAACCTAAACGAAGAATACTGTATGGTTCAACAGAGCGGGACACGCATGCTTTGTCACTAGCTTTACTTGCAGTAACTATGTTATTCTGAAAGAGAAAAATAAGTAAATTTCATTCAACAGAATGTTTTGTCTTTCATTCTGAAAGACAAAACAGTAAGTAGTTTCTCTTGTCTACTTATGACCCACCCCTCCACACCACCAGTTGTCAAACTGAACTATAGTAACAAGGTATAGTTTCATACCGTGGTTAATACCATGTCCTCATTGGAAATACGCAATTTTAAGCCAAACTGAGGATAGAAAACATGGATTTACAGAGAAAAATAAAAATCTAGTGAGCAATGCCATCAAATTTCAAGTGCAGCCCCGTCCTTTTATCAGTGTTGCAAGAAGTCTTGCATCCACTGAGGCAAAGGGAGACATTTTGTTGCACATGCCAGTGTTACAAGTTCAGTATCAAGGCACAGATACCCCTTTTGGTTTTGACAAAGAATTGTTGAACTACTGAAAAGTGCCTTTGAACAAGACAGGGACAAAGATGCAGTGCAGACTGTCTGAGCAGCATGTACAGTCAGAGAAGACCAGTTTCTAGAGAATATTATGCTTGAAGGTAACTTTGAAAGAATGTCAAAGAATTCAATCTCAGCAACATCCACAAATTTCATCAGACTGACTCAGAACGACCCACAAACATGGAAGATAACATTATACCAGCTAGGAAGTCAAAAGCATGTGACCAGTAAGAGTGAACTGCTTTCATCTGTGCTTGTCACACCATTGTCTAGACATCACAGCATCTAAAAATGCCTTTATATCTAAAGCATCACACTACACACCAACAAAAAGAAAAGATTTTAATTTACTAACTTATCAGACAAAAGAGAGGACGTGCACTTGTGTAGTGGTTCTGTTTTTATTCTTGGACTATGCCCCACTAGTGTATTCTGACCACCAAAAAAAATTAAAAGGCAAATTAAGAAAATAATACTTTAGCCAGCAGAAAGAGAGAAAACACAGCTTTGTTCCTAAATATGAAGGTATATATGTTATCAAGGCTACAAGTCAGGATTACTGAGAAAGGGACTGAAGAAGAGACTTGGAGGTAAAAGCAGAGCACTGCAGATCACAGAAACAAGTTCTACTTCCACCATGATACCTATCTGCTATTTTTCCTGGCACAAACCACTGCACACTCCTACAGCAGCAAACTTTGCTTACCTGCTTCATAAACCATTGTGACTTTTATATGGTAAGCAAAGAAACTACCAATATCAGCTAAAAAGCATCAAACAGGCAATAAATTGCTTTAGATCAAGTATTTCCTTCCCTCATCTGATTAAAATCATTCTAAGAAATAATGTAATATGGAAACATTTCTTACAAATAAGCGTTTTTCATGAATGAATCGCGTGTTTTCTCTACTGTGTCCTTAAAACTCATACAGATTTCTCTCATCTCAGCTTTAAGGATGCTCATACATTAAGGGTTTCCTTTCTTCCCAGCAACTGCTGACTGTCAGTCTTTAAATATTCTTGCACCATCACAGATTTTTTCAAAAACTTATTTCTTTTAAAGCATTTTGAGTCCTCTTGATGCTTCAAAACAACAGTTTCCCCCACAGTTCACAAAAAAGGGGAAAATACAAATCTGGGAAGATGACAGAACTAAAACTAAGAGGAGGTCAGGTTCACTTCGCCACTTGTGCAATGGGAGAGCATAGAAGGTACATGCTTGAAACACAAGCAGCAGCCATCTCCGAAGCACTTGGTAACTCAACAGCCCAAACAATGGAGAATGCTTTGCATGCAAGCCACGCACTCAACAGCACACTGCCATGGAGGAGAAGGTTTGGATTATTTATAGCTTAACACATAGCTGCGTGCCAGACCTCTGGTGACTCAAATCCTTCACAAGCACAGTTCCATGTTCTGTGCCCAAAACCACAGATCTTATATACCTTATAATATCCAGCTAACAACCCAGCTGAGTTTTTCACATGCAAACCAAATAACTCTCTTACATATCATGTTGGCTGCCCACAAAACTAGGCACTGGTTCTGGAAAACTACTTTTTTTTGAAAGGTTCTAAGTCTAAAGTAAAAATGAAATTAAGGCTGCATGCAAATATTGTAGATGCCTTCATATTGCTCTACCTTAATGTATACTTGTACTACATTTTCACAGTTTTTTTAAAAAACAAAAGTATACAAAAATAATACAAGCTGACAGAATGAGCGTTTGGGACAAAGCACAGTATGTTCCAAATTGTTGTGACTACTGTCAGCTGTGGCCACTCAAAATCTTTCCAAAGATTGAAAAAAAAACCCAACCCTAAACCCAGCAAAACCCCCTCAGATAGCTATTAGGTGGTTTTTCTGTTAAGATGCAGACTCTCACCAGTTTAGCAAATGAACACTAAATTACCTGGTTTGTGCTTAAAAAAAAGAAGTAGTGAAGCCATAATGAGTGGGATGATAGGCAGCTCTAATCAAAGTCTCAGTGGTACTAAGCCCAGAAGCTACTGATCTTGAAATTTCACGCAGTCTATGTCCAAGTCCTGTAATTGTCCAACGCACAACTCCATGGTCAGCATCTGGAGGATGCAAACTGTCTGGACTGCTGTGAATCAGAACTACCACTACGGGCTATCAATGCTACACCAAAAAAATAAAAGAGTTCATCAGTCTCCTCCAATCTTCACAAATTGGTATACCATACCTGACATTCCACATTGCAGTAAAAGGCCTGTTTACATCTTCCACACTTGGACAACCCTTCTTTCCTGAAAAACGAAACAGAAGTTATTCTATTCCGTGACTCTGAATGAAACACACGTATGCTGTATTACTACCAGCACGGTACTTTGTGTTTCACAACGAAAGCTGTATTTCCCTCAGAATACTGCAACCTCAGCTTGGATCCTATCTTCCAACAGCAGACACTGCTTTTATTTGTTTAGAGTTTCAAAAGCAAGTTTTTCCTAATAACTGTTAGTACACAAACCCACTTGACTGTCCTGATAAATTGCTGAGTTTGGAAACAAGTTATTCTATGCTCTTTGACTGACAGCACCATTTTTTTGCATACACTAAGTTCTCCTTGTTTTCCAAACTTCCCAAATGCTCTATGTACTTGCCCACCAGTATCAGCCATTTGTTTCTGCTCTGTGGACTCCCTTTCTCCCGATTACAGAAAGTTGTTTTCTGAGTAGCTGCCTTCCAACACCAAGACAACATGTTACATTATGAAATAAACTTTATTCTTCTGGCACCACACAGCTTCTTACTGTCCTTTTAATGTCTGATCTGGTATCTCTGTGCATTCTAAGGTGACCCAAGCCTCTCTCTCTGCTTTTTTTGTATTACTATGTAACCCGATACAGGGAACTGCCAAAAGGAAGGTCTTTTTCTGCTTCAAGTTGCACACGTTGTAGCAGATCTCATCAAAAATAGGCCATGTGTTACCCAACATGTGACATTTTAGCATAAAGGCATTAGGGATCTCTCAATGGTATTAAAACTTTAAAACATCTACGTACCCTGCCCAGCCTAAGTGGCAAAAAAGTTATCTTAAACTGAGGTAAGTTCATTTGAGTAAAACAAGGAGTCTCCTCATACAGTATGGTAGAGTACAACGCTTCAGACGTCATTCAGAATAAGATGTCTTGATATTCTGATTGTTCTTGCAAAGTAGATGGCACAAGGTTAGTCAGCTTGACATCTCAATTCTGCTTGCTCATAGTACTTACCTCAAGCTCAGAATTTGTTACTTTAAATATATAGCTATCAGATGCAAATAATGTTCCTGTCTTCTTCTACCCATTTTGCTGCACCAGTTTTAGGACCATTTTGCAAATTTTTGTCTTCCAAGACTACTGCTGAGCCCACAACCTTTCTCTTAACACTCTTGGCAAATTCAGTAAGCAGAGCTGAGAACCAGGCTGCTGCTGGAGATGTTCGTTTAAAGCTATTCCAAACATTAGTACTACCTCTACAACATTACTCAATATCAATGGAGCACTGAAAGTATTCCTCGGTTCTTCTATAGCAAGAAATCTTCTGGATGTTATAAACAAAACCAACCAGTTGCTTTGGCACTAAGGAAATTGTGGTTAGGTAGGCATAACATGAAAAAAACAAAACTTAGGAGCTCAGGAAAGCCACCAGTGTGAAGAAAGACAAAAATAATCTCAATTCTACAAATTAATAGGATTTGCTTCACTGAATTATCTAAGAACTATAGAAGGTGCTCAAATGATTTTATTCACTCCTCTCTTTGCATGTGAGAAAGGAAAAAAGACATGGTCATGAGAAAAAGAAATGCGTGAGTTAAGATGACAGGACAAGAGATTAAATGACCTACTAGAGTGTAATAATTATGTTCTTTGGCTCTCAGTCTACTTACACAACCAATACTTACATATTAGTAAAAGCAGCGAAAGTACAAAAATTGTTTTTCATTACTGAGGCAAACGCTAATGTTTGCTCTGAATTATAACCAGGTAAGCACTGCAAGTCTTCAGAAGTCAGGAAAGCACCTTTTGAAAACATGGTGTGGTGTGATATGCCACAATGTTATGTCCATGTCTAATTTTCTAATAACCTGAAATCATGTGTTTTGGAGTTTATTTGAGTTTCAGAAAGATTTAGAGTAACTGCTGGATACCTGCAGCAGGTCAAACTACCCCTCCATACAGGCAAGGGGGACAGTTGCTGAGCTCCCAGAAAACTGAAGCACCCTGCAGTGTACCAGAACCACAGAACACACAGCAGCCAGTCTGCTGTGCCTGCAGACACAGCACTCAAGGTTAAACACACAGCCACACCACGGCAAACCTCCACACTGTCTGGGCTTTGCCGTAAGCAAAGCCATTTGCCAGTGGAATGAGAGAATCAGAAATAAAGAGATATTACTGTGTATTTCATATAATCACAGAACTCCAGGGGTGGGAAGGGACTTCTGGAGATTCCCTAGTCCAACCCTGCTGCCAGAGCAGGATACCTTACAGCAGATCCAACAGGACCATGTCCAGGCAGGTTCTGAATGTCTCCAGAGTCAGACTCCACACTCTCTCTGCGCAGCTCATGCCAGGGCTATGTTACCCTTACCATGGAAAATTTTCTCTTTACGTTTAGATGGAACCTCTCATGTTCCAATGTGTGTCCACTGACCCGTGTCCTATCACTGGGCACCACCAGTCTGGTCCCTTCTTTGACACCCTTTAGATACCTGCAAGCATGGATCAGCTCTCCTCTTAGACTCTTTTCTGGGCCAGCTTACAGATATACACAGAATTTACACACGCGCGCACACACACATATATATATATATATATGTATCTTCCACTTGCACCATGGAAAGACATACCAGTGGTTAGGCAATTACAAGACTCTCTGTCAGAACTTCATGAAAAGCAGTGAAACGGGTTACTACGGAACCGGGATCGACGGAAGCTCCCGTGAAAGCCAGGTTACGCCCAGACCCACGTAGTGTCACAAACACATGAAGAGCAGAACTTCTCTGCCTCTTCTCTGCGCTGCTAATCCGGGGGAACCAGCTCTGAGGCAAAAGCCTCGCCACAGAGAACAGCGAGGAGGCGGAGAATTGTCAACAGAGGCCCTCGAAACCCCTTCCGATTCTCCGCGTGACCCGCGGCTCCCTCAGAACCGGCGCGGCCGAGCCGACGGGCCACTCTCCGCTACGGCACCGGCAAGGCCGACCCTACCCGGCTCCCAGGCTCGCCCCGGCCGTACCTGGCGAAGCAGCGGTCGCAGTGGCCGCCGCGCTCGCTGGCGGTGAGGACGGCGGTGTAGGCCGGGCAGCTGAACAGCAGCTCCCCAAGCGCGAAGTGCCGCTGCGCCCGCAGCCCCCGGCCCCTGCCGGCGCTGAGGAAGCGCTCCAGCCCCGCGGGCTGCGTCGCTTCCGAGCGCATCCCGCCACGGGAAGGGAAGAAGCGCCGCGGCCCGGCTCCGCCGCCCGCAGAGGCCGCGGCCTGGGCCCGCCAGGTCGAAGCGGGCAGCAGCCAGCGCCTCCTCCGGGCGGCGGTGGAGCGGCGGTCGCGGCTGCGCACCGGGGTTCGGAGCTGACCGCGGGGGCCGCGGCCTGCTGGGTAGGCGGGTGCTGCCGGAGGCCCTTAGGGCAACAGCTCCCAGCGCTGATACCGACACGGAGGGGCAGCCTTGGCCGGCAAACCCACTCAGCCACCGGAGCGGACCCCATCTACAGTACAAGCAGTAAAGCCATGAGCTGTTTTGCTCTTCAGGTGTCGTAGACGGTTTGGTAACCAGGGCAGGACTGAGCCCATGCCACTGAAGTGCCTTTCACGTTTCCTCAGTGTTATCCAGGTTACCTCACTACCCGTTGTGGTTGGTGTCACCTACTGCGCGGCTGCAGTGGGACCTCTGCAAGACTTATTTCTCCAGTGGCATGAGGAAGCAACATCACTGAAAAGTGTGGAGTGGGCAGAAAATCGTAAAACACAAGGGGAACGGGTCTCTGGAGATAGCCTGCCCATGACTGCTGCAGCTGAACCATCATGAATCATAGAATCGTTTGTATTGGAAATTACCTTTAAGGCAGAGTAACCATTAACCTAATTGTCTCAAGACCACTACTAAACAATGTCCCTAATCTCTATATTTACATGACTTCTAAACATGGTCAGGGATGGTGATTCAACCCCTTCTTGAGCAGCCTGTTACAAGGCCTGATGACGCTTTCAACAAAGAAGCTTCTCCTAATGTCCAACCAAAGTTCCCCTGACACAACTTGAGACCATTTGTACTTAGAACTTACGAGAAAGGACCACCACCAACCTGTCTACAGCCTGCTTTCAGGTAGTTATAGACAGCAATAAAGTTTCCTCTCAACCTATTCAGCCTAACCAGCCCCTGCTCCCCCAGCCACATGTTATAAACCTTGTTCTTCACACACTTTTCCAACCTTGTTGCCCTTCTACTGAACTCTGAGTTCTTGAGATGTGACTTCTCCAGTGCCAACCAAGTACAGGGAGACAACTGAGCATGAGCCCAGGGCCTTGGCCAGCCCAATGCTATCATTTGTGCCATGTAGATGCCAAATTTAGGTTATAGTTCAGAGGCTGGAAAGCCAGCCATCCTCTTCTAGTATTTTAGGATAATGTCCTGTAGCATGAGCCAGAAAATTCCCATGGACTTAAATTTTCAATTGGCTTCTCTTGAGAATCAGTCAATCAGAAAATAAATGAGCAACAAGAAGTCTGACTACTAAAGCCTCCAATAGGAAGAAAATACTGAAATGCAAAGTAGGAATTCCCATCTTAGAACTATTAAGACTGGAACTATTACTGAAATCCAAATGCAAGCCCAGATGAACCAATAAAACTTGCGTATCTTGAAAAAAAGTGCTACAGCTTTGTGCCCAGGTATTTTGCATATAATTATCAGTTATACAACAGCCTAGTACAGCACTAAGAGAATATTCCTTTCAGAAATATGAGTAAAGCATTGAAGTGAATGAAAATATTTTTGGTACCACTTGTAGTTGATGAGCAAAGTAGATTGATACCAGCATCCAAAGACTCATCTCTGCTATTAGTGTCTGTGGGGTTCGATTTGTGTTATGGTATTTGCATAGTACATCATTGGTCAGCACCTTTTTGACTAAGCACACAGGTTGAAACCAGACTCAAAACTCACACCCAGTCAGAGGATGAACCAGGCCTGAAACAGAAGAAAATAAGTTGCAGAGGCTGTGGGTAGGGGTCCCCAGGTGATCTGGCCAGGGAAATTAAGGCCTGTGTTTGCCCTCAGGCCCCTTACTATTCCATATAACTAACATTTTATATCCAGTTACATATCTTTAACTTCTTTGATATACTCATCCATCATGACATGATAATACTGTTTGAGGCTACTGCAAAAATATATCTGTGGACTGGCATAATTTGAATTTGTTACAACATCAAGTTTTTTTTACTAGGCACGAGGAAGCAATGAAAACAGTTTCAGTCACCTCCTCCACTGAGTTAAATGTTAATCGTGACCCACTGTAGATCTACAGACAGCAGGGATGAACTGCATGCTGCATGCAAGGCTGCCATTTACTATATCCCAGTTCAGTGTAGATTGTGGGTATCTAGCTCAAAGGTCTAGACTCTTAATTATAGGCATTTATACAACTAAGCACACTTTTAAATAGTAATCAATAACGTATTCACTGTATGAATGAATTAGCATTAACTGGGAAACTGCCCTTATACTCAATCCTGTTTGATTAATCGATGACTGAATTTTAGATAGACAAATAGAGTCACAACCCCTAAAACTATCTACTTTGACTTCTTAGACTGCAGAAGCTATTGAAATCCTTGAACTAATTCCTGCTCAAATTGAACCAAAGCTGTTAGGAAGAAAAGTCTTAACTTTAAAATGTCCTTAATGATTGGTTTTACTCAAAGCCTACTAAACACATACACTTTATTTTATTGTTAATATGATTAGTTGTCTCTTCAAATACTGAATCTTGTTGCATTGTAAGCTACTTTGAAAAGTTCTCAACAGTTTTCTTTCTATATTAGTACTTTTAGACACTGGTAAAATGAAATTATTTGGCAATTACTTCCAAAACCTGACAACATAGCATTCTATGCTCCAGTAGAAAAGTCCTGATTACACTAAGGAAATGATAAATTCCTACATTCTCTAATGAAGTCAGGATTTAGTTTCTTTTTCAGATAACATTATATCAAAATAAAACAGGCGTAACAACTCATACACACTATCAGACAAATAATTTCAAAACAATACCTTGTGCCAAACCACAGACTTCTCCAAGATGACCTAGGTTTGCTTAGGAGGAGGTTTCTTTTGGGGGAACCAGCTAGAATGATGGCAAACGTTATCACACTCCTGTTCCACATTATCACCCTTGTTGAACAGCTGACAATTTGATTATGCCTCAGGTAATGAGGAAAAATTTGAATTTCAGTAGTTCTCTTTTTTAATAAACAGTCATTTAGTTTTAAAAACAAAAATAATAATTTACTAAGTAGGCTTTATGCCACCCTTCAAAATGCTGCTTTCCAAGAGATAATGCCTGAATTTATTCACAAGAGTGAAATTCAGCACCGGCCTGCAGCCCCATTCAAACCCTCCAGGAGAAATTCAGCCAGCTGCCTGCATAGCTTTTAAATGTTTTCAAGAAATTACTCTGGTTTGATAAGTTATTAATGAAAACAGTTTTGTAACTGTTTTGTTAGTGTATTTATCTCATCCCCCTTTTTCTGTATTTATACAAAACCTGTAAATAAAACATGCTCTTTTGGATCTCCCTATTTTATCTGTGTTTTCACATGTTGATCAGATACTCTGAACATGAGTTTTTGTTAATGAGTTAGAACATCTAAATAACTATTATCTATTGCAAAACACAGACTTGTTAACCAATTCATGAAGACTCCAGCCATATAAATTACACATGCAACTGCTGAATAAATAGACATCAGGGACTTTAAAGCAACCAGAGAAGGACTGGATTGCTCTCACTCCCCACTGCTCACAGGATGAGTCTGTACCCCACAGGACATTTGGAGACCTCTCAGAATTGGGTGATAAAATGATACTGGGCTAAATTATGCCTTACATCTGCGGAGACTTGTACTTCTCATCTCTTCTGTCTTTTTTCAACTTCCGTTACATCTGTTTTAAATATGACAGATGATGGCTCATGAAAGCATATGAAGTAGGGTGTAGGTTTAAGAAAGTCACAGAACAAAGTGTTGTGCCTGCTTTTTGAATTTCTTAAAATTAAGAAGTCTTTAGAAGCAGAGCTATTCACCTTCACTCACAACCTTGGAGCCACTCCACAGAAAACCGTGTGCATTTGACAGGAAAATATCCATCCCTGTTAGTCACTTTTAGTTAGGCTTAATCACTTAATCTTCCAGAAACGGTACTGCCCGAATCGCAGACCATACTCTTTAGGAACAGCTGCACGCCCTGTGCCCAAAGCTGTCTTTTTGTGTTATGTGTCGCCGCAGACGTTAGTAGAAAGGTTCTGAACTTGGAGAGGGAGCAGGGAGTCACTTGCTAAGACACAGGGCCTGGAGCAAACTGGAGGGTGAGCTAGGAATAAACAATAAAATCAGCTACAGGGTAGGTACAAGGAACGAACACAAGCCAGCAGCTTATGTGGAGAGAGAGGACAAAAGAAACCATATATAACTTTTTCAGTATTAATGCAGTTATTTCCAGAGAGCTCTGGTTCACTAACCTTGTATTTTTTTTCTCTTTTGTTCTTCAGCTGTCCAGCGCAGGTATTGACATCAGGATAGCTAGGGCAGCTGGAAGCATGTCCTGCACTGTGGTGCAAGTAACAAAAATCTTACGGTTGGTTTAATAGGGTTTGTGGACAGGTTTCACTGCTCACCCTAAACTCTATCTTGATGCAGGCAGGCAGCTGTTTCTGGTGTTTTAGCAATTTGTGGGCAAGTTTAGGTTCAGAGATTTGCACCTTATCAGCTGGTGATTAAGTACAAGTCTATATTGTTCTTTGTGAACCCTAGATTAAGTGTAAAGGTAAAAACTCAGCAGAAGCTGGAAAATGCTGCCTTTCAAGAAGGAAAAGTGCAGTTAATCACTTTTGGGAAATAACCTGCAAGGTGGGAGTTCAAGGATGGCAGTGGGTTCAGAACTTAGTGGGGGTTGCAAGCACAACGTATCACCAGTGTGTCTCTCAGCCTGGTGTGCTCCCAGCTCCCAGCCCTGGAGGGGCTTGACAACCAAAGTCTGTCCGTGTGTTATCTTCCACATCTATGCCACAGATTGTTGACGTGCTGACAGTATTGACATTGCTCAGTACTGATACACAGACAAAAGTGGTCTACACATGCCCTGACTCTGGTAATAGTCAGGCTGTTTCCAACCAAAGAGGAACTGGTGGAAAAGGAGGAGCTGGACAAGCCCATAGTGTTCTCTCTTCAGAGACATTTGTGATAGTGAAAGACCCTGAGATTTGAAAGAGTTTTCCTTGTGTTTCATGAAAGGAAGAAACTCTTTACCACCTTCACCCATCAGATGCCTCCTACAATTTTATAAATATTAGCATCCCTACTGCAAGTCTTTACAGGGGAGAGTACAGACCTACAAGAACTGCAAGAACAAGAACTAAAGGCTCAAGTGGAGCCTAATTTGTGGACATGATTTACCTGGGTTAAATATATTTTAACCCATTCATTTGAAGTTTACAAATGTTTTTAGTATGTCATTACAGAAAGCTTGTATACAAATTTCCGAAGACAAAACCTGACAGCAACACAAATGTAGTTTCAGGAACATATCATGATGACAGAACTGGATGACTGTGGGGAACGGGCAAGGGCAGCTGTTAGGTGTGAATGTGACACTCAACACTCAGATGCTTGCAGTTCACAATTTGCTTTTATCAGAATCAGCAACCTCACAACTGCCATTCTGTGTCTGCCCCGGCAGACCTACATTAACCTTTGCTTATGGAGCCACGGCAGGACTCAAGCAAATAAAAAAATATAGTATGTCAGATTCTCCACTGGTGTAAATCAGCATTTATCGACTGACTTTGAAGGAACAGCACCTGCTCACTCAAGCCGAGGATCTTACCCAGTGCTACTATAGCATCATTAAGTTGTCACATTCTTCCTCTGCCTCTCCTTTTGTCATCTAGCTGCAACTTTTCTGAGTTGAAGACTAGAGAAGGGTCTTTGATCCTCTGATAACTCCTTGAGGCTCCCTAAGATAATTGGCTAGGACATTTCCTGAGTCATCCAGGGTCATATTATTTGCCCTTTTACTTGGAGAAGAATTACAGGCAAAAGAAAATTCTTGGAGCTTTCACAGATGCAGGTGACCTACATGAGTGCTGCCATGTGTAGCAGGTCAGGCACCCTTCCTGACATGAGGGACACCCCATTGGCAATGGGCTGTGCTTAAGCTATCCTGTTACTGATGTGGAAACAAACTTCTCAGTGTGATCTGGGCCCTAAAACTATGTTCCTTTTTTGTCCCAACTCACTGGGAGTGCTGGTAAAGGAAAGTGGGTGAACTGCTTTTCTGCTGACAGAAGTATTTACACAGTGTAATCAAGCAATCTCTTCATATTCTCTAAAATTCTCATTGAAAGGTCTTTTCTGCAGTTCTGATAATGATTTCCAAACCTCTGGGGTTTTTTTTAGCTTCAGTAACCTTATGATCACTGAAACTGGGTGGCATTTCAGTAGCCCCACCAATGCTGCATGAAGATGTAACATCACATCTCTATATATTGGCTGCTTTTCTACAGCCAATACATGTGAAGATTTCATTAACAGTACAGTCAACGATAATTTATATTCAACTCAGCAACAAAAATGCTCAAGTGCCAGGCCTAAGACTGACTCCTTTCTAGCCTTGCTAAAAATACCTTTATTCAGTGATGACTTTCCAGTGATAACTCATTTCTGAGATTTGTCACTGTTCTGCTAGTGGGTGTTTCATATTTTAATCAGAATTGTGCAAAATTAGGTCAAATGCCTTACAAATGTCTCGATATATCGCACCAAAGCAGTTACCTTGTCAGCCAAATTTGTAATCTAATCAGGTTTATCTGACTAGACCTGTTTTCCATAAAACCATGCTGACTGGCATTAATTACTTCCTGCCCTTTCATTCTTTATCAGTTGAATCCCATATTTTGTTATTTTGCCCTCACCTCACCTTCTCTTCAGTTTGATGCTAGGTTAGCTGCCTTATATTTACCAAGGTCATCATGTTTGTCCTTGCTGAGTACTGGCAAAACATCAGTCTTCTTCCAGTCTTCTGGAATTTCTCTATTATTTCAAGGCCCATTAAAAATTAACATGTGGAAGGAAGAATCTCCCCCAACAACTATTTGAGATTTCACAGGCACAAGTTATCTGGGCCTGATGAATTACACGTTTTTATCACAAGGAGATGTTTAACATCCTATTTGGTTACTAATGGACTGAAAAAGGCCCTGGCTGCCCGATATGATACTGCTGTCATCCCACTTTTTTCTGAAATGAGAAGAGACTTGTTTACTGAATATGGCTTTCTTCATTATTAATGATTTTACCACCTTCATCTGGAAGCTGGCTGATTCCATTGCTGGGCTTCCTTCTGCATATAAATGTGCTTCAAAAATATATACTTCAAATACTCTTCTTTTTGTCCTTTTTTTCCCCTTTTGCTGCACATGCAGGTATTTTAAGTTTCAAATTTCTGTGCATAATTACTCCCCTTTTACTTCTTTTGTTGCAGGCCACTACTCCTCCCTGTAATCTCTGCCTTCTGCAAAATGAAGTAATAGCTTGAGGAGAGAGAAGGGGTAGGAGAAGGTTGAGTATTCTGCTATCTTCAGAGTCTCTTTAATTATAAGGAATATTGTCCTTACCTTCTTACTTTAACTGTCCCTGTTTAACTTCACAACTGATTTGGCTGCAACCAGTGCCTGACAAATCATTGATTTGGATGGTTTCTGTGAACCAAAGATCTTTAAGCATGCTCCAGGTGGAAGGAGTAGCAGTTATACCAGCTTCCTCTTATTCCCTTTTCTGGTGTTTCCTATTGATATAATTCACATACACAGAATTGTTGGTTTCTCTGTCAACCACTTCTGCTTTTCCTTCTGTGACTGCTTTTCTACATGGACAGAAGCTGAGAATACACAGACTTTTACTGAGAGAAGAGCCACCATCCATCATCAGATGACAGGCACTTTTACTTCTTAAAAGAGTAAATCTGATCCAGCAGAGTCCTAAATATTTGTGAGCAACCCCATGCTGAGAGGCTTCACACCACCAGCAGCTAGAAGCCTTCAGATGTGTTTTTACAGTGCTTCTGCAGTGCTCTCCAAGCTTTGTTCTTGATTCCAACAAGAGCTGTGGGTAGGGATAGCATTTGAAAATGAATTCAAGTATAGAGTGTTTTTATTACAATCAATAACTTGGGGAATTCTCATACCTTACAAAAACATTTTTATGTTGGTTTTGCTTGTTTGGGATTGTGTTGTAGGATTCCCGTGCATCCCATCTGGAGTGCCATTAATGTAGTGGGTCAGAGACCCCAACTACATTTTAACCAAGAACTTTTACCTAAAGTGTCAGAGACAAAAGGAGCGTTTAACAAAACCACTAACAAATGGTTTTATAATGCAGGCAATGAAACAACTTCGTTTGGTGAAAAAGGGTCACAGGACATTTTAAATCAATCTCAACACCACACATCAGAAAAAACCCATACAATACATAGACATACGGAGTTTTGTCACAATGCTTCTACACTGAACTGAGATAAACTGTCCAAAATATCTGCATTGTGGACAGTTCCTGCTTCTCTCTGAAATCATAGCAGTTGTCTAACTTCAGTCTTGATCCTCATAAATCTTCAAAGCTCAGGGTTCTCACAGTCTCTTCAGCTGAACACAAATAAATTAGTAGACCTTGACTATTCCTTTCACATGTACATTTTTGTCAGACGCGATAACACTGTCCCTCAGCAGCAAAGTGAGTGCAGCTCCAAACAGACACCAAAATGAAGGCTAAAGAAGAAGGCAAAAGTCGAGGGGGGGGGCTAGAAACTTTTCAAGTTTTTACACCCAAACTTTACACCAGAAAACATGCAAACTTACAGATTCTGTTCATCCTTTAGAAGCATAACAGGGATCCATTCTGTCTAGTGGAGAGAAAAAAACTGTAGTCAAAGCCTAACAACACTTAGACTTGTTGTTTACGTTAGTCAGAAGAAAGCTGTCAGGCCAGGTACTGCTATGGTACATTTACACTTAGCAAAATAGTTACTTAAAAACAAACTGCACTTTAACCACTTGCTAGAGAGCTAAAATATGTATGCTTCTATACACATGCAACATTCTTCACATCAGGCTGACTATGCTCTTTGGGCCTTCAATTCATGCAGCACACCTTTGGGCCTTTGGATGGAGGAGAGCACTCAATTTGTGGTGTTTGTTCAATAGAAAATAAAATATTCTTTAAGATGACAACAACTTGGAAAATCCCAATACATAAGAGGGAAAATGAGGCTATTTATCAACAGGTCTGGCTAATAATGCTTATTTAGATCCACGCAAGAAACTATGAAATTAAAGATATATTGTTTTGATTTCTTATAATCTGTTTCATTAAAAACAAAGAGTGCAGGACAAACGTATCATCCATAAACTTTATTTCAGATGTTGACTGTGTTGACAGAAAGTCAATCTCTCCAAACAGTAGAAAACTAAAACCAGAAACCATCATCCCCAAAGGTGAATATGGTACTTTTCCTGCAGTGCTTGCAGAAGAGTAGGGCTTGTCTGTACTTCAAGAAATAATTTAATTTGCATTATATGTTTAAGTATTAACAGTTGAAAACTGTATTCAGCTGAATCCATAGCTGAATCCTCAGCAAATACACTTGGGACATGATTGAGTCCCTACTGCTCAAATCAGTGTGGGAAACAGTGTTGAAATCACTGCTCACCAGTTCCAAACATTTTCAGTGAAAATCCACAGAGACAAAACTTTCTTAAAGAAAGGGAAGAAAGAAAATGAGTCAATGGAAAGTTGCTTCTCAAGGGAGTTATGTAAAAAGTAAAATACTCAAAGATAAGCAGAAACTAGATGAATTGAAACAATCATGAAAGCAGTAAGACCATGTATTGTAGTCTAAGGAATGAAATAAAGATGTGATAATTCACAGATTTCACACAATTGCTCAGGTTGGGAAAGAACTTCAAGATCATTGAGTCCAATCTTGACTTAATCCTACTAAACTATCTCTAACAACTCACCACTAAACCATGTCCCTGAGCACTACATCCAAACAATTTTTAAATACATTCAGGAAAGATGATTTAACCAGCTCCCTGGGGAGTGTGTTCCAGTGCTTCGTGAACCTTACTGTAAAGAAGTTTTTTCTGATATCCAGGCTAAATCCCCCCTTGTGCAACGTGAGGCCATTTCCCCTCATCCTGTCGTCTGTCACCAGCGAGAAGAGACCAACCCTGCTCTCACTACAATGTCCTTTCAGGTATTTGTAGAATGTAATAAGGTCTCCCCCAGCCTCCTTTTCCACAGACTAAAGAGCGCTAAAATAATAAAACTAAGTGGATACATTACCTACATAAACACTATGGGTGTTTGAAGTTCTCCCTTTATATGAACAGGCTGCCCAGGGGAGTTGTGGAATCTCTTTCACTGGAGATGTTTAAGACCCACCTGGATGTGTTCCTGTGTGACTTGGTCTAGGTGATCCTGCTGTGGCAGGGGGATTTGACTAGATGATCTTTTGAGATCCCTTCCAATCCCTAATGATTCTATGAGTCTATGATTCTATGACATCTGATGATGTGTTGAGTGGTACTGAATTGTGCTTCATATATTCAGAGGTGTTTTTACACCATCGAAGGCATCATCATGAGCTAAACAAGCTGCTGGTGAGTCAAAACTGACACAAAGTAGTTCCTTAACACATAAAGTTAGTAATCTGAAGGAGGATTGCTATAATTATGGGTTTTTGTGAGTAATTTTAAAAGACATTTGGACTTCAACAAATATTTTTGGGGTCCCTTCTTCAAGACACAAAGGCTGGTATGGGTAATCCTTGCGACTACAAATATTTGTCTCAAATTGACAAGCTGAAATCTGCCAGTTGCCTTTGTGCTTCCATCTCCTGCCCCTTTAAAATGAAAACTTGATTACTCTATGAAATTAACAACAGTGAAGGCCACAAGAGATTCACTGGTTAAATTACTTTAACTTTTAGATTTCTGAGCATTTCTTATTATACCCAGAATTTGCTAGGCATATGAATGAAAAATTCTGTTTAAATTACTACATTTCACCAGTCCATTTTGACTTATTTTGACCACTGGCTTAAACAAGTCTGAACTGCCTTTCCATGATGGATTACCACCTTCTGATCATAAAGGTATCAGGTCATATTAATCTTCTGTTTCAGCTTGCCCCATCAAGCCCAAGAATAAGAAAGAGTCTGATGAAGAGTTGTACAGAGTTCCGCTCTCTGAGCCTTAGTTGAGATAAATTAGATGTTCTTGTTTAATCTAACTTGCTCTGAGTTTGGTGCCTTGTGATCAGGCTGTCACAGCCATCTGCCTGTCAGCATTACCATCTCACTGGCACTATCACTGGGTCTTGGCAGAGTGTAAGCAGCTTGTGGTGTCTCCCCACCAAAACCAGCCCCTCTTTAGGTGGATCCAGAGTCTGTTCAGGAGAAAACTGGGTGGAAACATAGAAACAGTGTGCAGTCATAAGAGGATAAGAGGTGGGTAAGAGCAAATTGTGAAGATTTTGACTGATAGGAGCCAAAAAAAGTAAAGACAACAAACAGACCTTGAAAGCTGATCAGTCATCCTTTAAGTATCTGCTATCCTTTGTGTCCAGTACAAGTATTAAACAGTCCAATTTCATGGAAGTGCTTGAATCAACACCTATGACAACTGCTGTTGTATTTCAGAAGCACAGATAGGTAATTGATTATAATTTGGGCTTCACTTTGAAATTATAATTAGAAAAATATGTAAAGCTATTTTTTTTCCATTTCTTCCATACAAGGGATGTTTCACTGGCCTAATGAAGATGAGAAAGCAGTTGCGATTTATGTTTGTCTGATTTTGACATTTTCCTTAGTTTACTTAGCTTACTAGCCGAAAGACAAATAATGCCTTTGCCTCATGTGGAAGTCCACATTGAAATATATACCTCTATACACATTTTGTTATGCTTAAAGGCAAATAGAGAGGGAAAGGGCCTGTTATAAGAGAAGACTTTTATGAAAAGTTCTAGATATCATAATTGGAATAGAAACAAGGGGGTCCTATAGAAATGTAACAGAACACTGCAGAAATTACTCTAAAATCTGTGGAGCATTACGTCTTTTATATTACCTTTTTTGAGCCATTGTATGGAATGTAATAGAGGTATCTAAGCTATAGGATAGCACAAAAAACCCAGAAAAGTACCTGCTGCAGAAACCTTATAATTTTGTGTTAAATTCCACAGGAGTTTTCCATAAGGGATGGTCTGTTTCTGAGGTGTATCTTGTGCGTGTTTCTTCTCCAGTCCTGTGGTGATCTGAACTTTGGTTTTAGTCTGCAGCACATTCTGAATGCATGAGTAGCCTTTTGTGGGTAAAAAAGAAGACAGTTCTCTGTCTCATTAATCTGCAGATTCATATGGAAGTCTATGCTGTCTTAGACAGGTCACCATCCAGCTGCATGAGCCATTGTGTTTGAGTTTTAAATGGGGATGTACAATAGGCACTGTGCCTTCTGGTGTAAAACATACACAGAAAATCAGATACCACTTCCATCAGCAACTGAGGTTTTGTATTATTTCAATGAACTGAGGGCCCTGGAGCTAAGAAGTGTACATAAAGGGCTACGTAGCAGCATCCTTTCCTGACTTGGTAGAAATGAGAGAAATGACATTTTTTTGTCGGTGATATCTGAGGCAGATAGATTATGTATGAATCACAAATACAGGACTAGCTGTACATTAAAAATACTACTTTTAGAAAGCCAGCCAGTTCAGATATGGGAAATTCCCAATTGTTCCTACTGCAAAATTAAAAACAGTTTGTGAAGATTGTTGCTAAAGTCAATACAACAGAGATTATAAATGACAAAAGGGTCTGAGGTCCTCCAAATTTACAAAGGAGAAAAAAATGTCAAAACAGTAATAAACCACAACTAGGTCAACAGGTCCTTCCCACACGAGAAAACCAATGTTTAACAGAAGTGCCTCTGAAACTTTTGAAGAACAGAAGATTGGTAGAAAAGCATTTCTATGAGAAATAAAATGTGCCTTCCTGTCAGGGAGGAAGGGAGTTGCAGAGTGCTTGAGAAATGGAAAAAAACCAACACATTAAAGCCTGATATGAATAAAGATCAGGTGAGAAAGGATGTCACCCTGTGGCCTTTGGAACTGTATTTCTGCTGCCTCCTGAAATTATGTTTTCCTGAAACAAAGGAACAGTGTTATGGAAAAGTGGGTGCCAGATACTTTAGGAAAATGAGACACAGCGAAGCGGATAAAAGAGACAAAGACAATAGCAATCATATGCAATAAAGTGAAGGCAGCTGAGGTCTGAGACAAAGGTGAATATTCTGAGCCAGCAAGATGACTGAAGCAGGGGAAGGAAGAAGGGAAAGGTGATTCACAATAACATTTGAAAGACATTGCCTTGAATATTTATCAATGTCACAGCAAACTTAGCTTGACAGCCTTGGTGGCTGACTTTGTTCTTTTAGCAATTTGCCACCCTTAAGATGACAAGTAGAAATGTGGTTGAAAGGACTAGTGTTCATGCTCACATGCCCATTACACAGGTATTGTCATGCTTTTACAGCTTTTCTATAGATATTGCTGAGGTATTTCTTGTATCAATATCCATCAGACTGGATTCAGTCTATGCAACATGGGCCGTTGTACCATTACAAAGATGTGGAGGCAGTATGTCCCTGCCACACAACAGCACATGCAGAGAATTCTGCATGGCTGCATCAAGTCCCTCACTTGCTGGAGTCCATTCAAATTACAGTGTAGGTCCTATGCCCTCATCAGTGACTCTGCCACATCTTTAATTTAGAAATAGCTAAAATAATTCTGAAGTGATTAATCCACATGATTGATGATGAATACAAAAGTACTCAATAATTATTTTCCTTTTGGTTTATAGAGAAGGTCTAATTTAAACTGCCCTCATAAGAACTATTTCTGCACATACCTGAAGGTGTTCTGAAATGACTGGTTCCCAAAGGTTAAGATGCAGCTACTTATTAAGTACCTTAGAAAAGTGCCCAATCAACAAATTTAGAGCTGTACTCAATACTGTATCCCAGCTTTTCCAAAATTAAAATTGCATCCTAGCCCTTAAGTATAGATAATGACAGAGCAAATGTCAGACAAAAGAAAAAAAGCAGAAAAAGAACCATGTCTGCTCTTGGTGACATTGGTGAAAGTGGAGTTAACTACAGATGTCATACTACTGTAACCAAGAACTGAATTTGGCTGTTCATGTTGAATCAATGCTATCCATAGAAGTCTGCCAAAAATAACCAACTGGTAAATATTAATTTAAACAGAAAAATTGGAAATCAGTTTCATACTGAGTTGCAACATGGGGCCACTGCATGCTGGCAGTAAGAGGATAATGACACAAAGTGCCAAAAAAATACCTGGAAAGCATAACTTCTGTGCGACATCCAATAAAGATGCTGCACACACCCCTACATTTCTCAGCAATTAAGAATCTGCAAATGAAGGTTCTCTCTTTCCCCAGTTCCCTGTCTGCAGTGGCCAAAATATGGCCCAGCAGTGCTGTAATAGAAGTTTTTCAGGGTGGCCCCTCTGCACAACAGCTGTTTCGCAGTCTGATAGCAGCGTTTCCAACCAGCTGCTTCAGTTTGCTCCTGGCTGTCACTGCTATAGGTTAATAGGAACAGAGGCAAGAGAAGGGCCTAGGCCAGCATAAAGCAGAAATAACAACATTTTCTGCCAAAAGGGAGTGTGGGATAAAAACTTTAATGGGCAAGCAAACAAAGAATCAGACTGAAGCCTGAGGCGCTTCAGTGTGTTGGCAACGGACAAGCAGCCCTGGAACAAGTGCAGCCCAGAGACTCAATTTGAAATGACTGTGTGGCCCCCATGCCAAAAAAGTTTGGCTCTGTGTATACATGTGTGCATGTATATCTATATCCCCACACCAAATATGTAGTTGTGATAATCATGTAGTAAATTACAGAGCCGTATGATAAACTGCATGTGCCTTTGACCACCTCACCTGCCCCCTGCCAGCTAATCCATCTCCATTTGGATATACTCTGTCATTCTGCATGGAGGCTTTAATCCTGCAAACACTTATGTGTATGCTTAACTTTAAGCACACAAAATGTCCAGTTGAAAACATGTTAATAATACCAGCCTCAGCTCCTGCTGCTATCATAGTCCTGCCTCTTACATTCAATGAAAGTGGTTTGGGGTTTTGATTTCTTTTAGCTGATAGGACAACACCTCTAGCACTGTTGCTGGCTGCTGGTTTGGTGAATGCCGTGGATAAATCTGTATTGTTCCCCTGGCTTCAACAGCATTACACCAATTTAAACTGACTGAGAGTCTGCCCTGTTGAGAAAGTTGTCATAAGGATTACTGTAACGCTTACTAAGCTACAGATATTAGGTGAATATCAGTACAAGCATAAAACCAGGGCAAGTGGCAAGTACTGGATTCCTTATTCCCACAAGATGGGGTTAGGGTTGATGGTGTTGTTTTACCATGAGATCTATGCAGCCACCTTCATTTCATGAACATAAAGGTTTTGCAGAGACCTTCTCATCACCTGTTCTCTTGTGGCTACAGCTCCAGATTTTCTCTGTCCCCTTCCATAAACTGCAGAAAACAAAGAGAAAGGCAGCAGCAGAGAAGTGTAATTGTATACTGCAAAATAACATTCATAAGTCACACAAACACTAAACCCTACACATAATGAATCTGTCCTTTAGGAACAGTCCTTTCCATGTCATTGTCTGGTACTTATGTTGTTGTTCATCTAGCTAATTACTGCTTTGAAAGGTATAGTCCTGCTGTCATGCCTAGATTAGCAGCAAGTGTTTGGCCAGCTACTTTCTTGTCACAGTTGATAATTATTTAATGAGTTCTGTTCCTCCCTAGGAAAGCAAGATTGGGATAGAATTGGACTTATTTTATCACAGTAGCATTGCTGCGCCTGTTGGCAGGTTTGACAGCAACGATGCTGGATTTCACTAAGACAGAAGAAGTATTTCCATAAGTAGTTCCTGAATCATTTGGAAGCAATGAGGAAATTAATAGTAATGAGTGAATCTCAATAGATACTTACTTGTTACTATGTTAGCTGCCAGTCTTCTCCTACAGCTGAAACCATGCTGGAAACTGGGTGATGCTCTTAGCTAAAAGAAAAACAATCATAAGTTAGTACAGTTTGTTGGTAAAATAGGAAGCCTAAATTTCAATTTCCAGATTTCTCCATCCACAGGGGGTCACTGAAGTCATGTTATCTCTCCTTTTTTTTTTTTTCCCCAGTAGAAATCTGCTGATAAATATAAATGTCATTAACAGGACTATATGGGCCTTTCCTCCAGATTACCTGACTGGAAGAACTTCGGGAGCAACAAAGGCAGATAAAGAAACTGTCCTGAGACCAGGTTAGAACAACAAGGGCTTATTGCATGTGTAGCTACTTGTGGCAGAGGGGTATATTTTACAAGCTCAGTGATAACTGCTCCTAGTTATTTTCCCTGCATGTCTGGAAATTTTCAGAAATAAACAGAAAGCTAAATATAGATAATATTAACTCTATGAAAGCTTATTTTAAGAAATGAATTTAAAATACCTAATCAAAATAAAGATGTTGCATTTTTATTTTCATTCCAAAGTGTATTTTAATTCAAATATTTAAAGAATGTCACAGTCGAAGAAAAGCACTTGGGTAAATCACAAGTTTCTTCTGTTACCATTTTATTTCAAGGAAAAATTGGGAAGAGATTTAAGGATTCCATTTTAGAATAGGGAAACATTTACAAAAAGTTAGAATTTTCCACAAAATAGAAACTGTAGTTTCTATTTACTTTCACTGTTCCACTCATATTGAGTTGTGTTTTCCTTACCACTGCTGTGCAAACTTCACAATTCCTCAAGGCCATAAAGAAAGGGATCTTTTTCTTTAAGGTTACAGATTCATTTTGAGCTCGCTTGCAGTCTGTTTCCTTTTGAAATATGATTCACCTGGGTACGTCTGATGTATACAGGTGGGTTTGCCTGCACTTGCTTTTTCTAGAAATGGTACTGAGACATCAAATACCCACCACCAAACGATACTGTGATGTCCTGCACTGTCCTGTGCTTTCTATGTGGCCACTTCACTTAAGACAGCAGCGGTAGCCAGGTGGAGAAATGTTGGTTTGTCTGAAACAAATTAACCTGAAATACTGGTTGCTGGTCTCAACAAACTGTTCCTACAAACAGCATGAACTAGTGAACTCTTAAAACAGAAGACTGTCTTGTTAAAGGCTGAAAGGTGACTAAAATATGCTTAAGTCATCCATGGGAGAAATCCATTTTGATTAAATGTTACTGCCAGGAGATATGGATTTCTTACCAAAATTTTAATTATATTGTGGATCATTCTCTGAAGAACAACAGGCAGATAGCACAACACATTCATGGCTACAGACATCCCTGCTGCAGTCTAAGTAATCAGCACTTCGGCTTTTTTCACTACAAGATGTCAACTAGTAGCCTCAAAATGCTGGATGTACATTTATCGCAGGTCTAACTTTTTTTCTCCTCTTACCAGTTGTAGCACCCAAATACAGAAACTGCATGGTCACCTGTTAAAAAGCATCAATACCAATTTAATTCAGTCCTGGGACCAGTCTTGTTCAACATCTTTGTCAGTGACATGGACAAAGGCATTGAGTGCACCCTCAGCAAGTTTGCTGACTACACCAAGCTGTGTGGTGCAGCAGATACACTGGAGGGCAGGGTTGCCATCCAGAAGGACCTGGACAGGCTGGAGAAGTGGGCACAAGCCAACCTCATGGGGTTCAACAAGACCAAGTGTAAGGTCCTGCATCTGGGTCGAGGAAATCCTAAGCACAAATACAGGCTGGATACTGACTGGCTGCAGAGTAGCCCTGAGGAGAGGGACTTGGGAGTGCTTGTGGACGAGAGGCTCATCATGAGCCAGAAGCGTGCACTTGCGGCCCAGAAGGCAAACGGTTCCTAGGCTGCATCAAGAGACGTGTGGCCAGCAGATCGCGGGAGGTGATTCTCCCCCTCTACTCTGCTCTGGTGAGACCCCACCTGGAGTACTGCATCCAGTTCTGGAGCCCTTATTACAAGAAGGATGCAGATGTGCTGGAGCGTGTGCAGAGGAGGGCCACCAGGATGATCAGAGGGCTGGTGCACCTCTCCTATGAGGATAGACTGAGGGAACTGGGGCTGGTCAGTCTGGAGAAGAGGAGGCTCCAAGGTGACCTTATTGTGGCCTTCCAGTATCTGAGAGGGGCCTACAAAAAGGCTGGGGAGGGACTATTTAGGACAGGGGTCCTCAAACTTTTTAAACAGGGGGCCAGTTCACTGTCCCTCAGACACTGTCGGGGGCCGGGCTATACTTTGGAAAAACATGAATGAATTCCTATGCACACTGCACATATTTTATTTGTAGTAGTGCACAAAAAGCAGGAAAAAGAATGCAACATTTAAAATGAAGAACAATTGTAACCAGCAAAACCAAATAATATTTCGATGTGGACTATGGGCCTGCTTCTGGCTAATGAGATGGTTACTGTTAGGTTCCATATTTGTCACTGCTAGTCATAGCAAGTGATGCAAGTGTTCATCAGTTAGTCCCACTGGTGGTGGCTGGTTTGTGCTGCCTGGCTTGTCCTGTCTGGGAGCTGGAGGGAG
>VXBP01010786.1:0-19053 GCA_013400115.1 Rhinopomastus cyanomelas | reverse complement strand
GGGGGGACCCCCCCCAGCTCGCGAAGCCCGCCTCTCCCCTCCTCAGCCCGGCTGCGCAGTCGGCAGGAAGTCATCTGCGGCTGCTCAGTTTCCCCCCCAGCCCCAGCCCCAGCCCCAGCCCCAGCCCCAACCCCAGCGGTGGGGGGTGTGGGGTGTGTGTGTGTGTGTCTGTAAATACCGGCAGGCCGCATTGGAGACCCTGGGGGGCCGTATCCAGTCCGCGGGCCGGGGTTTGAGGACCCCTGATTTAGGATGTCAGCTAGCGACAGGACTAGGGGGAATGGAGCAAAGCTGGAGATGGGTAGATTCAGACTGGATGTGAGTAGGAAGTTCTTCACCATGAGAGTGGTGAGAGCCTGGAATGCATTGCCCAGGAAGGTGGTTGGGGCCCCATCCTTGGAGGTGTTTAAGGCCAGGCTGGATGGGGCTCTGGCCAGCCTGGTCTAGGGTGGGGTGTCCCAGCCTGGTGGGGGGGTTGGAACTGGATGATCAGGTGGTCCCTTCCAACCCTGAGTGATTCTGATTCCATAACTTCTCCAGTGAAGTGATCCTGCTGTGCCAGGGGGATTGGACTAGATGATCTTTTGGGGTCCCTTCCAATCTGTAATGATTCTATGGTTCTATGATTCTATAATGGAAAGTGTTTTCTCTGTGCTAGTAGACTAAGTTATGTGCTGTGCAGATTTTTTAGCAACAGGTGCTATAAAGCTGCTGAGAAGAGATGCTGTGCCAGTGAAGTTGTTTTTGCAGTTTAACACTGTAATTTATCTTTTCTATATGCACATTCACATACAGAGTGAGCTGTATATTCATTCTGGATGCCATTTTTATTGCAGATAGCCAGCAATTGAGTAATTCCTGAAATAAAAGGTTTCAAGTAATGTAATTCTTGCTTTACTTCCCTAACCTGATATACTCTGTATTAAACTGACCAAAGGAGGACCATGTCATCAGGGAAAGAGGTTATCTCAACCTGTCTTAAGATTATATAATGGGTTTGGATAACTTCTACTTCCTGAAGTAAGGAACAAGGACATCCCTATCTCTGATATATGCTTTAACTGCCTCACTGCCTGAGTTACGCCATGTTGTTTGTAAAAGGGATATAGCCCTAGAGAGGAGCCATTCATGCAAGATAAGGCACCAAACAAAGCTTAAATCCAAATATCCTCTAGTCAGGAGAGAGTTTAGGGCTGGATTTGCATCTGATCTTTGCAGCGAATTTCAAATGTGTAAATATTCTCACTATTAGCCACTTTTGCCTATTTCTCCTACCAGAAATGAATATACTTGTCTGCATGCTGAAAGGAATATCAGAATTTGTGTTACATATGTCTTCAAATAAACTATAGGTTGAATATTATCCTCTTAGTATTTTCATCCAGTCCTAATCTATCTCTATATATGTAGAACCAGAGTGTTGTTCAAGGTGGCATAAGAGCTTTGTGTATTTTTTTAATCGGGCATGGACCTGAACTTTAGGCAAAAACCACCATAATCTCTGCTCGTTCTCCACAGCCTTTGTGTGAAAACCAAAAACAAGAGTTGCAAGTTGTTAGAATTAAATCCTTGTCTGTTCTACATCAATGAAGCATGACTCCAACAACAGGTTTTCTATGCGTAAAAATAAAAAGGTGTTCTGCCTGCAGAAGAAATACAGGACAAAAGTAAGCAATATGTAATTGATCTGTGGATAAACTAATTAGCAGTAGAAACTGCAAGTGGCAACAATGCCCTTCCATTCAAGATATCCTCATTTTATTTTGAACTGAGTATGCATGAGTATGCATTTACTCATCCGACAGGGGTGGATGACACAGAAGTCAGCATCTTGTGATCAACAGGAAAAGAAAGGAAAAGAAGAATACTCACTATTCTGATGTCATCTCCCATTGTTATTGTTGTTGTTCCTCCAAATAATGAAATTCTGGAAGCAAGACCATAAATCTCAAAGCTCAGCATTGTCTCATTCAGAGATCAAGGTCCTTGTTGCTGATTGATTCATGCATTTTTCATTTGGCCAGCTAATATCCTTTAAACGGAACAGACACTTAGGCAGTGAAATTGGAGCTATTCTCCCCTCCCCCCCAGAGGACTTAGCATATAAGTTAAGCAATTTCCCAGATGATTTTTTTGGTAGAAAATATCATTTATGGAAAACAATTAATATTATTAACTTCAAAAATCTAATGTCATTTTCTTTGCAATGAGCCTGGTGCTGTTGTGCCTTAAGAGCATTTAGCTTTTATGGTTAGATTGTGATACCTTTCTAAAGTTTGAATAATATCTAATTCTTCAAGTTATCCCATTGCAATGAAGTATTAGGACATGACTTGTCCTGGGTAAGAGTATCACAATCTAGCCATTATTGAAATTTGTAGAAGCTTAGAGTGTCCTCTACAAGAATGAGTCTGTAATCCATATTTTTATATTTTTATGCATTTGTTCTACCTTCATTTGTAATCTTAAGACAGCTGAATGACCTGATATAGCTACTTATCTTTCACTACAGCTTTGATAATTTTAAAGCCATCTGAGTTTGCATAAAATACAGACATAAAAAAAGCTGTCTTTTCTTCAAAATATGTTCATTTGCTATATAAAGAGTATCTTTTTTAAAAATGCAGGTAAAATACCATTCAACAGGTAATTTTCAGTTTATCTCAGGTTTATGATACAAATTTCAATGTCTCAGAGAGTGTTGCTGTCTTCCTCTTTGATCCTGTTTCAGTTTGGCCACATCTCCATTTCTTTAGAAATCTCACCCTCCTGTTACCAGGATTCCTCAAATGTTCCCTTGCAGCAGGATCCCAGATATGGCAAAAGATAATTTTTCTTACTGTTTTTCACACAAAAGTGTATGCTGAACCTCCTAAATATAGCCAAAAAGATATATGGATTACTGCATAGCACAAGCAAGATCTAAGAGGAGTGCAGAGTTTGGTAGCATATAATGTGTGTTGGAAGACAGAATTGCTGCTAGTGTTTCTGGAGGACTCCCATTACAATTTGCTTTCAGCTATAAAATATTTCATGTCTTATGGTCTATTTGAATTACTTGCCATCAGAAATAAGTGCATTGAGAGTCCCAAAGGACCTGTGCTCAGACCCTTCCTGAACTGGGGTTTTGGCTCAAGAGTACTCCAGTGTGGTTGGAGAGAAATGAGAGGCACAGAAGTGATAATGGACTTCTGGGAATCCTTGGAACTATTGGAAGAAATCCACAGGTGACTCCATTTCCATTGGTGAAGGAATGTTATCTGCTTTCCTGGACATAATGGGCTGTCAGGAACTGAGATGTACCCTTGCTTTGTCTGAGAGAAAAAACTGCAAAAGAGTAGGAGTGATGGAAACAGCTGAAAGGACTTTCCATTCATAAATTAAATTATGAAAAGAGAAAACTGACTCACAAAGAAAGGAAGAGTGAAAGAACTAAATATTGTGGATAGAGAATAATAAGTCAGAAAGAAGTGTAAAAGGCTGAATGGTGCCTTTAGATAACTGTACTAGTCTCATCTTGCTATCAAACATACCACCAAGAAAAATTAAAATATCTGATACATTCTGGAATAGAAAAATAACTCATGGTTTGGGGTTCTATCTGTGACTAAAGGAGGAAGAACATGACATTTAAAGCCAAAAGAAGGAGATTTCTAAGAATTAAACATACAGAAAAAATGTAACAGACATTCTGCAGTGTCATGCTAGGTATTTGTTGGGCTCAGAGCTTTTCTGGCTGAGGTAGGTCCATTTCCACATGTTAAGAGAAGACACGGGGCAAGGAAAATTTTGACATCTGAGTAGAGATTTTATAGTGGCATTGGGTTTTCTGAGTGAACAGAGGGACAAGGGTACTCTGACCTCCTTCCTGTTTGACTGTGAAGGTTGTTTCCTACTTTGTCTGTACATCACTTCTGACATTGCATCTGTGTTGGTGTATTGAGAAAGTTTTTTCATTTTGGTGGATTCTAGAAAAGAGATTAAACCATTCTGGAAACTGGCAACATTTTCTTTAAAAGTGCTAGAGGATCGGTTTGTGTTTGTTTTTCTTCTCTGAATTTCCTTTCTGGGAGGAGAAGGTATATCTCTGAACTCCATGACTAACTTCTCTTGTCATTCACTGATTCGTCCTTCAAACTTAAGAGAAATTGGGGGGGTTGGTTCGAGGCCTCAGTTCTACAAATCATTTTAGGACACATTTCTGTTTAGCCACACAATCAAAACCTGCTTTAGTCCTGCAAGTATACGTTTATGTTTACAGCAAATAAGCTGAATGGGTAAAAAAGGACCTAATAACTCAGTGGAAACCCCATGGAAAAACTCACACTGGCATCTGTAAACCCTTCAGATTACCTCCCCTGCTTTGCTAAGGTTTGCAATAAAGTTTCCAGCATCACAGAGGTGTTTTCAGAGAAAGGTGAGATGCTGGGGACAGTGGGGTCAGATGACAGGGAGATTCTGCCTGTCCCCAGCACCTGTACCTACTCCTGCATGCTGCAGCCCTCAGGAGAAACTGCAACAACAAACACAGCTGTACCTGTGCAAACACCCTTGGTTTCAGCTCTTTTCAGGATTGTTGTAGCAATAGCCATTTGGCATAAAAGAAAATGCAAGTTATGTAAGAACCTCCTTGGGAACCTGCTCTGCTTTGTTTTATTCAGGTAAATATTAAAGTTAGTGATATCTTCTGACTTGGGGTTACATTTAGTGCAGCACGGGCAGGAAGCAGCCTGAAGAATTAGCTACCCCAATTAATATTAAAATACCATTGGTTAGTCTTTTTACCTAATTTTATAGCTCTCCAACTTTAATTTTATTCAGCAAATTTTTAATGCACTGAATTCCTGAAATTACAGCTCTTTCTGGAGTCTTTTTAACTGGACCTGTATTTTAGACTTTCTTGTCTGTCTGAATCCAGTGCAACAGGTGTTGCTAGATGTTCTCAAGCTTACAGGGTTTTACAGTATGGAATTTCCTATAACTTCCTGACATCATTGGTTCTTTTGTCCAGTGCACTAACAGCCTATACACGCTCAGAGTTGAGGGATTCCTTTACTGCAGGTTTGTGCAAAGCTAGGAGCTCAGTGATCACCCACACAGTGAGGTCCCCGAGTTGTGAGAGCATTCATTCATTCATTTACACAATCCAAATTAGTGTAATGACTATATTTATTTAGGTTTCTACTGGTGATTACAACTTCAGTCCTGAAGCTAATCCTTTGCTTGAATTAAAGTGATGGTGGTACCTGCTTTGCACTCCACAAGCTCAGGAGAGGGGGGCTTCTGTCAGGTCAAGGTCTATCTGACCTGTGGGTGTGATTTCTAGTATTACAATGAGGGTGTAATGAGGACAGTTCAACTAGGGGACACACAGACCTTGAGTTATCTCATTAGACATCTTGTTTAACAACTTCTTCAAACTTTAGTTGCCAGGGTATCGTGGCTTGTAGGAGCCCAAGCCTTCTGTTTAGGGACGATTAAGGGTCTTTCAGCTGTCCAGTTCAACATGCACCAGAAACACCTCGAGTTAGTGCAGCCCTCAAACGGTATTTTAGGTTACAAAAATCAGCCTTCAGCACAGTAAGAATTAACCTGCTCTTACATCAACTCCTGTTGTATCACGGTGTGTTTCTGAGAAGTGTCAGCACATGTTTTGCAGAGGATCAGGATGTGCATTTCCACGTCTACCTCTGGCTGTATTAATATCTAAACCTATATGAAGGCACGCAACACTGACACAAGCCCTGCTCCACAGGGATGTGGTTTTGACACACAAGGTGATTCTGCGCCCCGCAGCTGCCTGCCCGTGGCCCCACAACAGCCCTCAGTAGTCGGGTGCGGGGCTGAGGCATTGCAGGAGGACTTGGGGCTCTTTTTCCGAGGGTGTGCACGGGCAGGTGCACGTTGGGTGCGAGGGACCCCAAATCCCCACTCTCCTGCCGGGCTCGGGGCTGCGGTTTTATTATCACTTGCTGACATCTGCTGGCTACGGCACGAATGGTGTCGGGGCCGCCGGTCTGGGACTGAGGCCGACCGGGCCAGGGGCCCTTCCCCAGACAGAGACGGCAGAGCCGCCATGATGAGCCAGACCAGCAGCCCTGTGGGCAAGGCCCCGGCCCAGCAGCCTTCTTCAGTGGTATTGCCCAGTTTGCTTGTTGGGTTTTACGAAAAGTCCCTTCTCTGATGGAACAGCAGATCTCAGTGTGTTTATCTGGAGCAGGTGTTGGTGCTTGTGGGGACAACACGGGCCATTCGGAGAGAGCACCTTATGCCCAAGTGTGTAAGTGGCTTTTTCACTGCCTTGGGGTTTGCCTGGTCCTGCTGTGCCCACTGACACTTCCATTGTCCCTTGTTTGCAGAAGGAAGCTGTAATGAACTGTCCTGCTTTGGTGGATGATTTGCTCTCACATGGTGATTGTGGCCAGAGCACCCCTCAGAAGCCTCTTGCTATTTTCACTGGAGATAGAAGGAACGTAAATCATGTGCACAAGGTGAAAGGGTAAGTTCATGACAGAATAAAATTCCAGTTCTTTCAGCCATGTGCTTTTAAGGTACTTTGTAAGCACCAGCGAACCAAGGCCAGAGTACTCTCTGGCCGTTGCAGCAGTTACTGTAGCTGTCCCCATTTTGTGCTTGGGTCAAATGACATGAAGAATTGAAGATAACCAACTCTGAGCCATGTAAGGAGGAAGGGCCAGGTGTATGCTTTTTACACAGGTGTTCAGAATTTTTTGAGCAGATTTACCTAGAAACATTTCAGGCAGTTGTCATTAATGTGCCACTTAGGAACAAAATTGTTCATGGTAAGAGGGAACAGAATTAAGGAGGTGTTACTCTTAATGTGCACTGTGTGTGCAAGTCCTTGGAGCACTGTGTGGGACTGTAAGATTTTATCATGCTCTGGAAATTGCGTGGACACTGCTGACAGATTGAGTTTTGTGGTCCTCCATTGTCTTGGCATAAATGCAGGTTTATGTGGCTCATGTTATAGGGTTGCTGGTACTTATGAGCAGCATTCAAAATAATTGATCAAAAGGAAAACTTTCTCAGGTGATAGAAGAAACACTGATGCAGGAGAAAGTACTCATGGGAATCCATTGCTCCTTTTACCTTACTGTGTTCTTTTTCACTGAGCTGAAGATAAAATTAATCACCTTGATGTACGTTAATACACAGATGGTGATTGTGTCATTTACTGTATCTTAAATGATGGAACTGATTAGCTTTTATCAATCCTCTCAGCACTTTAAGAGGACAAGACACCTAGTAGACACAGACAAAGTATTATTCTCTGATAGAAGTGTTGAGAGGCTATTTAAAACACACAGGAAAGTACTGCTTACTTCACTCAGTGCAAAACAAGCAGTTATCTTGCCAGCCATGGGAGCTTCTAAGCACAACTTCAGTTTACTCGCTATCTAAAATCTTGTCTCCTCCTAATCATTAGCTTATATGTGGGTATGGGAATTTTTTTTTGTTTGTTTTAATGTGTTGATATACAGCCGAAAATAACTCCATATTCAGAGTTTACCCATTGTCAAGAAAATAGAAGTCAGCATTGCAAATCACAAAAGGGAAAAATCAAAGGTTGGCACCACAGAGAGGCCAGGCCGGAATGTTCCATGAACAGCAGCGATCTAGATTGATATATAAGCATTTCTGGCCACTCCCATCAGAAACGATGCACTGTGTGGGATTCACTGATCCAAGCCAAATGACAATGAGTTGTGCGAAGGAGGCTTTCAGTGTTACCAGAGCTCAGGGAGTCATCTTTCTGGAAGTGTTTCTGAATTATGTTCCCAGAAAGAATATACTAAGGCAATGGCTCTCATCCTTTTCTGATTTGTAACCCTTGAAAGTTTTTTCTAGTGAATGTTTAGATGGTTGTTAAGAAAATACAACTATTTGCAAGATACTTGCTTTTCTTAGGCATTCCTTAGAAATTGCTCACAGATCCTAAAGGGTTTGCAGCTCATATGTTAGAAAACCTTGCATTGAAGTCCAGTACCACTATAAAGAATTAAAATATTTTTTATGTACAGAACACATAGATGGCATAGACTTGAAGCTTCTCATTTAATGAAGGAATGTTACAGTAATGCATTCAAAACACCACCCAGAGTGCATAAATTAGGATAAAATCAAAGACAAGAAAAGATTAATACTAAGGGGAAGAATATGTGTCCTTTTGACACTTACTGGGAGATGACACATGTATTGGGGCAGGTAAAAAATCAGCATGTACATGGCCAGGAGAAGTTATAACATTGTGTGCCGCAGCTCAGGTCTCTCTCTGAAGGATAGTAATCCTAGGAATCCTTTGGGCCTGGGATAGTTGTGCTGAGTGGGCTGACTCAGAGCTGTACTTGCATGCCTAATTTTTTTTCCCAACTGATAGAGATTTGAGAAAAGCAAGATGTGGCGGTTACCACCATGCAGACCTTCTGGCAGTGATGGTGAAGAGTTGCACATTTCTTGGT
This sequence comes from Rhinopomastus cyanomelas, assembly GCA_013400115.1. Taxonomy (NCBI): domain Eukaryota; kingdom Metazoa; phylum Chordata; class Aves; order Bucerotiformes; family Rhinopomastidae; genus Rhinopomastus; species Rhinopomastus cyanomelas. The sequence goes on along the minus strand of VXBP01010786.1, from coordinate 10,573 downwards.
TTCTGCTGCAATTCTGGCTGCTCACACCTCTGCTAGCCATGAAATGGTGAACTATCAAGCACTAATCCAAAATTTTAAGACGTAATTCAGGGATTTCTGTATTAAACATTCACTGCATAATGAGAATTGCAGTTTAATCGTGTTCCAAAGCAGTTGTACAATTGTGTGGTTTATTTCTCCACACAGATAACTACACTATTTACAAAACTGCCACTGTAATGCAAAATGGAGTCTTCACTTTCACTCAAATAATCCAGAAATACACAGTTGAAACTCCCACAGCAACTTTACCCTGCCATGTCACAGCTATATACCTGCTGCTAGACTTGCAAATGACCCATTTCCACTAGGGCAGAACACAAAGTGGAAATGATGCAGCTTCTAACATCTGCAGTGTTTTACATTGCAGTCAGCAATGCTGATGGTGGCTAATGTTTCGCCATCCATTCTGCTTCTCAGTAGAATATTAGATATATTCTTCCCATTTGCTTTAAAAATCAAAGTTCACTGAAAAGTAGAAATAAATGGAGAGACTGCTGAGGGAAGTTGACTCATTGTCTCTGTTAGAGAAGTGATTTGTCATGGCTTTTTTTTTTTTTGCCTTTTGCTTGGTCTTTCTTTTCAGGCCAACTAGCTATCTGGATAACACAGGAAAAAGCTTCAGTGGCAAGAACTGACACTGCTGCACATTACTTTAAATGTGCAGAGAAGTCATGCAGAAAGCCCACTTCTGGACCTGCTATCCATTTAAAATCCATTATTTATTCTAGCACCATTACACCCTCCCATCATCTTTCTTAGTCACTTCCCCTCTTTTGGACTCGAATGCTTTGCAGGACTGTCTCTCCCAGCACAGTGTCACAGTAACCCTCACTCAGGCGGGGTTTCAGCTGTGATGAGGAACCCTAAAGGCAAGCCAAGAGTTAATGCCCCCCCCCCTCAGACCAGCCAGGGGCCCTACAGCTGCTCCAGCTGCCAAGCAATTAGGCTTGTCAACATCCCTCAAATAAACTCGGGCAGTATTATCAAACCCCATTGTTACCTGATTCCCCAGAGGCTGGGAAGGCTGTTATATCAGGTCTGCAAGCTGCAAAGAGCCATGGCTGTTCTCTGTGGTTTTTTTTTAAAGTCTGGATGACCCAGCTTTTACTGTACTGGTTGGAACGGAGGCTCAAGAAAGATGAATCTTTTGGGACAGGATTAAGTCTCTACTGCTATACAGGTCTGGTGGGAAATCATGTTGTGTTTTACCCAGGAACCATGTATAGGGCTGGCTTCCTTGTGGTGTTGCTTTCCTCAAAGCAGTAGCCTGCTTTAGTGGACTATCTTAAAAACAATGGAATGCAAGCTGCCATCCTAAGGAGAAAAACGTTGCCAGAAAAGAGTATTTATTGTTCCATCTGGGGTTGCTACCCTGGAAATACAAAACCCAAGTCACTTCAGACAAAGGGCTGCTCTGCAGGCACAGATCAGTCTATGTGTGGGCCAAACTGGGCAGTGTGATTGGAAAGCAGGCAGATAACAGCCCTACCTGAAGCCAAGGATATGTTTGGAAGACTGAGTTCCAGGTTCCGCAGTAGCACAATAAGCCCATGTATTTACACATACATGCAAAGATGACAAAACCACAGTCCTTCCTTGAATACTTTTAGCTTTCAATTTTGTTCTTGAATTGTTGCTGAAAATTTGATCTGAACTAAGCAATGCAATATTGTCTGAGTCTACAACCCATGTAAAACAAAAGCCCTAAGCTGACTTTGTTATTGTTCTAGTTGTTTTCCATTTTGAAGCCTGTTGCTCTGGGGATGACAGCAGCTAAGACCAGTGGGACAAAGAGGCGTGTCTACTGTGGCACTAGAGTTTTGCTGGAATGGGTTAAGGGCAGTAATGTAGCAAGGACTTAAGAAAAGGCACAGCAGTCTCAGACATCCCTCAGAGACAGCCAGTACCCAAGAACAAAGCTTAGCAAGCCCTGTGGCTGGATCAGTGCCAGGCAACTCGTCCAGGAAAGGGTTTCAATTCTGAGCATTTAGGGTGAAATCTTCTTGGGTTTTGGTAAAGCGTAGTAAGTTTTGCATAAAATAATTTGAGTTTGATGACGTTCCTAAGAACAAATAACCATATGCTCTTTCTAGAAGGCTGAACAGTTACCTGCCAACATGCACAAGCTGACACCTACACAAATCAGGTCTTTGGCTTCTGGAGTTTCTTTTAACTTAAATCCAAAATTTATGTGTAAATCTTAATTTAGCTTTGGAAGCATAAGATTTAAGTGGCTGTAAATAAAATAGAGACAAAAAAATACCTCATACAAGGAGGATCTTAAAAGATGAAAACACTCAGGACACAGACCTATTCTTTTTGAATGCACATATAATACACTATGCGTTCAGGTGGACGAGCTTTACATTAGCATGAACAGTGCCACGCTTTTACATGGGTGTGGACAGACTGACCCTTTAATACAGCAGCCATGATTTATTAGCTTTCATTGTACCAGGATGACTCTTAGTGTTCAAATATGCTTTTTTCCATGTATGAGAAATGATATTGTATCAAGGCCAATGCTGAACTGCAAACTGATTTCCCTTCCCTACCCAAACCAGTTTGTGTTATTTGTAAATCTAACAATAACAAAGATTCAAAGGTCTATTACTCAGCGTCTCTTGATTTCCCTGTTTTATTTTGTTCCCCTTATCGATACTCTTCAGAGCTCAGGGCTGAAGCAACATAATGGGAGCCTGGAGACATTGTCTGCATCTCAACTAGGGTCTTGGCATTTGGTAACGACACCAGGTTGTCTTTTTTTTTTTTTTCTTTTCAGAGCAAAACAGCTGGTGAGTATTTGAGTGTGTACTGGTGGCAGAGAACTTGTAGTAGAGCTGGCTGTGACTCCTACTGCAGAAGCAGTTACAAGACACTGGCACTGAGCAGAGAGGCAGGACAGATAAATAAGACAAAATGCAAAATATGTAGCTTTTCTATTGGTCAGAAGTTACAGATTTTTCAAAAGACTTTTTTGAAAGGTCTTTTTGGATGCTTTCTTCCACGTTATGTACATGTCTTGCATGACTGAATGAAGTCTTCCCCTTAACCTGCAGGATTCTTTCATTTAAGTTTTCCGAAACACTTTGCTATTGTCGTGATGGAAGTTAGAGATTATTTAATGACGAATTCTCTGACATGTCAATAATGTTTATCTGATTAATTTGGAGGGCAAAGAGGGACTATAACAGCTCGAGGGAAAAGCCCTGTTTGTTTCTAATGCCTCAAGAGGTATAATTTCTGAAAGAAAAGGAGTCTCTGTAGAAGAGATTTTTTTTACTGGGCTTGGCAGATACATCTTGGTAAATGTGCACATCAGATGCACATTAATACATTATTCACTCAGTCATTCAGATGAACTGACACATTTATTTAATTCTCAAAGACATTATAGTTTAGATCGACAGTGCCAGTATTAGTGGGAGCCTGATAAAAATTGCATGTTTGCTTTTCTTACTGTACTGTAAAGTATTAACTCTTAGCTTTGTTATTCACAAATGCATCCATCTCTTGTTCATGCCTTACATAACAAACTGTCCATGCTGCAGCTGGTAGATATATCAGATAAATGTAGTCTCTGACTTTAAAAAAGGTAAAAATATAGACAGAATTCTCAGGCTTGTAATTTTGCTTCTGGAGTGCATGCACATGCACAACTGCATGCAGACCCTAAATACTTACATTTCTAAAGGTGCTGCCATTAAACTTCATGAATAAACTGGGATGCTCAGCTTGAAAAAAATCCAGTCTTTATGAAACAAAGAACAGTAATTTAAAATAAGTTAAAAAGAGGACTGAATTACACCAAATAATGGTTTCCCCCTTTTTTCTGAAATTGCACGTTGTCTCTAGCTATGCTGGCATTCAGTTTAAAATGGTGTCAATCTGGAAAAGCTTAGCAGAAGAGCACAGTGGCTGCAGATGAATGCCAACATTAACAAGTGCCCAGTCAAGTCTCGACAACTCCCTGACACTGATCATTCCAACTCAATCCTGGGATGCATAAATTCCTCTGTAACAGGCAGCATATTCTGAAGCACGTGCAAAACTACCTGCCCACACATTTAGCAAAGTGTACAGTGAACTTTCATAAATCTCCTCTTACATTTCCTCAGCTCTTCTTTTTCTTGGCTGGTAAGAGTCCCAGAGGACTTTTTTTTCCCTTTTAACATTTCAGTATTTGATATCACACCAAGGCAGGGTGCTGCCTACATGTTGGGATAGTTTATGCAACACATTATAAAGTACAGAAGTGACATGAGAAGAAAGCAAAAAAGTTTTCTAATGTCTGTGACCAGAAAAAAGAAACTGTGAGCAACAAATACCCAATCACAATTTTTATTAGGCAATTAGCTGATTGCTTTTGCAAAGCAGGGACAAACTTGAGCTACCTGCAGTCAGTTGATGAGCACAGGGATTTGGATCACCACCCATCTCAAGCACAATGAATTCATATTCCTCAGCCTTGATATTTCCCATGGTTCAGGTTAAAAAACCCACATGCTACAAACAACTGTTCTGCGTCAATAATTTATTCCTCAAAGACAATTGTAAAGGGGCAGCAAAGCATTGCTGAGGAAAAGCCTGTGAAAGAATAATGCCAGATGGATTTGTGCAGAAATGAATAATTAAGTAATGATCAATTAAAACATAATCTAAATCTAGTAATGGGAGAAATAAAGTTTTAGATAGATGTTCGTTAGTTTTGCATTTAAGATTGTTCACTCTTGGTAACAAACTAGTATATTTGAAGCTCAATTCATAGTTTACTGTTTGTCTTCTTTTAATCTCTAATAAAAGCTGTATGTCCATTAACATATGTTCCTATGTACATTCCCATATACATTCCCATAGCTGCATCCTGAATAACACTGCCAAAAAATGGGATGTAACATTCTGCACAAAAATCTACAGGAACCTATGCTTTCAAAAGGTAAATCTGCAACAGAAAGATGTTGCTAGTATAGGAGAAAATGAGACTTAAACTATCCTCAGCAAACGTCACTGCTAAAAGCTTCATTAGTATGTATTTTCACATAATTCAATTAGCCAAAATACATACAAATGCTGGCAGTGCTGTTCCCTGCTCAGGGAGCGTCAGTGAAGCTTTAAACAGATCTGAAACAAAATTGCATAAATGGCATGTAAAGCCCTGTGCATACAAAGATACCTTCAGGGTTCTAATAAATTCATGAAACTTTTTAAAGTATGATTTCCTAGCAGGCAATCACTTTTAATTAACAGGATCACCTACAGCAACACATGTCCTTCAAAAACTTACATTATTTTTTCTTTTTGAATTTCAAAGTTTCTGTAGTAAAAGTTGAATAGCTGAGTAGCTTAACCTCAAAAGGATTGCAGGCTTTTATGACAGTTATAAACCACTGTGGTGCCTTCTTTATAAGAAGAAAAGATTCTTAACACAACAGAGAAAGAAGGAAATCTCTTTTTAGTTATAGCTAGAAGCAAGCATTTCCTCCAAAGGTCAGAAAACTTTTCCTCAGTTAAAGAATATTTTTAAGGACATTGCAGGCTACTTGTATGAGTAATCTCTGGTAATTTGCTGTATGAATTAAACATATAATCTCCCCAATATTTATTATTTTATATACGTCTGCATTTTATTTCTGAAAGCTGTCAGGATTCAGTTTTTGTAAACATGGGGGTGAACTGGTGAAACTGGCCTCTGAAATGAGCTTTACATGAGAGAGACCACTGGGAAGATCATCTCTTTATTAAAAAAAGAAAATCGTACTAGTTTGCTGAGCACATCTTTCAGAGCTGTGTGTCTGAGGTGGTGCTTGCCACTTGCTTAGAAGCACATTTCCATGTTCCAAAGCTGGCTAATCTTACCTGCAGGCTTAAAGTGACAAAATATTCCCTATTTTGAGTTTGAATGGAAATAACAGGAATAACGTGGTAAAAATGATGGTGCCAAAGGCAAATTTTAAAGGTCCAAAGTCCTCCTAATTTACAAGATTCAAGCCATTGATATTGGTACCTGAGAAACTTGGGTATGATGTGCATAAATGAATTTAGAACAAAGGACAAATAAACAAGGGTACGTTGTGCCTGGTTGGGTCTAGGAGGCTTTACAGCTTGGATGCTGTGTGTTCTCTAAGATTGACCAATGGTAAATACATTTAATTTGCTTGATTTTGCAGTTTCTTTCCAGGTGACCATCCATTTAGAACACAGGGAAGGTCTAGAGGCTGAATTTATGTGTCTTAGCAGAACATTCAGCCTCATATCAGTGATATGAACCATGTCATGTGTGAAAGTATCGGCACATTTTCCTTAGGTTCATTTTCTGACTTGGAGAGGAATAGCTGTGATAAAGCTCTGGGGATGGAGAGGGGAACAAGCATCCTTGGAACATTTGAAAGTCCCAGTCAAGAATTAGTTCTGAGGCTCCTTCTAAGAGGAGCAAAAGAATAAAGAGTGTGTTTATGGATCAAACAGCTTTCTGGCTGAAAGAAGCCCAGCACTTACAGTGCATCTGTGTTCGAAGCAAACGTGAGGACAAAGTCATGTGCCATATTGTGCTGGCCCTGCTGGAAATGGATGCGCTGTGTACACACTGAGGTGTTCCTAAAGTGTCATGTCAATGAATGTGCACCCCGTGAATATACATGGGGCTGTCTTTACCATGGTGGGGAACTCTTATCACAGCACCCCAGCCAGAGGCAGGTTCAGCACACCCTCCTCTCTCAGTGCAGAGCCTTCTGCTACCTGCAGTGGAGTGTTTCAGCTCTTTATTATTCCTCTTTGAATTGTCTCTCTTCAGCCAGCCTCTTTCATTGGTAGGTATTCCTATAGCTGCCTTCCCACCAACTGCTGTGCTGTCTCTTGTCTGGTCTTAGGACACAGAAGGACACAGAAGTGCTGGAGTATGTCCAGAGAAGGACAGTGAGGCTTGTGAGGCTCTTTGAAGAGTGGTTGAGGTAACTGGGGTTCTTTAGCCTGGAGAAAAGGAGGCTGATGGGAGACGTATTCCTTTCTATAACTCCCTGGAAGAAGGTTGGAACAAGAAGAGGGACAACATTTTCTCCCCAGTCACTAGTGATAGGACCAGAGGAAACTACTGCAAGCTGCACCAGGTGAGGTTTAGGCTGAATGTGAGGAAGAGTTTCTTCACTCAAAGCATTATAAAACATTGGAACAGGCTGCCCAGGGCAGTGATGGAGATATTTAAATGTGTGTGACCTTAGGGACATGGTTTAGTGGTGACCTGGCAGTGCTGGGTCAAAGGTTGGACTTGATGATCTTAAAGGTCTCTTGCAACCAAAGAGATTTGGTGATTCTGTGATTATGTGTTAGTCTCAACCTGCTTTGTTGTTTGGAAATGTGCAAAAAACTTCAGCCTACAGCCATAGAACCATAAAATCATAGAATGGTTGGGGCTGGAAGGGGCCTCTGGAGATCATCAAGTGCTAGAGTGGATCACACAATAACATGTTCACAACTCACTCTTTAGATACTTGCAAGGATCTCTCCTCAGCCTCCTCCCTCCAGGTTAAACAGCCCAGTGCTCTCAGCCTCTCCTCATAATGGAGATGGTCCAGCCCCCTGACCATCTCAGTGGCTCTGTACTGGACTCCCTCCAGGAGCTCCCTGCACCTCCTGAACTGGGGAGCCCAGAACTGGATGCAGTATTCCAGATGTGGCCTAACTAGCATAAAGTAAAGGAGGAGGAGAGTATTATACACAAACAGTTACTCTACTGTTTCTAATGCTATTTCTACTAAATTTTGCTTTATTTTTGTTGAAATTAAAGAAGCCTTGAGTGCATGGCTGGCTGTCTGTCTATCTGTACCACACAAAGCATGATCCATGTCCAGTGTACAACATGCGTGAGCAATTGTGTATCTGGAGTTGGCACGGGTTACACGGGTTACATGGGTTACTGTAGCCAGCAGCTGGATTATGAAGGACAACCACTGGACAATTAAAAAGCATTTAGAAGGACACAGCCACAGCACAATCATCAAGATATGCTGAAATAAATTAGCATCATGCAAAGTTAGGCAATGTTTAATTCATAGGCTGTCCCTATATTTAGCCATCTTGTTATTTACAATATAATCCATTCATTTATTGAAGGTTAAAGCCAAGTTTTTTCTCCTGGGTGTTTGGTAGATGTGTCACAGGGCAGTGGAGCCCTTTTGATTTCAATCTACTAGATGGACTGAACTTGCTATAAAAAAAATATGTGCTTGGGGGTGGGGGTACACGTGTAAGCCTGCCTGATGTAAGCACTCTCGGCAAAACCAGAGAGAATTCCCTAACCACTGTTGAGACACTTTCTGTCATCCATTTTTTTCCTGGGAAAGACCACAAATACAAGAGAAATATTAATAGCAGCTTGTGAGTGAATGGTATCGCTCCCTTTATAAAGGGAATGCTGCTGATTTTGCATATGTACACATAAAGGATAATGACTGAAGAGAGGACAGATCAACTTTTGAGGCACTCCATGGATGGAGGAAAGTCTCACAGGGCACCATAAAAAGTAGTCCTTTGAAAATTATGTGAAACATGAGGAGAGGACTGGGGAACAGAAGAAAAAGCATTAAAACATCTGAGTTTGAGTGGAGACATTAAAAGGTGAATGTCTGGAGACTGTATGTGGGGAATGATGTTTGTTCTGGTGCTGATGTGATCAAAAATAGTGCTGGCCTAACTGAATGGAGAATATGAATATTCTTAACCAGGATGAGTAACAGGGTGAATGAAACTGTTTTTCTGCAGAGAAACTGGACTGGATTATGTAGAAATTTAAGATGTTTTTTGAAAAGGTTGTGAAAGAATATGATTTGGAATTTGGAAGGAGGAATACTTTTATATAGATCATGGTGTCTAGGGATGTGCTCAGTGCCAATCATTTTGATGGCTAAGCACAAGAGAGCCTGACTTTCAAAGGTGTTGAGCATGCACACACAGATCTTATTCACTTCACAGGGAATTATTTTTTTCATGATCCTTGACACTTGAAAATCAGGCCCTAATTTTCTGACCATTAAGTAACTACAGTGTTATTGAAGAAGGACAAATGAGGAATCACATACATGGAGAGAAACATGAAGCCTTTTTGGATACAAGATGAGATCTTTTATGTAGAAAATAAAGCTCAACACTGTAGAATTAACTTAGTGTGTGCACAGCTTAAAAACACAGACAAGGAAAGGTGCATCTGTAAAGCTGGTAAGGCATTGTAGGTCTGACGAAAAATCTGTATTTCTGCAAGGCCCACCAGCATTAAAGGACGACTCAGAAGAGGCTGTCAAGAATGCAGAGTTTTTTCTCATCTTTCTGGCTGTGTTCGGTGCGAGCAGGTAGATTATTTGCTTGACCGCGCGGCACAATTGCAAGATGAGGTTGAAAGGCTACAGGCTGAACTAGGAAGGCTCAGGAGAACTAGAGAGGCTGAAACCGATGAAGACAGGTGGAGTCAGGCTCAGCAGTCTGGACAACGGATTCAGGAGGGGCCTGTATCCTATGGTTCTCAGGGGATGAACAGGAGCCCAAGTAAAATGGGTGGCTGGAGCCAAGTGCAGAGCAATGGCAGAAGGCGGGTGCCACCCTTGCCTGGTGCACCTCCCCAGTTGACACTGAGTAATAGATATGAGCCCCTATTGGAAGACAGCAAATCTGATGAGGATATAAAGGATAGAGAACCCACACTGAAGGTCCAGGCAAAGTCTCATAAATCCAGGAAGGCTTCTAGTGCTACGACGACCTCCTCTACAAAGAGGAGACGAGTCCTGGTTATTGGAGACTCACTCCTGAAAGGGACTGAGGGCCAAATATGCAGACCTGACCCCCATCATAGGGAAGTCTGCAGTTTACCGTGTGCCTGAAGCAGGGACATCACTCGGTTGCTCCCTAACCTGGTGAGATCAGCTGACTATAACCCACTGCTGATCGTCCAAACAAGTGGGGAGGAAGCTGTATTCCATAGCCTGAGGGGAATGAAGAAAGACCTTAAGGCATTAGGTGAAGGACTCTGGGGCACAAATTGTATTCTGTTCATTATTTCCTTTTTGGGGTGAGGACACGGGCCAGAATAGAAGGATTAAGCCTGGCTACGGGACTGGTGTTACAGGCAGGGCTTTGGGTTCTTTCAGACACCAGGCTTAGCAGATACAAATGGGAGGGGTTTAACTCAGAGAGGAAAAGAGGTTCTGGGGCAGGAGCNGCGGGGTGGAGGAGTTGCCCTCTATGTGAGACAGCAACTGGAATGCATTGAGTTCTGTCCAGGGACAGCAGAGGACAGAGCTGAGAGTTTGTGGGTGCATATTAAGAGGCAGGCTGGCATGGGTTGTTGTGGGTGTCTATTACAGGCCTCCAGATCAGAATGAGGAAGTTGATGAAGTCTTCTACAGCCAGCTGGCAGCAGCCTCACAGCTGCAGGCCGTGGTTCTCGTGGGAGATTTTAACTACCCAGATATCTGCTGGAATCTCAGCCAACCACCCACAGTCCAAAAGGTTCATTAAGTGCATTGGTGACAATTTCCTAATGCAGATG
>VXBP01010785.1:32590-45614 GCA_013400115.1 Rhinopomastus cyanomelas | reverse complement strand
GCAGGACCTTACACTTAGTCTTGTTGAATGTCATGAAGCTGGCCTGTGCCCACCTCTCCAGCCTGTTCAGGTCTNCTTTAAATGTACCCATGCTCCAGCTTTGCTCCGTTCCCCCTAGACCTGTCGCTACGCGCCATCCTAAATAGTCCCTCCTGNATGGCATCCCTTCCCTCCAGTGTGTCTGCTGCGCCAGCAGCTTGGTGTCACCAGCAAACTTGCTGACGGTGCGCTCAATGCCTCTGTCCGTGTCACTGGCAAACATGTTGAACAAGACTGGTCCCAGGACCGATCCCTGAGGGACTCTGCTTGTCACTGGCCTCCACTTGGACACGGATCCATTGACAATCACTCTCTGGGTGCAGCCATCAAGCCAGTTCCTTACCCATCTAGTGGTCCACCCATCAAAGCCATATTACACCAGGTTGGAGACCAGAATGTGGTGCGGGACAGTGTCAAAGGCTTTGCTCAGCTCCCAGTAAACAACATCAGTCGCTCACCCTTCATCCATTAATGTTGTGACCTGTTCATAGAAGGCCACCAGGTTTGTCAGGCAGGACTTGCCCTTGGTGAAGCCATGCTGATTGTACCAAATAACATCTTCACTATTCTCCTGTCTCAGCAGTGCCCTCAGGAGGATCTGCTCCATGATCTTACCAGGCACAGAGGTGAGACTGATCGGCCTGTAGTTCCCCAGCTCCTCCTTCCTACCTTTTTGAAAAAAGGAATTATGTTTCCCCTTTTTCCAGTCAGTGAGGACTTCACCAGACCGCCATGACCTTTGGAATATAATAGAGAGGGGTCTAGCAACCTCATCTGCCAGTTCTCTTCTGGTCCCATGGACTTGAACACTTTCAGGTCCTTGAGGTGATCACGAACCTGATCTTCACTTATGATGGGCAGTTCTTACTTCCAATCCCTGCCATTTTTGATGACTCCAGGAGTGTGGTTGGAGGCTTTTTGCAGTGAAGACCGAGGTAGAGAAGTCATTGAGAACTTCATCCTTTTCCATGTCACCTGTAACCACCTTACCTGTTTCATTTCTTAGAGGGCCCACAACTTTCCTAGACCACTTCTTACCATTCATATACCTGTATAAATTCTTGGTGTTCCCTTTGACCTCCCTGGCTAGGCCCAATTCAAATTGTGCCTTGGCTTTCCTAAACAGTTCTCTAGCTGTTCGGGCAGCGTCCTTATATACCCCCCCAATCTAGTTGTCCTCTCTTCCACTCCTTTTAGATTTTCTTTTTGTGTGACAGCATGTCCAGGAGCTCCTTGTTCAGCCAAGCAGGCCTCCTAGCATTCTTCCCTGCTTTCCTCTTTGTTGGTATACGTTGTTCCTGGACACAGAGGAGGTGATCCTTGAATACTAACCAGCTGTCCTGGGCCCCTTTTTCCTCAAGGGCTTCATCCATGATACTTTGGCCAGCAGATCCCTTAGCTTCTGTTGTGGTCAGTCTTTGACCCTCTGCACTCCGTGCTATGCAGTGACTTCAAGATGAAAACATGTTAGTGTGGTGCTATATTGATGATACTGAAGGTCTTTTCCAACCTAAACAATTCTGTGAGTCTATGAAAAAAGAAAACGTTTACAAAACTGCTACCTGACAGTAGTCTGACCTGAAAGGTCTTACAGATGTCAGAAAATTTCACTAATATATTCAGGCTTTGGCACTTGAAATTTAGAAAACTACATCACATTTAATAGATTACGAATTCAGTGCGTTTCTGCACGATATCACTCATTGCCTCTATGGCCACCTTCATTTCGCTCTGAGCAAACAGAAGCCCAGTAGTGTGATCCTCAGGAAGTTGTTAAAGCAATTAAAGGCTTCTCTCGCACAGCAGTTGCATGGTTACCATAGTATCCTCTGTCTCCAAGTCTTTACTGGTGATGTCAGTAAGCATACAGGGGCTATTCACAGCATCTACATGAGAATGATTCAGCCCATGTTAATCATGGTAAGCGTTTCTCCGTACTTTCTGTTATCTAGTCTCATTTTAGAAACTCATGAGACTCAAAGGTAAGTGACTTCTACTTCCTAATAGCAATTTTTATGGATCCTTACACTGTGAGGTGTTAGGATTGCTTTTTTGGTCCTTTGTTTGCTAAATGCATATGGTGTGTTTCAGTGGAACCAATTACAGCTCATGTAATTTAAACTTCACAAAGTCTAGCTAATCTTCAACACTGTGAAAAAAGGCAGACTAGAAATTCCTGAAGATAAAACCTACTTTATTAAGCAAAGGTTGTATCAATTAAAATTCACAGAGCCTTGTTGTTAAATATAAGAAGGTAACACAAATTATGTTGTAGGAGCATTGCCTAAGTGAAAATATTCAAGCTTTTTTTTTTATTACAATAAAACAAAAATTTACCCCAACTGACGTATTTTCTTATTTCTGGTTATGATAGTACAACAGTGGATGAACATATTACCATGCAACCATTCTGCATGCAGTTAGAATTCTTACTGAAATTTACTGTTACTCTTCAGGAGTGCAGAGGTTCTGTTGTTCAACTTGAACACTGGAAAAGCATAGTAAATGCTGAAAAAACTGATTTTTGAGAAACTGGGAGGATTCCTGCACAATTTGATCTTGCAAGCTAAGTTTATCTGAAAGCTTGTGATGCTAAACTGTTAACTGTTTGGTTTCACAGTTGGAATCTTTTTTTCATCTTCTCAGTCCACTTTCTGGACTGTTACTCGGATTGCAAATGGTCATGACCTGTAAGTAGTGTCTGATTCTACCCTTTACCAATAAAAGAAAAAAACCTCCCACACCCCAAAACAAAAAAATCCAGCCCTGCAGCATCTGGCTTTTTGTCCACTGTAATCTTGTTATTTATAGAATTACATGTGTGGGTGTGCTGTAGTTGTACTACTCGAAGAGGTACTTGAGATCATCTGTTACTGTAGTGTAATTAATGATTGCATATTTTGTCCGTTCTGAGCACAATATAAACAGTATTGTAGGAGGATTGAGGGAAAGCATAAAAGACTGCTTTAAAAGAAGAAGATGCTTTTTTCTAAGCCTGTAATATTGGACATACAGAAGGACATTAGAGAATTAGAGGGAGTTTCAAAATGAGATTGAGAGTGAAGAGATGAGTTAGCTGAAAAAGGAGTGAAAGAAACATTACAGAAAAAAAGACTTTAACCCTTTCTTTGTCTATGTAATCTTGTTGTCTTTTATAATAAGCCAATACTAATAAATTTTAATAAGTCAAATTAATGTTTAGCTACTGCTGCAAGTAATAGTCTTGCTCTTGCTTTCCTTGGCCATACTCTGCTGGTGGTCATAGATCTTTCATCAAGCTAGCTAATAGGACACTAATTTGTAGCAAAACAAAGAGCTTTTCCAACAAATTAGTGAGGTGAATCTACTCCACTTGAAGCTAAGTAGAGATCTACTGGTGGAGCATGAGCTCTGAGTACACCCTGTTTTATTAGCTTAGCCATTAAGCAGAACCATATCCTAAAACGGAGACATTTAAAACCTGCCTGGACTTAGTCTAGGTGATCTTGCTGTGGCCTGGGGGGTTGGACTGGATGATCTTTTGAGGTCACTTCCAATCCCTAATGTTCTGTGTGATTCTGTGAAAATGTCTCTGTTCAAGTGCAGCTGTGAAATGGAAGAGTCGATTGGCACAGGGTATTTTAGTTAATTGATTCTCGTGATTTAAATTAACGGTTTCTGAAAGTTTTCCCTAGCCTTCAGGCAATTTGCTATCCTGATAGCAGACAGAGAAAATTTTTACCTTGTTTCAACAAGGGAGGTCAGTTCAAAGCTGATGTTGAGAGTGTGCTCTTTTTAAATAACGTCAACCCCCCCACCCTTAAATCTTGCAAGGAAGTCCACAGTAGAAGACCACTGCAACAAGAGTGACATTAAAATCTGAAGTGTTAGTTAGGTGTTCTGATCAGCATACCCGGAAAAGAGCAGAGAGAATGAAAGCTGGGAGTGGTAGTTGGGGCCTGTGCTTAGTCCTTTCACAGTACATCAGTACTTTCATCATAGGCCTGGTTTCTGCAAGCTGAGAAGAACATAAGACCACAAAGACAGGCACTGGCAGGGTACTCCAAATTAGGGACTTGAATCCCTATTCAGTCTCTCTGGGAACCTTCCTAAGGTTGTCCTGGCAGAGTCTCAGCTCTGGTGTCCAGTCATGGAATCAATTAAGATGAATCAACCTGGAAGCAACTTTTGAACTGAGAGTTGATGCCTAAACTTACGTGACACATTTTGTGTTAGTCAAGGCAGCTTAAGGGTATTTGGGAGAGGAACTAAAGCCTGAGAATGGGACTGAGCATGGTAATTGAGGATGAATAAGGTAGGGAAAATAGAATCTCACGGAACTGTAGAATGATAGGGGACAGAAATGACCTCTGGTGATTAACTGGTCAAGCCCTCTGCCAGAGCAGGATCATAATGATCATACAGGAACCTGTCCAGATGGGTTTTGAGTGTCTTGAGAGGAGACTGCACAATCTTTCTGGGTAGCCTATTCCAGTGCTGTTACTTTCATTATAAAAAATTTCTTCTATATATTCACGTTGAATCTTTTATATTACAGTTTGTGCCCACTGCCTCTTGTACTGTTGCCGGACAATACTAAGAAGAGCCTGGTCTTGACACTCTTGTCTTGATAACCTGACACTCACCCTTGAGATATTCTTAAGTGTTGATCTGGTCTCCCCTTGATGTCCTCTCTAGCGTAAGTAGTCACAGTTCAGTCTCTTCTCATGAAGAAGATGCCTTCAGCCCCCGATCATCCTAGTGGCTCTGCACTGAATTCTCTCCTTATAGCTTCTTGTTCTTCTTGCTCTGTGGAGCTCAGAACTACATGCAATATTGCAGATACAGATTAGTCAGGGCAAAGTGGAGAAGCAGAACTTTCATCAACCTGTTTGCCACACTCTTCCTAATGTATCCCAGGAGATCATTTACCTTCTTGGCCACAAGGGCATGTTACTGACTTACGGTCAGCCTGTGGTCCAACAGCATCCCCAGATACGTTTCCCCAAAGCTGCTCTTGAGCAGGTTAGTTCCCAGCCTGTGTTGGTGCATGGGATTGTACTTCACTAGAGGCAACACTGTACACTTGCCCATGTTGAATCTCACTAAATGTCTCTTTGCCCAACTCTCCAGCCTGTCCTGATCACTCTGGATGCCAGCAAAGCCCTCTGGCATATCAGCTACTCCTCCCAGCTTTTTGTCATCAGCAAACCTGTTGAGGGTACACTGTCCTCTCACCCAGGTCATTAATGAATGTATTGAATAGGACTGGACAGAGTGCTTCCTTAGGAACACCGCTATATACAGGCCTAAAACTTCAGTCTATCCCACTCACTACACCTCTGAGTTCTGTTCTTTAACCGGTTCCCAATCCACCTCACTGTCTGATTGTCAGATCCAGCTTTTCTTAAGTCTGGCTGTAAGGATTTTATGGGAGACCATATAGAAAGCCTTGCTGAAGTCAAAATAGACCACATCTGTTGCCTTTTCCTTGTCTGTCCACTGAATTATGCCTTTGTAAAATGCTATCAGATTAGTCAGTAAAGATGAGTGAGGGGTTAAAGAAAGGCCATTTGTGCATATAGGGTGTTGTTCAGTATGATTGTCTGGGCATGCCCTGTGCTAGGACAATTTGTCCTGGTTACTTGTTAAATTCCTTTATCACTCCTTCCCTGGTGATGGGGTTTTTGTGTGCATGTGTGTGCATGGGGTCATGTGGCCTTTGGGACTAGCAACTGGGAAGACTGGGATACAGGAACCAGCTACTATACAAAATGTCTGTGCCTAGATGCTTGGAGGAGCATAGATTACACAGAGAATCATCTCATTTCTGTACCTCCATCTTGTTCAGCCAGAGGGGAATGGGAGTAGCCTGTTCATGTTCTTTGTGTTCATCTGTATGATCTGTGTGGTTGGTCATGTGGCTACTTATATGTGTGATATGGAGGTATTCCCTGTGTGCAAGTTCTTAGTGGGAATGCATGCTCAAACTTGCTGTGGTTGGACATGGGGACATGTTGCTGCAGATGCCTGGCCTTTCTCAGCCTGCTTAATCTGGCTAGATTTTTCTCCCAACACAAAGATGTAGGCTGTTTTGTTTGGTTATATATTTAAGGCATGAAACCTTTGCCTTTCTTCTGAAAAAATTACAGATGTAGAAATACACATAGTCTTTCAGAATCAATCTGTTTCAATTGTCTATTATGATATTATTTGTGCATGTGTATGTGGAATGGGAAAATGAAGGCCACATGGCTTGCATTTTAGTCAATAGGAGAAAAACTGTACCCTGCTTGTGCTGAGATTTGCTGATAGTATGTGCTTTTATATTCTGTGACATTGAATGATGTAAGTATTATGCGGGTTTTGTTTGGTTTTGTAGTTTTCTTGTGTTCCAAAAATCTCTCGTCCACTGTGTCCCCAAGGCATAGGTTTTCACCTCCTTGCCTGTATGAGAATGAAGAACAGTCTGCATAAAATTAATTTCTTATAAATGCCTTTGTTTTGTTGGGATCTGTGTGCTTGTGTTTGGCTAAGTGTGTATAGCAAAACAATTATAAACTAGACAGAATTGTTAGTTTAGAACTGGCATTCTCCTGAATGGATTCAGAAAACTCTACTGTTTGTATAAGTATGTCCATTCCCTACTGGTTGGTTATGTGTTTCTATTCCACTAGTGCTTTGATTTGCAAGACCACAATAGCTTGCTCTAAAAATACTGTTTTCTGGTCTTGAGTATATTGTCATACCCTGTAAAAATAATTATTTTACACTGGCAGTTAGCTTAGGTCATCATTTAGTAGTATGACATCTGCTCCTTTCTTTCTTGGAAGGATGGATCTGGAAGCAAGGACACATCAGGTTCCTCGCTGGGAACACTGAGATTGGTTTCATGGCCGCCTCAATGTAATTGCTGCTGTAGAACTTTTAGATGTCATAATGGTTAAATGAATGACCAGAGTGATCTGAAGTGTGTTTTTATGCTCTTTGGGTTTTGGGGTGTTTTTTTGGTGGTTGATAGGTGGTTGGGTTTTTTTCCCCCCTGCAGCTGCATTTACTAAATAATATTTGGATGAATGAGAGATATTGCAGTAGATATTTTCAATGTACAGTTTAACAGAAAAGTATTTTTCTTCCTGGAAGCCATTAAATGTTTTCTGTGTTTCTAAATTTTAACCTTTTTATCTGCAGAGACAAATTAGCAATGGCTACTCATAAGTAACCACCTTCAGTTAAAGAGTTTTAATGTTACAAAATTGTGGAGCCGTTGGAGGCATAACAGATTATTTGGCTGTAGCGATTAAAACAGAGATGGCTGTATTTGACTGGCAGAAGTGTTACTTGGTGCTGAACAAGACCATTATCTGCCTTCATCCCAGTTGAAAGGATATTCTCAGAATAAACGTTTGTGATGATCATGAGTTAATTTTAAAAATTCTCTCCTTATGCATTTGCTGCTTGAGGATACTAAAATTAATTGGAAAATAATTTGCTGTTGGTCATGACGTAAATGTTAAGGTTGTAATGTTTACTAAAGTGTAAGTTATTAATCATGTCTTTGATTAGTAACTTGTTTCTAAACACTTGGTGACTACTGTTGCACCTAGTAAATGGACATTTTTAAATAGAATAAAAAACAGCAATGAGAATATTGCAAATTTTAGGCTAGTTAATACCATTAACCAGTTTTTATAGGTTTTTCTTGACTTCTTTGTTTTGCAGATAAATTCTGAATTTTACAGTATATTGTCTACTGAAGAGGACTTTTCTGGGGTTTTGAGATGATTTAAAATAGACTGATGAAAAAAATTAGGAGAACATTTATTTGTTGATTTATTATTTGTTTGGGTATTTCTCCACCAATATGGAACTGCCTTAGTTGTCTTTTAACTTCTCTCTTTTCTTTCTTTTTTTTTTTTCTACTTAATCTGTTATGTAGTCAAATCTCAAATTTTGTTTTATTATGGACTATAAAAAATTCTGTCCCTGTTGTGCTTTCCCAGGACATCCATAACAACAGGTGCTAGGTTCAGTCAGGTCTGTTAGAGCTGACAGCCTGACAGAAAAGATGAAAGATGATTAAATATTCATGTTTTTCACTTCAAGCTAATACTGAATTAACCCTTAAGCTCAGTATTTTAAACTTCAATAGTAACCATTTCCTTGCTGATTAAAGTTACTGTAGGCATAGTTTCAAACAGCTGAATTGCAGCTTCTCAGTTTGAAATGTAATTAATTTTATGGATTTTAGCTTGTAAGAGTAGTCTGTTGTCTGGGCTGGGAAGCCAGACCTGCTTGCTCAAGCAGCTTGATTTTCTCATCTTAAAACATGTTTTTAAACATCACAAGCTGTAGAAATAAAGTTTTTACTATTAGTTCTTTCTTTCTTACAGTATAGTAGAAATTTGAAAATGGACTGACCTTAAATAAGTGACATATCTAACTGGAAAAATTCTCTACTCTGCACTGTAAAGATTAGGTGACTACTTAAAATAAAAATTGCTGCCTGCATTGCTTTAATTTGAACACTGAATTTGATGACAGACCATATTATGTAGATGAGATCTAAACTTTCTTATCTCTGTCAGCATAAAGCTGCTTATGTTTATATGGCCCTGCTGGAGCTTACTTCTCTCCTGTTCTGCTGGGATAGGCCAAGAGCTCTCTGCAGAACTGGAAGGAACTTGCTTGAGTTTGAACAAACTGCTACTTCAAAACAAACAAAACCTAAACAAACACAACCATAATGTCTTGGAGGGGCTGTACGTGATTTTTATTTCCTTATTCTGTTTGTTCTCTGATTTGTAGTTTGTACAATGTTGTGATGGTCAGAACTGGAGTTAGTGCGTCTGCTGGATGCCTGGTTCCCACTATGTTCAAGAATAGATTTTTATGACTCCTTCATTTCCTGTGTATTTAAAGCCAACAAATGTTTAAAAGGAAAGAAAGCAAATGCACTACATCAATTTTCAGAGCAGTATCTTTGAGGGCCAGTTGCAGTTGATATCTTAATGCTTAAGTTTCTAGTGGCAGAAGTTCTGGGTGGTAGGAAAGCACATGGTGCAAATACACTGCAGCATAAATCTGCAGACTACAGTATGTCATCAGTAGCTGCTGAAGCTGCCTGGAAGGCTGTCAGGATTTCTATTTGGTGCTGCTTGTATTGTGGTGAAAGAGAGCAGTACTGTTTTTTATTTATGCAGTGCTACATGTAACTTGCATTAACACAGCTGGGGATTGGGTGTTTTGTTGTTTGTTTTTTGTCCTCCTGAAAAGCACCACAGTATCACCAAATTATATCAGGCCTCTTTAACAAATGATGTAAGAATATAGAAAATAATTTTCTTTGCTGCTTAATGTAGAGTCTTATTTTACTCTCCTTAGCACAGCACTAATGTTCTCTTGGTACAGCACTAATACTGATAAATGTTGCAACTGTTTTGTCATTGTACAAGAAGTAGTATTGGGTAAGTAATTAGAGATTAAACAGAATTGCCTGTTTTGAGAAAGGGATGAATGGGAACATTCAAATACGGGGAGAGCAAAAAACAATATTACAGCCAATTCTGTCTGTTCTTACTAGAAAAATGCAGCATCCTTTCTTTATGTCTTTCCTTTAAAACCTCAATGACAGTTTCTTCAGAAGTATAAAAATCTGTTAAAACTGATTTAAAACAATTTTTGAGGAGACTCAGCTGCTAGTCATGAATTTGTGGAAAGATCTTAGTTGTGGTGGGTATGTGGCTCAGAAGTGAAGATCATGTTCCATCTAGCTGTTTTGTTAAAATGTGTGACCAGTGCACGTAACTAAAGGGCATTAGGTTTTGTTTGTTGTTTTTGTTTACTTATTTTTCTTTTTTGCTGTACTACTTTTATTCTTCTTACATGCTTTTCCTCTGCACCGCCCACCTCCTTTTTGGTATAAAATAAGCTCTGAAAAGTGGTTGTAGCAAGATGGAATGTTGGTCTGTTCTCCATAACAAGCAACAGGGCAATAGGGCAAGAAGAAACAGCCCAAAGTTGCAACAAGGAGTGTTCAGACTAGATATTTGGAAAAATGTCATAGTTGGAATGGTCACCTGGCATTGGAACAGACTTCATGGGNAGTCCAAGTGCTCTAAGTCCTGGTTGCTGTTCCTCACATGATTGAGTCACCATCCCTGGAGGTATTTGAAAAACATGCAGATGTGGTACTTCTGGGAAATGGTTTAGTGGTGAATTGTCAGTGCTGAATTAATGATTGGACTTGATTATATTAGAGTTCGTTTTCAAAATAAATGATTCTATGATTCTTTCAGCCACCTCTTATTATCTGTGCCTCTTTGGTGCTTACACATGAGTTTTTAAAACAAATGGTATTGGCAGACCCTGACCTCAGACAGCCATGGCTATAGCTTAGTCTGAATATGGAATAGAAAAGACACAATATAGGGGCAAGTTACAACCTCCATTGCAACATAATGGCAATTTTTTTTCTCATTCACTGCAGTACTGCCTTGCTTATTTTATTTTGTCATATAAACGCCATGTATGAACTTCCCCATCTCTGTTATACAAGTGTTCAAAAAAGTCTGCTAACGAATTTGCTGGTGAGAAGCCAGCTGGTTACAAACTACTTGACTCACCTCTCTGTTTTATTGTTCTCTGCAAAAACAACTTTAACATGTTGTATAAAGATCTAATAAAGTGCTGTGGTTAATTCATACGTCAAGGCTGTAGGTAGAAATGACATATTTTCATTGCAGAGAAAGTGGTCTGTGGTAATTTTCTATTCCTCACAACAGTGTGACTTTCAAAATAAACTGTTACATAGTCATAGAAAGATGGTTGTAAAAATCTGTTAACAAATGAAAAACTGCCAGTGCATGCCAGACTGCCTGGGCTGCCATGAGCACTTAGAGTAAACTAGCTTTGAGCAGGGAAAGTTAACATTCAGTTGTTGAGCCAAATTTTCAGAATGATTTGTGCATCTAAAATAAATTATTTTGCAAAGAGTTTTTGCAGTGTTCCTAATCATTGAATACAACATGCAGGTTAGACAGTGGAAGCTTGGTGGTGAAATTTCTTGTGTCCCAGTATCCAGCTTCCCCAGTGATATCTGTGGCTCATAGTGGTACTTTGTCATCACACAACAGAGTACATCTTTCTTATTCTTAGCTGAAAAGGTGCAGATGTTTTGCTGTGTCTCCAATGAATCCTCTAGACAGAAGACTATGAAGTTCAATGGTCACAGCAGTGTGAGCACAATCCTCTTTAACAGGTACATTGCTAGGATACACTGGCACTTCTGTGGATCACCATACGGGGTTACATGGTGATAGGAAAATGAATGTTTCAAAAAAATGTGCTGTGGAGATGATTTGAAAGGATGTCTAAAAGCCAGGTTCATCATTTGGGTTTTTGTGACACTAAGATCTTTATGGGTTTCGTTAAAAGCTAGGAAAAATAATTCTGCTTATGATGCAGTGTATCAAATATAACAGCTTTACAGACGCTACCAAAATGCTACTAAAATAACTCTGAATAACAGAAGTATTGATAGTATCCATTCCCACAGACTGGGAGTTGAAAGACAGAAGTCTGAATTGAAAGATAGAAGCCTGCTTCTGGAGGGTAATGAAAGTAGAAAGTAAAAATCTTCTTCCTGGTGCTGTGGAAGTTCTGCCCTCATTTCTAATACTTAAAATACCTTGATTTCAGTAGAAAAAGACCATGTCTGTATTAGGTTGTGAAATGCAGAATTACTGGGTTGTTGATTTGTTTGGGGTTGGTTTCTCTTTTTGGTTACTTGGCCATCTGGCTTTCATCTTTGACTTGGAGCTTGAACTTCACCTCACCGCGTGATGTTCTTTTGTACTTTGATTTCAGTCTGTATTGCCAGAAGACAGTTCAGGTAAATAAAAGAGATTTAGCGTAGGTTTACGAATGTGGAAATGACAAGTTTAATTTCAAAGTATAAGGGTAGGAAAGCACTCTTGCTTTTGGAGTATGATTTATGTTCCTTGCCAAGCTGTATGCCTCCATAGGGCATTAAGAGTATCAGAAGCAGAATTCATGTGTAATACTAAAAACTTCCTATCCTTCATAACAGTTGCTAGGCTATCCGGTTTTTATGGGCTACGTTATCCAACTAGATTTTTAAAATACTGGATTTTTTTTTCACTTTGCTGTCAGATCGCCTTTTTTGTCTGATTACTTTCAAATAGCAGTATCCTAGGTGTTTAGGATTCAATTTTTGGAATCCAACTTGAGTAATTTAGTTCCATGTATAGGAATGCAGTCTTTCACAGTCATCAGCCTGTAACACTTCTCAGGGTTCTGCTAAAGCTGTCTATAACTGAGACAAAAATACACATAAAAAATCAAATTGTGGTATTTTATTACTAGTTTCTAGGTAGATTATATTCTCAAGGGAAAAACAATGACCTGAAAGGAGCAGGAGTGCTGCTCAACAGAAAACTTGAAAACTGTTGAGCATTTTGCAGAGTATCATTGAAAAGTCTCATACACAGCTTGTTTAGAAGCTTGCATGTACCCATTTTGTGAGTGCCTCGCACTTTCTGTTAGTGTGTCTCCAAAACTTACAAGCTACATTTATAGCTGTGAACAGCAGGCTAGCTTTCCATAGCTTACAGTAGGTTTGTATGCACCTTTCTCATTTTGGTTCCCTCTCTACCTGCTCAGTACCTTATAAATTTATCAATGCTAAAAAGATGGGTAAAAAGAGCCTCCACTCCTTACAAGACCAGGAGGGGAACACTATAACTAACGATGAGGAAAAGGCTGAGGTCCTGAATACCTACTTCACCTCAATTTTTAATAGGAGGGAGGAGTTCGGGGCAAATGGCCTCTCGAACTGGGGGATGGGGTTGGGGAGCAGTGTGCAGCCTTGGAGATCCACAAGGAACTAGTCCAGGACCTGCTGAGCCACTTGGACATCCACAAGTCCATGGGACCAGATGGGATCCATCCTAGAGTGCTGAGAGAGCTGGCAGATGAACTGGCC
>VXBP01010785.1:12815-31786 GCA_013400115.1 Rhinopomastus cyanomelas | reverse complement strand
GAGGCTTGAGGTGAGGAGAAAGTTCTTCACCGAGAGAGTCATTGGCCACTGGAATGGCCTGCCCAGGGAGGTGGTGGAGTCGCCAACTCTGGAGCTGTTCAAGGCAGGATTGGACGTGGCACTTGGTGCCATGGTCTAGCCTTGAGCTCTGTGGTGACAGGTTGGACTTGATGATCTATGAGGTCTCTTCCAACCTTGATAATACTGTTCTGTTCTGTTCTGTACCTATATTTTTCTTTTCCAAATAAGTCCTCACCAGAGTTCTAATTTTCCTGGGACTGTCCTAGTATTACGCTGTATGAGAAGCAAGACCTGGTATTCATGGGGCTAAATAATCACAGAATTACTGAGGCTGGAAAAGACCTAAAACCATCAAGTCCAGCCTATGACCTAAACATCACAACATCAGCTAAACTATGGTACTAAGTGCCACATCCAGTCTTTTCTTAAACAGGGATGGGGACTCCACCACCTCCCTGGGCAGTCCATTCCAATGTCTGGTCACCCTTTCTGTGAGGAAGTGCTTCCTAACATCCAGCTTAAACCCTCCCCTGGCACAGCTTCTGGCCTTGCCCTGATTTCCATGTCTGCTGTTTCTGTATGAGTCACCTTCTAAAAATGATTTGAATGTTTCCCTTATTGTTCAGTGAACAAGGTTTACTTATGGCTTGAATGATAGGCTTTATGATACCGTCGTGGTTCTTGCTGTGTTTGTAGCAGTTAGGAATGTGCAGGCCTTATTGAGAACCTGTTAGTTTCTAAAAGCAATAGGCAGCATTTAAATGACAGTTCTGCATCCTCTTATTTTTGTGCTGTATAAAACATCAATTAACTTTTAAAAAATCTGTCTAGTAGGTAGAACTCTCCATACCTACTAAACTGACAGGGTATTCAAATATTTTGCTCTAATATTTTTCCTGATACAAATAGCCTGCTTTCAGATAGTAAGTAAACTTACTTTATTAGTAGGAAATTTTAAAAAGTACTTTATTTTACAGAAAGCACAAAAATTATTAACAGGTCAGCAAAATCTCACATGATAAGTCAGATATTCAGGTACTCAGCTTTTTTGTAAATTACAGTGATTTTATAAACCATCCATTTAAGCAATACTTAGTATGAATTTTCATTTAATGCTTCTAGTAAAAAAGAATTTAAATACATACTGTCCAATTTCAGTATGTTCAGAGAGCATGCAAACAGTACATCCCTTTAGAAAGTATCTAATTTCACTGCTGTAAGAAATAAGAAAATTCAAGTTGCGGTTCTTTATTTGAAGTATAAATATTGTATTTTCTCTGATAGAGTTAAGTAATATGTTTCTTACAACCTTGAAATATTAATTTTAAAAATACTCATTTTACTTACACTCAGCACATGAAATTTTAGACAAGGTTCATAGGAGCAACAATAAGGTCAATCATAATTGTCCTTTTTTTCTTTTGGTATGCATATCTGAAAAATGTTTCAGTAGCAAAAGATGTTAATTCATAATTCTCATTTTTAAAATTGTTGTAGTGGCCCTTTGATGGACTCTTTCCAGTTTGTCTGTTTACCTTTTGTACTGGGAATCCCAGCACTGGACCCAAAGGTCCAGATGTGGCCTTACCAGCACTGATCAAAGAGGGAGGATACCTTTAGCCTTCCTCACAGCAAGGGTATATTGTTGGCTCACAGTCAGCTGGGTGTTCATGAGGACCTCCAAGGCCTTTTGTGCCAGCCTGCTTTCTAGCAGGATGACTAGTGGCTAGGGCTTTTCCTCTCCAGGCATTTCCTTCTCCCTGTTAAACTTCACGAGGTTGCTGTCAGCCATTGTTTACAGTGTGTTAAGGTTCTTCTAAATGGCAGCATGCCCCTCTGTCATGTCAGTCACTCCTAATTTGGTGTCCTCAGAACTGTACATCTCTGTTTCTGGTAACTGCTATCCAAACCCTTCGATATCTCACTGTTTTGTGAGATGCTTTTTATTGGTAATGAAGCACAAGAGGTTGTCTAATTTGACAGGTTCTTACCAAAAGTGTTTTGTGTGTAGCTTTGACCTAAGTGTCAGAAGAGGCTGTATTTAGTGCATTAATGAATCTGTAAGCTAATCCCACTATGTATTAGTTTTTCCAATGTTATTAGAAGCAAAGTACTTCTAACTTGCTGCAGTTCATTCATCGAACTGGCTATTGTGTGTACTCAGTTGTTGCTGAGTCTAAGGGGAAATGTAGACTTTGCTATGGGTGAAGAAAAAACCCAGGTACTCCTTGCTGAATTATATGATTTCAAAGTCTAAAAAAGAAAATAGATTCAACTACAACAAATTGCCACCTGATGTAGTCTTTCATATAAATTCCCATAAATACTATAACCATTTTTTAAAAATTTGAAAATAATGGTGGTTGAAGGTGAGTTTCTGCTTCTAGCTTGCTTACTTCATACTGTATGTAAAATATTCTGGTGACTAAACTGAAAACAAATGACAATAATATCCTTCATCAGCTTCCAACTTATTAGCCTCACCTTTTTCCATTTTCCCCTCATCAGCCTATTTGGTAAGATGTCTTTGTGCTAGTTACTGTTGACTGTTTCGGTTTTGCTTCACTTCCTTCCTTTATATCATTGTCTTCTGCTATGTCTGGTTTTTGCCATTAATTATGGGGTTTTTTTACTTCACTCCTTCTGCCCCACCTTGGGATCTCTTACCTCAAATTGAAAGCAGACCAGTGGTATCAAGATGTCCACATAATGAACTTAAATAACCATGTACCAGATGGTTAAACATTTATCTATTAAACTTTTATCTATTTCCTATCCATCCAGTTGATGAAACTGCAGTTAAAGCAAGGCTTACAGATAAAATTGGCCCATTTTGAAAGCAGAATGTACAGGTATTAGTCATGCAAGTATTTATTTAGTATCAGTTTTCTGAAATGAGTATAAAACCTTACTAATGTACATGAGAAACAGATATGACATAATAGCGTATTACAGGTTGTAAAGGTAAAGTATTTTCCCACCCTGTAATAATTGCAGAAACACTTAGAGATAGCTGATAAAATTTACAGACCTTAATACTTACTATGTCAGGCTTTTACTGCTGCTTATAGAACACGTTATACCAGTGTTTGTGTGTGTGAAGTACCACAAGCCTTGCCTTTTGCCTATTGAGGGATTTTGTAAAATTTATTTCTATCATGTAAAATGTGTTCAAGACTGCATTTGGTTTATCAATACGACATGGGTCAATTTCTGACCCTGCATGGATGGGTCAGGAACCAATAGGAAAAAGGAAAAAGAGAATCAACAGAATGGATACAGTCTTCACGATGTAGGGCTAAAGCTTGTGAAAGAACTTAGCAATATATTAAAATGCCTCAGGAGGGTTTGCTGAGAACTGATGCTCTAATGGTTCAGTCATCCTTGATCTGCTTCTGTTTCTACAGGTTCTGGAGGATGACTGGTGCTGTTTTCTGCAGTGCTGCTTGAGGTCTCTGAAAACTGGGGATGAATAAGTAACCTGGGGAGAAACTGTCAAGAGTGCTACTTCTTTTCAACTGTTGAAGTGGACAGAAGTACTTTGTCATCTATTTACTAGATAATTCAACAGATTTTTACAGCAAATAATAACAACAACATAGCATCATCCACCATCCTGATTTACAGCACATCACCTTCCAAGATAGATACTCCGTACAAAGCTGGAGGATGCCCACAAGGCACATAATAATTAAATAGTCGATTGATACTGCTGCTGCCTAATTGTCAGGATCACAGCCAACAGAACTTCTCTGCCCTTCTTCTGCTCACTTAATCAGGCCAGGAACAGCAGTTTGGACATGGCTGGCCTCATTAACAACTTGCTAATACTGTTTCTTGTTTTTCAAAACATCTGTTTGGGTTTCAGAAGCCCTCTTTCAGTCTTCAAAAGGTGGGTTATGCAGGAAGATCTTGTGTGTTGAATGGATTAGACAGAATTTTATTGAAGTAAGACAAAACACGCCTTAGATAAAAAACTGTATACGTTCAATTTTGATCACTTGTTCTGAATTTTCTTTCTTGAAATGACACTCTTGTCCTACTAAAGATTCTTGTTAAGTGTGAGTTCAGGATGATAAAACAACAATTCATATAACATTTTAGAAAATACCACAACTACTTGAAAATACAGAAAGAATCAATATATTTCAGCTGCCCAAACCAGTGTGCAGCATAAAATGTTTTAATGAAGAAACATCAGATAGTTAAAAATGGACAATCCTGGGAGACTTGGTGAGTTTGCAATGTAAAATAGCTTTGGCAAACTTGCATATAGTGTGGACAAGACAAGTAGCCTTTTACCTCTCCAAAACAGTGCTTTACTGTTTATAAGTATGTTGAGCACTGTAGTTACCATGTCATTGCAGTAATGACATATATACAGGAATATACAAGATTTATATCAATGTTTCATCATGTTTCAGCTGTCTTGCCTTTTAGTTTCTCAGAATGATTTACTTTTTTTGCAATTTGTTTAAACATTGCAGTCACTACAGACCTTAATATTCATTAGAAGTTGTAAAATGTACTGGTTTATTTCACTGCTTATGATAGTAGTTGCTATAATTTTCATGTTCAAGTTAAAAGTTTTCCCTGTGCACATTTTTAATTCAATCTTTTTTAAATTATGCATCATGAAAATAGTCTTTAAAAACTAAAAACTGTTGTGAATGATGAACAGTGCTTGATATTTTCTAGCTGATTCTTTGTCTGTACCTCCATGTATCTCAGACAGTTATTGAGTGAGATGACAAGTTACGTTTTCAGCTTATATGTTCCAGACTCACCTGTCTGATTGCTCAGAGAAACTACTTCAATTGATAACTGTTTTCTTCAGATTATGAAGGAATAAAATTTCTAGATCACTGTTAGAGCTACTCAGCATTGTCACACTTCTTTACTAGGTCTAAAGACTCTTCTTTTAAGAAAGATGTAACAAAAGTCAATATTAAAAAAAACACCCCACTTTTCTCCTGTTTAAGGTATAAAGATACTACCAGATCTCTTTCCAGTGACTGCCTTGGAAGCAATGGGCCAGTGATCTCACTTGGTCTGTCAGAGTTTGCACTGGACATTCGCATGCCTGGGGTAACACCTAAACAGGTGAGAGAAATGCAGTTCCTCTTACTGCCAGTCACTCTGTTTTTTGTAAACTTGCACAATACAACATTTACTTTACAAAAAGAAAATAAAAGACAGGATAACATCTATGGATACATCTAAGTCAAGAGAAAAGTTGGAAAGTTATTAAATGATCAGTTAATGAGTGTAAGCAATAGCATGGTTTTGAAACCAACATTGTACGAACAAAGTTAAACTGAATGCTGAAGTGTCGTAGAACAAGAAAGAGTTTTATTTAAGTGAAATATTTCCAGCTATGCTAGTTAGTAGTACATGTATTTAGAGTTGCAGTTTACACCAACTCTCAGGTGATCCCTCAGTTGATTTAATAACATTAAATACTCCTTCAAATTTAGCAAGTCAAGAGCAATAAACCTAAAAAGCATTTTATACAAGTAATACTTTGGACCCAGTATTTTAGGCCCTTAAAATACTTCAGGAATTTTACAATAAACAAGTTATAATGGCATACTCTTTCAGCTTTCAAGTTGCTTATAATTTTCTGAGCCAAGCGAGTGCAAATTAAGATAATAATTAAGATTTTTAACATTAGCACAAAAATTTTGAAGATTCTCATGAAAGTCTGTTTTTTTCATATGTGCTTCCCTTAATCAGGAAAAGCGATTATTGGAGTTTTATTGCAGAGAGGCAGTGCAGGGAATTTGACTTGTCTTTGAAAGACCTCGCTTGTCTTTTAGAAGGCTGTAGATACTTGGAAAGAACAGAATGTTGTGCTGCAGTAGATGATGGCTCGTTGCAGATAGCCCTTTCAAAAAATACTGAAAGGAAAATGAGATTTTCAGTTATTTGGGAGAACCCTTCTGTAACATGTAACTTAGAGCAAGTAGTGTAAGTCTAGCAAGTGCAAACAGAAATATACTTTCTAATGTATCTTACTTGCCTGCAGCAAATATTAAACTTCACTTTCAGCAAGAGTGAAAAATACTCTCAGTTCATCCTGGTACACGTTTGTAATATTGTTTTACTGATTTTTGCCTGAGGAACCATTGGTTGAAAAGCTAGGAAACACACATGACGGGGTCAGTCATTTCAGATTCCTATTTTAAAAAAACTAAGACCCAACATCAACAATAAGAGGCTGTGTTATTTAATAGAGAGCACATAATCACTTTCACATTCATACGTAGTTACAGCAAATAGCCTCTATGTATGCGATGAACTGAAACGCTGTGGTCTAGTTGAAATTTGTAGAAGGATGAGAGAAAACAGCAAAAGAAAGCAACATGCCAAGTTAATTTCTAAAAGGGTAGGTGAAAATACTCAATAACTAGCTTTATACACTTTAAAGTCCAGCTTTTATTTTATATTCTTAGTCTCACTCACCCTTCCCATTTTCACAGAATCACAGAATATTCCTGATTGGAAAGGACCTCCCAGATCATCCTGTCCAACCACACACACAACAAGAAAAGCCAAAACCCTGATCAAACACTACTGCAAACACACCCAAGCAGATAACATACAAACTAAAGCCCCTATGATCTCTGAAGCACCGTGTCTACACATTAATTAAATACCTCCAGAGATGGTGACTCAGCCACAATCTTGGGCACCCTGTTCCGGTGCCTGACCATTCTGTCAGTAAAGAATTCCTTCCTAATATCTAAATTAAACCTCCCTTGCTGCAACTTCAGACCATTTCCTCTGGGAGAAGAGGCCATCTCCCACCCACATCTCTACAACCTCCTTTCTGGTAGGTGTAGAGTGCCATGAGTTCTCCCATCAGCCATCTCTTCTCCAAAGTAAACATGCCCAGTTCCCTCAGCATCTCCTCATACGACTTGTTCTCTAGACCATCACAAGATTTTAAATTGATAACTGTTCTTTTGTTTTTGTTATAGAGAACATGTCATCTTTGTTACAGTGCTTAGGGGGGAAAAAAGTAATGGACAATAATAGAATTAGGTGCGTGAATAAGAAATAAATGCCTTTTTTATGACTGCTACTAAAATGGCAAAGGATTGATTTACTGCATTTATCTGGACGTTGTGGAGGGTACTCCTACCCCTTCAGATTTTCAGCTGGCAGGGAGAGGGTATATTACCAAAAAAATAGTATTCAGACATATAATTTTAATGTACTTGTTTGTCCAGTATGCTCACATCCTTCTTCGGAAAGTGAATTTCAGTAGTTCATTTCTACTGATTTAAAGGTAATTTCTGTTGTTTTGTCTTTTAATAGTCTGATACTTACCTCTGCATGTCAGTACCCCTGCCAGTGGATGATGAAGCCTATGTAGGTGAGTATGATTTGACTGGAAGAATCTAAGAAAGCCATTTTGAAGAACCTCAGCTTTTTCTTCTTTTTTCTTTGACTCATAGTGGCTTAATCGTTGGCTGTCATGGTTTCCAAAATGCATTCATCATGGCTAATGCAGAAATAAAATAGAGAGACCTACTCAGAGTCAAGATAACAAATGGTATCTGGAGAGACTCTTGAGTAAAGGAGCTGCGTGCAGACGCCTTTGGCAGTCAGTACCAAACAGTCCCATTTGTAAAGTATTTCCTTTCTGTGTCCAGCTGGATAATTCTGCTCCACAGAACAGACTGTTCATTTACCTGTTGGTAAAGGCTATAAATCCTTTACACTTACTGTCTACACTAAGATTTTCATTATATTGGGGGAAAAGATGAAATCAACTAAACCGTCTCCCATGTTCGGAGTATTTTGGTTGTTGGTTTGGTGGTGGTTTTTGTTTTAATGTTGTAGCATGACTATGATGACAGACAAATAGAAGGAAGTGCTGTAGTCATGTTTGAAAGCAAAGATCATATACGTGAGCAAAACAACACTCATTGGTTCAGAAAGTCTTTGAGAACTGCATGTGAATGTGGATTTTTTCAGTAAAGAGAAGGCTTGTTTGTTTAGCTGAAGCTAGTTTCACTATCAGAACATGGTATAAACCGAAATAAAACAAGGAGAAGTGAAGGTGTCTGATTTTTCTTTCTTTACTGTGGCCCTTTAAGATATCTGCGTTTTACAATAAATATGATGGGAATCCTATGTAGTTTATGTTGTAGTATATTATTATATTTCTATGTGGATTTGTAGAAATTCTTCAGAAATACAGTACTATGTTTAGATTTTTGTGTTTTGTTGTAGCAAATAAAATATTCAAGTGAACTTTCTTCAGTATTTTCTCTGTGTATCTGTTTTGCAAAGAAGCTGGAATGTGACTTCACATTTTGGCTGAGAGTTGGGCCCCAGAAAGGAGAATGAGCATAAGGAGTGAGTGTTCACTTTCTGATAAACTACACACAGCCAGTAAAGAAGTTTTAAGTAGTAGGTTTAAAATTACCTCCTAAAAGAGCTTGTCCAGAAGTGATATTTTAGTGGTATTACATATTGATGTGAATCATACATGGTAACTGGTTTTTTCTTGTGAAGACTGAGAAACTTTTAGTTTTTAAGTGGTTAGATATTCTTCAGATTTATGTAGGATTTCGTCCCCTTTCAAGTTTCCCCTGTGCTTGAGTACATGCATATTAGAAAAGTAGCGTTGCTTAAAATCTCTTATATTTGAATGTCTTGAGAGTAAAGCAAAATTGCATGATATTTTTTTTCTTTGTTCCCTTCCACCAAAATGGATAGATATGTCGTCTATCTTAGACATGTGATCCGTTCCATCTTGCTTCAGTAAAAATACTAAGAAGTATTTTCAGTGGAAGACTTGTCAGATTGGAGTCTTCATGATCAACAGAAGTACCTAATCCTTGGAAAGGGTAGACTCACACATATACAGTCATAGAATGGTAGAGGGGAGCTCATCCAGCTGTTTCAACCTCTCCTCGTAAGGAAGATGATCCAGCTCTCAGATCCCTGGTGAGACCACACCTGGAGTATTGTGTCCTGTTCTGGGCTCCTCAGTTCAAGAGAGATGTGGAGCTGCTGGAGAGGGTCCAGCGTAGGGCAACGAGGATGATTAAGGAGGTGGAGCACCTCCCTTACGAGGAGAGGCTGAGGGAGCTGGGTCTCTTTAGCTTGGAGGCGACTGAGGGGTGACCTCATTAATGTCTAGAAATATTTGAAGGGTGGGTGTCAGGAGGATAGAGCCAGGCTCTTCTCAGTGTCATCTAGTGATAGGACGAGGGGCAGTGGGTGTAGGCTGGAACATAGGAGATTCCACATCACTCTGAGAAGGAACTTCTTCCCAGTGAGGATGACAGAGCAGTGGAACAGGCTGCCAGGGATTGTTGTGGAGTCTCCTTCGCTGGAGACATTTAAGACTCACCTGGATGTGTTCCTGTGTGACTTGGTGTAGGTGATCCTGCTGTGTCAGGGGGATTGGACTAGGTGATCTTTCGAGGTCCCTTCCAATCCCTAATGATTCTGTGATTATCCTAGTGGCTCTGCACTGGACTCTTTCCAGTAGCTCCCTGTCCCCTCTTGAAGTGGGTTGCCCAGAGCTGGGTGCAGTATTCCAGATTCAACCTCAACAGGGCAGACTAGATAGGCGTGAAAACCTCCCTTCATCTAGTGGCCATACTCATAATGCACCCCAAGAGACCATTGACATTCTTGGCAGAAGAGCAGGTTGCTGTTTCATACATGGTCAGCTTGTGGTCTGTCAGCACCCCCGAGGTCCTTTTTTCCAGATCTGCTCTCCATTTACAGAGAACAGAAAGAGTGCAAACTGTCCTATCATGAAATAACCTAATAGAAAATTAAATCTTCTCAGAAAACATATATTTTTGCAAGTAGGTATTATCATCTAAGAAATCACATGTTTAGTGAAGTGTTACTTTAAATACTTGGTAGTTTTGTTAAAGTTTGTGTAGCTGTTAACTTATTTGCATCCATTTTGTCTTGCTTAAATAAACATGTTCCTCCTCCAGTTTAGTTCATTTGCACTTAGTACTGCAAAGGAAATGCCTTCTCTTTTTGTGATTGGGTTGTTTGGTGTTTGTTTTGTACTTTAAAAGGACACTTTTATGACCAAGCATCCTTACACTTTAATCAAGAATCACTTATTCATTCATTTTTTTTACTTTGTTTTCGTATTTGTACCCCCTTTTCTTCCCTCTTCCATGGCAGTGTGGGAATAGAGTTTCTGTTTGTAGAACCTGCAGCATGATAGTTCTGTGGCTTAACAATGAAATAAAAGGGCCTTGGAAAAGATAACTGATTTTTTAGCATTGTGTTGGACAGTGCATTTGTTAGTGGGTACAAAGCAGTTCCTGTTACAAAAAACAAAATGTTGAGAACTTTGAGTTCAGCTTTGATGTTCCCTAAAATTTGTAACCAGTAGATGGTATTGCTTGAACAGGAACAATGAGTGTGACTTCGTACTGTGAAGCTGGAAGGATACTGTTCCAGAATTTACCAAACATGTCCAGAGCCAGTTCTCATGCATTATCAAAGGAACGAACTGATCAAGCACAGTTATGACATGTTAGCAGCTAGAATAAGGAGTAAGCAAGTTTTCTACTAGGATGCAGCTGTGTATTTTTGCAAATGTTGTCTCTGTGATTTTCCATAGTCAAAGGTCAGATTGTTAAGGCTGAGATTTCTCTTTAAACTAATATTTTTCTGTCCCAAAAGACTGCAAATGCTGACAAATTGGGGTGGGTAGGGTATTTTGCTTGTGGAGTAGGTTGGTTTATCTTTAGATTGTTAGGTATGTAACTTTCTGCTCCTGTCAAATGGAATGGCTATGAGATTAATTTGTAAAATAGATTAATGTGTGAGATTAATATGTGAGTTTTCAAGAATACTTTTCTTCGAGTTATGTTTGAAAAATGTATTCTGGTTTTCTTCTACCACTTCATATTTGATGAATGTTTGTGAGTAAGTAGCTAAATCAGAAACTAGATTGAGTCTTTAATAGTGCAAGCATTGTTAAAAATCAGGTTTTGACTATTGAGCAGTAGCATTAGCTATGGAGTGCCCTATAGACTCATAAGAACTGAGTCTGACAGCAAGCCACTCAGCCAAAAAATTTTACTGTCATCTTCAGCTTGTTACATTCATTCACATGGGCAACCAGTAAATAAATGTGTCTTTTTCATACTGACTCATGGTAAATCCCTCTGTCAGATCATAGAATCATAGAATCATTCAGGTTGGATTATGCTGTAGAGATGAATTGGAGATTGAGGCATTCAGCAACATAAACTGAAATAATGATATATTAATTTTTGTCCTTTTTTCNACTTGGTTTAGGTGATCCTGCTGATGCAGACGGATTGGACTAGATGATCTTTCGAGGTCCCTTCCAGTCCGTAGTGATTCTATGATTCTATGATTCTATGATTTGTTAATCTATTACAGTATATATAAACTTCCCTATTCCTAAGTAATGATGACTTCATTGCATTGGGGGCCTCTAATATCTCCATGATATGCTGAGCTGAGGACACTGATATGTTGATATATTTCCTTAAAGTTAATTCCATTACAGAGAAGACAGCATTGCATTTTTTAAAAAGGATGTCAACTTCTTAGTATTTATTTTTTTAAAAACATGTAGCTTCACTAATGTTCAAGATTAAATTGATGACTTACTCTCTTCATTCTTGTTTCTCTTGGAATTTGTAATTCAAAGTAGTACCTGTTCAGGAAAATAAGTCAGACTTTATTCAGAGTTACTATACATACTGAAACTGTTACTGTTATTTGAGTAATAATTTTGTAGCACTTTTTCTTGCATAAAAATATTTAACTATCGCATAATCTTCTGTTTATTATTGTTAAATACGGAGACTGTCAGCTGGGGTTACAAGGATTTTGTTTGAAATTTCTTAATTCTTTGGTACTGCATTTGGCTTGAATTGCATGATAACTGATATGGCTCTTAATTACTTTCTTTAACCTTCTGTTCGGGAATATATAAGCCTGGATGTGCTTCTAGGAAAGTAACTCTACAGGACCTGAGTATCTGACTGTACAAAGCTTTTGTAAACTTACAGGTAGAGATGTTTTTCAGCTCTTCCTTCAGAATCAGTGATGAGATATGTAAACTAAAATGCTGTGAAGTGGCGCACACAGAAATCTGATCTTGCTTTGTAATTGTGATTAACTGTGGTGTATTATTTTCTATTGGTAAAAGTAGTATTTAGGAACCTATGTGTGATATGTTTTACAGTAGTGCCAAACAATTCCATTTGTGCACTAGAATGTGATTGTAATGGGCACTGTGTGGAGAAAATAAAATACTCCTTGAAACATCATTAAATACACAAGATGCAAGCGCAGTAAGAGAATAAAAAACAAGCAGAACTGGTGGTGACTTTAGCAGACAAGGGGTCTAAACTTTAGTTTTGCCTTTATTGAAGACTACTCTTCTGAGGTGTTGCTTAGAAGTGTGTTTTATACAGGTATCAAGTTCAGCAATAAAGTTCATTGACGTTCACATCTGTGAACTTCTTATAAACACCTTCATAAATTTGATCTCTTAATTTAGTTCATAACAGCAGCTCACAACACTGGAAACACCTGAAAACTACAGTAGGAGGTGCATGTGAAATGCACAGTGGCTGTATCAAGCTAAAGTTAACTGTATTTTCACTACTAATTATTACTGAATAAAGCATCAGGGGAAAAAAAGGGTCTTTCTGTAACACATTAATATTTATTAATGTTTTTAACTGTGAAATTAGTAGACTATGCTTGTAGGAAAGACATATGTAATCTTTTACATAGATATTATGTAGATTTTAGTCGTCGTGATTTTGTGACTTCTGAACTCATATGTGGTACTCAGAGTACCTTCTCAGAGCATGTGGATGCCTCTCTTACTTCCCAGACCAAGCCAGCAGCTCTGGTATGTACATTTCTTTATAGTCTGACTGCATGTCTTACATTCTCAAGGTAAAATTTGTCTTGCATGCCTTAATTTTTGGCTGCTTTTCCTCAATTTTCAAAGCAAAAACAGGGTTAGAAGCTATTTGATTTTGTTTTTCCCCCTCATAAAACTGGAACAATAATCCTTACTATTCACATCAGGAACCCTGCCTCAACCACTTATTAAGATAAGAGTTCAGAGTGCATTTACATATACAAACTTTGGGATCAGAGTACTGCTTCAGTGGTTTGCAACTTAATACTTTCATGAGAGCTGAAAGGCAGTTACTTGAAGGCTACTTAGAGTCTATATGTACATGTAAAGGCAAGAATTACTCAGGTTCTGCTGTAGGATAAGTTTAAAAACTTTCCACAGTTCTCCACCTTAAGTGAAGAAAAAAAATTCCATTGCCTTCATGCATCTGACAGATTATTTCAGTAATGTAACAAAGTTACACTGTGTAACCTGCTTTATCTCTGCAAATGCCGTTGTTGTACATTAATGATCAGTATTACTGCAGTGTGCTGCTAGTACCTTTACCTTACATGCAGTCATGAGCAGTGCAGAAGCCACAATAGGGTTTATTTTGTGGCAAGAGATAAATAACAGACTTTTGAAACTGAACATTCATTTTCATCAAAGTTTTTAGATCTTAGTAATTTGTCTAAGTAATGAGAGTTATTTAACTGTATGTTGACTTTAAACAAACCTTGTTTACCATTCCAAAGGTTTTGACATGTTAANGGGGTTGTGGAGTTTCCATCACTGAAGATATTCAAGACACGACTGGATAGGTTCCTGTGTGACTTGGTTTATGTGATCCTGCTGTTGCGGATTGGACTAGATGATCTTTCGAGGTCCCTTCCAATCCGTAGTGATTCTATGATTCTATGAATAAGTCATGATACTTTATTGAAATTCTTGTCCCACTAAAGATGCAGCAAATATGTGAACAAGGTGTAATAGTGGAAGAAATTATTGCTACTGCATAAGATAGTAGTTGCTCTTGTTCATAACTTACTGTTTGTATTTTTGATGACAAAATACAAAAGAAGTCAATCTTACATACAAGGATACCTCATTTCTTCTATCATTTTTGTTTTTCAGTCGACTTTAAGCCTCATGCCAGCATGGACACTGTTCATCACATGCTGCTCTTTGGCTGTAATGAACCCTCTTCTACAGAAAGTTACTGGTAAGTATTGCAAGTTGCCTTTGTTACTGTACCTAAGTTTTCCCATGTTAATTGCTTCCACATAAACCTTGTCCAGTTTTCAAGACAGAACAGTTGAATGGGGGCCTACAAAAAGGCTGGGGCGGGGCTTTTTAGGATGGCGGATAGCGACAGGACTAGAGGGAATGGAGCAAAGCTGGAGATGGGTAGATTCAGACTGGATGTGAGGAGGACGTTCTTCACCGTGAGAGTGGTGGGAGCCTGGAATGGGTTGCCCAGGGAGGTGTTTGGGGCCCCATCCCTGGAGGTGTTTAAGACCAGGCTGGATGAGTCTCTGGCCAGCCTGATCTAGGGTGGAGTGTCCCTGCCCATGGTAGGGGAGTTGGAACTGGATGATCAGGTGGTCCCTTCCAACCCTGACTTGATTCTGATTCTATAACTTCTCCAGTGAAGAGATCTTGCTGTGTCAGGGGGATTGGACTAGATGATCTTTCAGGGTCCCTTCTAGTCCCTAATGATTCTGTGATTCTATGATTCTAGTTTTGCAGACACAGTTTGTATACTAATCTGTGGAACAATTTTATCCAGGATTTTCTCGTAGAATTGTGTAATCACAATTTATCTTGTAAGTATTTACCAAAAACCTAAGTAGAGCTGCTATATAGGCTAATAGTGTAGTATTTTAAAATAAATACAAACTCAGCATTTCAACTAATCTCTGCATGTTTTGGGGCCTTGAGTTGATTAATAAATATTTTGAATGTATAACAAACTTTCTTCAAAAGTTTTGTCTCCTTTTCCTATCAAGCAGTACTTCTTATATTGAAAACATTGTAACATTGTCTTGCAAGGAAAGCCGATGACTTAAAACTTCAGATGAAATTAAGGCCATGAAAACACAGGATTTCTGTATCTTTTCCCAACAGACAGCTTTTTTTTTTTGTTTTTTCTTTTGTATCTTGTATATTAGAATATACTTTTTTAATAGTTAAATGTGACAAATATAGCAACATAAAACTTCCCATTATGGCCTTTTAAAACCAGCTTATGTCTTCAGTGTTCTGTTTTAAACTCTGGCTGTTTCGTCGCTCTTCCCAGAGAATAGCAATTGCCCAGCAGAAAACTCACCAGCTGCAGTGTGCACAGTATTGCACGTAAGGTTGGGTTTGTTCTTAAAGGCTGTGTTTAACAGCTCCTTGTCAAATGGTGAAACACTATGCACTACTTGTGGTTGGTTGACCTTGTCTGGATGGTCTGTCGCTTCCCTCAGCAGGACAGGGAAGGCAGAAAATAAAATGGAAGAAAACTCATGGGTCACCACTTCCTAAGTGGTTCCTCTGGAAGACAAATACATAGTGAATGCCCCGCCCTCCCCTGCACAACCCTTCTTTTAGCTTTTATTGTTGATTGTATGTCATATGGTATAGTATATCCCTTTGGTTAGTTTGAGTAAGCTGTCCTGGCTGTGTGCTCTCCCAAGATCTCGTCCTCCCTCCAGCCTACTACAGAAATGGGAGTATTGGAGAGATAGCTATGATGCTCTGTAAGCACAGCCCAGCAGTAGCCAAAACACTGGTCTGTTATCAACACCTTCCTAGCTACCTATGCACAGTACTCTGAGGACTGCTATGAGGAAAGTTAACTCCATCTCAGACAGATAAAATATGTTAGTATTTGATATTTGATCTGATATTTCCAATTTGATTAAATATTGCTAGGGTTTTTTGTGTGTAGTTTCTGTGATGTACTACTTGCTTTACATTATCAAAATTTCTTTATTCACTGTCACATCATTTCACATCCCTATTGCT
Organism: Rhinopomastus cyanomelas; assembly: GCA_013400115.1. Lineage (NCBI taxonomy): Eukaryota > Metazoa > Chordata > Aves > Bucerotiformes > Rhinopomastidae > Rhinopomastus > Rhinopomastus cyanomelas. The sequence goes on along the minus strand of VXBP01010785.1, from coordinate 15,855 downwards.
ACAACGTTTTGCAGCGCTTCATCTTGTTCTGCCAATGGCTGTCTGCAAGGGTACAAAGACAGTCATACATGTTCTACATAGAATGAGCTTTAAACATCTGCCTTTATGCCTGTTTGAGACACTTATATAAGCTTTTATAAATGCCTGTTCACTATGTGTGTAGCATGTTTGCGCATAGTCATATGTATGTGTGTGTCTATAACCATCTGTGTTTATTTAAATGTTCACATGTATTGAAACTGTTGCATGTTTTGTAAGTTATTGCAGAATGTGTGTTTTCCTACTAGTTTAAATTCTCCGGAGACTTCTAACCAGTAGAACTAATTTGGCTAAAGTAAATTTGATGACTATCAGTAGTGAGCTATCTTTTTTCAGTTGGTCTCCTGTCTAGTAAGGGACAGAATTGTTGTTTAAGGACTGAGACTGACATTTAAGGACACAACTATAAGACTTGTTTATCAGTATTCCTTCCCTCACTGTTTACATTGTTAGCATTTACATAGCATTTTACATATCCAGTTTTTATTCAGACAAGACATTGAATACTAGTTTTTTCCTTCATCAGAATGTTAAGCAACTTTAGTTGGAAGGTTTATAATCAGTTGTAAGAACATCAAAATATGTCAAGTAAGTAGCTGTTTTTCATACCATCATGATGCAGACTAGGTGTATTATGGTAATGTCATTTAGGAGGGCAAATTTCATTTCCCTGAGACTTCTTTTCTCAGGCAAATTTAAAATGGGAAAGGTAGAGTATCCAAGTAACTCTATTAACAGTATAAACTGTCCTGTGGCCACAGCACTGAGTCAAAATCTCTACCACCACTCTGGCCTACTGGCTTTTCTGATGACTAGATGCAATTAACACTAATAGTTGTGGGACCTGTGCTGGCTCTGTGGAATGACACATTCACTGCAACACAGTAAAATTTTTATCTGCAGAAATGCTAAAAGGAGCAGATTGGTCTTTCTTGCTTCTTGAAATACTCAGGCCTTCCACAGAAGTAAAATAGGGGCTTAATTGCTCAGAGTTTGCTCAGTGCACCAAAAAAGGTGTAACTGCTTCTGTTTCTTTATCACAATTAGACCTAAAAATGGCTCAGTCACCATGACAAGATATTTTGCCTGAGCTGATAAACTGATGAAATTAACGTAGTGTACTTGATGTGATCTGTTAAAAGTTCAGATTCTCTGTAGTTAAGAATGCATTTGAATGATTTAAAAGAAAATGTTAAATTCCTTAGAAATTCTTAGTGTTTTGGCAAGGCAGGTCTCGTGATGTGTCAAACCCAATACTGAAATGAACTCCCAGAATGAGATGATTCATAGACACAGCATTTATTTTGAGGTTAGGTGGAGCAGATTTAAATAGTTATCTAATCGAAACAAATGTGTAAGCCCTTGTATACCCAGTAGTTCCTCTGTCACACTAGCTGCTTCTGTTGCCAAGAAAGCATGGTTTTAGAAGCTTTTCACATTAATATTTCAGTATAAGTTCCAAAAGATACCAAGACTGGTTCAGTACTTGTATGTCACTGTTTAGGGGAGAGCAGGAAGAATATAAGGATTTATATTTCTGATTATAGTCTCTTAGCATTGCCACTGCTCCAGAATGTTCTCCACCATTCTGCTCAAGTACTAAAAATCATCATTGTTCTTGCACAGTCATCTCAATTATCTTTAATTTTACAAGTCATGACTAGAATTAAGGAGTACAGTTTAATTGAAAAAGCATGCAAATATCCTTAAAGGATATATCCAAATAGCTATCTTGCCAATGTTGTGAAATATTTTGTTTTCAGTGTAGGTCACTGCCTATCAGTCAAAACCCCAGTGCCATTAGAAAATACACTTCCTGAGCTTAGCCAAGATTGAGGAGAATGCTTTTAGAAGGTCCAGCAGAGTTTGTAAAAAACAAAGATCTAAGAACTCATCAGTAAGCTCTGTAAGAAAAAAAGTGGCATATTTCCTTTTCTCTTGGTAGTCTGGTGATTATAGCCATGTTTTTTGTCAGAATTAAACAATAGCTATGATGCAGTAAGACTCCCTGGGATCACAAAAACATGTAATGTCCTGCTGAGGTAGTTTTCCCTACACACCAGAAATGGTTATCTCTGGAAGAGCAGCCTAGAAGGCATCACTGTCATTTGTTCTGAGATGTGGCAGATACGGCTCAGGCATCCTCAACAGAAATTATATTGAGCCTGCATCTGCTAAAAGTTGTGGTGTTTTATGCTTCTATATTCTTCCTCATGCTGTGGGAGTTGTGGTTTTCCCCAGTGTATAAGGTGACTGAAACCATGCTTTATATGTACCAAGTTTCCCAGGTCTCATTTTACCAGTAGTAATAAACAGAGAAGGTGGCTGTGCCAGTTTGCTCCTGGTTGAAACCTCAGCATGCCTATCAACCATCTTTTTCTGTGATCCTGTTTGCCTGACATTATCTTAAGGCTGAGGAGAGAAACAAAAATAAGATGGATGATCTATTGATATCCATGAAAGCAGTCTACATTAAAAGAACTGTGTTTAATCAACTTACCTCTTAATACTTCATCATAATCTTAAGATTAGTAGATTTGGGTGTTAAAGAGGGACAAAGAGGGACTGGTGGGTGATGTGGTGGTTGGAGGCCACCTTGGACTCAATGACCATGAAATGATAGAATTCTCAATTCTGGGCCAAGCAAGGAGGGGAGGCAGTAAGACCATTACCATGGACTTCCGAAGGGCAGACTTCAACCTGTTTAGAACACTAGTGAGTAAAGTCCCTTGGAGTACAGTCCTAGAGGGAAAAGGGGTCCAGGAAGGCTGGACATTTTTCAAAAATGAACTCTTGAAGGCTCAGGAGCAGCCTGTCCCCATGTGTCATAAGACAACCCGGTAGGGTAAACGACCGACCTGGCTGAACAAGGGTTTCTGCTGGAGCTCAGGAGAAAGAAGAGAGCCTACCACCTTTGGAAGAAGGGCTTGGCTACTCAAAAGGAGTATAGGGATTTAGTTAGGTCATGTAGAAAGAACATTAGGGAGGCAAAAGCTCAGCT
>VXBP01010784.1:0-28667 GCA_013400115.1 Rhinopomastus cyanomelas | reverse complement strand
TATCGAAAACTCCACTATCTCATGGTCACTACACCCCAGGCAGCCTGCAACTGTCATATCTCCCACCAGCCCTTCTCTATTGGAGAACAGCAGGTCGAGCAGAGCCTGACCCCTGGTAGGCTCACCTAACAGCTGCGTCAAGAAGCTGTCCTCCATGCGTTCTAGAAATCTTCTGGGCTGCTTCCGCTCTGCTGAATTAAGTTCCCAGCAGATATCTGGCAGGTTAAAGTGACCCACAAGAACAAGATCTGATGATCCTGAGACAGCCTCCAATTGTTTGTAAAATACCTCATCTGCTTCCTCATCCTGGTTGGGTGGTCTATAGCAGACTCCAACCAGGATGTCAGATTTGTTAGGGCTCCCTCTGATTTTAACCCACAAGCTTTCAATCCCTTCATCCTTCACCTCAAGCTCTGTGGCAAGGAGTGACTCCCTAATATACAGAGCCACTCCTCCTCCTCTTCTCTGAGATTGTGATAATGAGAAGATAGAGAAGAACCACTAGTGATGTTTGTCTGTTCTGTGACAAAATTGATACACTAGCTGTAAAATTCAAATCTGTAAAATCTTCAATTAATAATGTATTGACATGCAGGTGCTCTAAACTCATTGCACCTTATTTAGCTTTTATATAAGTATTTGCCTCAACAGTGCTCAGCTCATATGCGAGATAAACACATCAGTGACCTGGAGAACAAGTGTTCTTGGTGTGACAAACACATTTGTTTCATCAAAAGCAAAAATTGTAAGACAATTATTGGCAGAAACTGTTCGGCATACTTAATAAGATGAAAGTATCCTTAAAGGTAAAAACAGTATCTGAGTCAAAAGGATGACAGTATCACAAGGTATTTCCTACATTAAGATACAGCTTTAGATCTCTGTGATGCTTCTTTAATAAAGTACCAAATTTTCACAATCCCAAGCAATCAGAACTAATGAAGAATAATTAACTTGATTTACGATAAAGATTTCAATATACACAAACTCCCTCACTGCATTACTGTAGCTCAGGCTTTCCCATGTCCTTTCCTACTGCTGCTCCTGGTTTTGAAACATCAAATAGAATGTCAGTGTCAACCATATCAATAATAAACAGTCAATCATAGGATCATAGGATCATAGGATGTTAGGGGTTGGAAGGGACCCAAGAGATCATCGAGTCCAACCCCCCTGCCGGAGCAGGACAAAACTATCTAACACAGATCACAGAGGAACGCATCCAGGTGGGCCTTGAAAGTCCCCAAAGAAGGAGACTCCACCACCTCCCTGGGGAGTCTGTTCCAGTGCTCCGTGACCCTCACAGTAAAGAAGTTCCCCCTTGTGTTGAGGCGGAACCTCCTCTGCTGCAACTTACACCCATTGCTCCTTGTCCTGTCACAGGGAGTAAGTGAAAAGAGCCTGTCCCCCCGCTCCTGGCCAGCCTTCAGGTACTTATAAACATTGATCAGATCTCCCCTAAGTCTTCTCTTCCCCAGACTAAAAAGCCCCAAGTCCCTCAGCCTCTCCTCATAAGCCACGGTGATCATTTTCTGACAGCTCAGTGCAGTTCTGTCGCTAATGACTACAAACACTCCCATCTTTTCCTATGCCTAAGACATCTTGTTAGGGCAATCTCAGTTAAGTGAAATAGGTACCAACATTGTTCATAGATAGCTTTTTCACCCCCTTGACATCACCGGATCACAACATTTAACAAAATACTAACCCTTGACCAAATGGTAGCCATGTCGGTTTGGAACAGCTGTGCATCTAATTGTTTTTGATTGACAACACCAGTCCTTCTATCTAAGTCATAGCAAGAATGGTTTGATTTCAGAGGAAAGGTATGCATCGTGCATTCTCATTTCCTACAGGGTGGACAACCTTAACACATCTTGATCACTGTTTCTTTGGATTCTCCACTGTTGCACTGAAAACCCTATTTACTATATTCAGTGCAGATGTGTAAAAATTAGCCTACTAGCCCTCAGGCAATGACAGGAATTAGCTTAGCCTGAATTTTTTAATTTGTGTCTAATATCTCTAGCTTCCCTCATTTTCTCCAGTTCTTTCTGCAGTTCACGAAAGAAAGTTATCATTACTGCCCTACAATAAGAAGCCATCAGTGAAAACGTCGCTGCTGGTGTTGACACCTTGCCAGGAAAAGGCTAATGGCACAACTGCCCACTTTCCAAGGGACAGGGCGCTGTTAAGAACTGCTATTCTCTTTCCATACACTCGAGGGAGCGATGAGTCCGCAAGTCAATCCTTCACTGCAGGAAGTGAAATCTCAGCGTAATTGTGACTTGGTTTATTTATTCATTTAAAGCTTTGTCTTAAATTTTAGTTTATACCGTTATATTTGGTGTGTAGATTATTATTTTTATAGGAACTGTGAAATGCACTGCAGAAATAAGTCTCTGTCATTTGGTTATTTTTTTAATCTTTAATTTATATTACCTCCTTCAAAGAAGAATTTTCTCTTTGGGGACTTCTAGCCATTACCACAGAGCAGCTCGTCCTTCTGCTGCTGTCTGGAAGTACAAGTGTCTTCAGTGAAATGGCAAAAGTCATATTGAGTAGGCTTGGAAATAGGCTGACTTAACAGTAACAACACACATTTGCCACTGGTGGCTTTTCTATAGCATTCTTCTCAGCTTTTGGACACACACAAACTGCAACGTATTTCTGACAAGTTACAGGAATGAAATAGAAAACAGTAACAAAAGCAACAGTAAAACATGAAGTAGCAGAGGCTTTCGTGGCAATTTACAAAAGCTTTAATTTCTGTTAAGTGTTTGTCTAACAAGGAGGGTGCTTTTTACTTTTTCTCTTTTAAGTGAACTTCTGGGTTCTGGCCTAGTCATCTGTTACATGACATGCAAAAAAACCCCTCAGAGATACAAAACAACACACCTCTGGCCATCAGAGATTGAATTGGCTTCATATATTTCACAACAATTTCCAAGTTGTTCTTATTTTTAAAATGCTTTCACTGTGAGGTTAGATCTTTGCCCTATGTTTGTATTGTCCACTGTCAAAAGACGGCAATTCCTTTATGTCTCATACAATCTCTTTTGACCCAGGTTCACATCAGAAAGCAGAAGCATTTCTGTCAGGTAACTTCTGATCGCCTACTGTCTTTAATTATTAGCAATTTCTACTACATGGAGTGATTTCTACTGCTCTCCATCCTGGATTACACTGCTAATGCACAGACAGTCCTTGATATCGACATTTACTCCAAACTCTAAGACTATCAGAGGAGTCATTTTGAACACATGTTTTTGATATATAATCACACGGAGTCAGTCCCAGCATAAAAGGAAGTACTGTCATCATTTAGCAACTAGCTTCTGGACAATCCGACACAAAATTAATATTGAAGCAAAAGGTTTATATATTTATACTCTTCTCATGTGTTCAAATGGATGCTGTTTGCTCTGTTTACGAGCTGAAAGCACCTCTGTGGCTTCTCCAGCTGCAAAGCAGAAGACAGGTCTTGTTCAACGCAGTATCTGTATCCATGTTTTGTCAAGACATTTTGATTTTTCAACTCCTGTGCAAAGGTGCTTGCTGCACCATTTCTTCAAGAACTCATGTTTTATATCTACGTGTCAGCAAAAAAACCTCATTTCCTCTGCTTCCCCTCTTTCCTTATTGAGGCAGTAATATTCACATGACAAAAGACTGTAGTTCATAATGAACACAGATGTTCAGTTTTCAACGGAACACCGCAGAAATGTAAACTCAAAAGTGTAGGTTTAGTCTCTCTGCTCAGAAATTCTTACTTGCCTCTTACTGCCCTCCCCTCCCCACCACAAATACGCTGGCACCAACCACATGCTTTTATGTCATGGCTAAGACTCAAGGGAAGTGACTTTTCCCTGAATGCTTTTCCATTAGATAGTTTCTGTGGATCAGGAACTAATAGCTGCCTGGCCTGGCCCTTTTTGTTATAAAACCTTAAAGCTTAAATCATAGAATTATAGAATCGTAAGAGATTGGAAGGGACCTTGAAAGATCATCTAGTCCAATCCCCCTACCAGAGCAGGCTCACCTCACTAGAGAAGCCTTGGAATCAGGGTCACTCAGGGTAGGAAGGAACCATCATCCAGTTCCAACACCCCCAGCACAGGCAGGGACACCCCACCCTAGACCAGGCTGGCCAGAGCCCCATCCAGCCTGGCCTTAAACACCTCCAGGGATGGGGCCAACCACCTCCCTGGGCAACTCATTCCAGGCCTTCACCACTCTCAGAATGAAGAACGTCCTCCTCACATCCACTTTAAATCTAAGGCATACACTTCTTTTTTCCTGTTTTGTCATCAATGCTTACTGTTACATGTCACGCCAAAAAGAAACCACAACATACAAACCTTTAGACTCTTTCTGTGCTACAATTGCCAATAAACTGCAGGTAGGGTACATTCTTCCTGTAACAAATCTTTTCTCCTGATAGGTTCAGGGCTCAAGACTTCAAGGTAAACCTTCCTAAAACTTGTGAAGTCAGTGTGACAGAAAATAAATGGGAAAAAATCCAAACTGCTGGGTTTCTCATGACACATGGGATTTTAAAAATGCTGGATTACAGAATTTCAGCTCAAAATTCCAATCAGCAGTTGCAATGAAGAAATAGAAATGGAGAAAGGCAAGAAGAAAATATCACGTGATCTCTGTAAAGTTATGAAATGTCCTTAACAAATGTTATCTGTATATCTTTGAATCCAAAATGTGCGCAGAACTCAAGAGGAGGTTGCTCTTGAAAAAAGGTAACCTAAGGCATCGTTTAGTAAACCAGGCTGTTTCAGTTTTAACGTGGGTCTGCACTGACTCTAGACACTGCCATTAACCTATGCAATGTAAAATACATACAACAATCTACCAAGGTATCTAGGAACTTCCTTGAATAGTGTTCTCCCAGCTTCAGTCTGCAGCATAAGACGTCCAGTGTACAAATCAATCTCCCTGTCTCAAAGGTTCGCTGCTGAACACTTAGGCTATTTCCTAGCCACAGGTACCAGTTTTTAAGTACCGTTGGTAAGCATGTCTCTTGCCAACGTGCTAATTTTTTCTGAGTGAATGACAGCAAAATGTACTGAACAACTGCTGACTTTTCTAATGGGACTTCAGTGCGAGAAGTGATGGCACAGTTGCCATGAAGTATTTTATGGTTTTCGTGTTGCTCTGCTCTGGAGTGAGCATTGACATGTTCTGCTGGGAGCTCCCACTGACTGGCTCACAAAGATTAAAATGATCAGAATAACCAAGTGTCAGTTCCTTGCATATTCCTCCACTGTTAAAGCAATTACCAACTTAATAAACATTTACTTAAAGGCAAGAGATAAGAGTCTGGATTCAGCCAGAATGTATTAGTCTGAATGCACTGCCGTTTTCAGTGACTATTCCCTAGCATTTCATGTTGTTAGAAAGGGGCTGACTTCCCATAGCTTCCCATGCACTGCAGAAGACTTAGCTCATGCAGCTAACCCAAATGACCTGTGCTGCTTCCCTGACTTACTTCCCTGCTTCCCAGTTTCTGGTACAAAGGAATTGCCAGTAAAGGCTGTGAACCTCATGCTACGCTGTCCATTCCTCCGGAGGTACTCTACATACCGTCTTCAAGTACTTCAGCATACCAGTTCCATTTCATGCCACAAATACACTTCCCACAATTGAGGGAAACAGTTTAGATCGAGGCTATCTGATGTGCTCCAAAGCCATCCTACTCACTAACATTTTTAGGGATAGCACCACACATGCAAGACTTTTATGTAATAGTTCTTGATCCTTGTGGAAACGTGGAGTCTATTCAGCCCATGCACACGTCCCTCAGTGTGAGCGAGCAATGTGAAGTCCAGCTCTTTGTTCCATGTGCTTCCAAACAATTTCTAGTGACCACAAACAAGGGAAAGACCCTCTCCGTTTCAGCAGACAACGAAATTAAGACTAAACCTTCCTTACACTTATCCTTGAGGTATCTCTGTCTCCACTCACCACATTTCCAGGTCACAATGGCTGCTACACCTTGCTCAGTGCCCTGTCTTCTCTCCAAACAACGAATGAACATTCAGTGAAGAAGGGCGAAACAGAAACATGAAACCAGAAGCATCAAACTTGTTGTTTCAGTTTGCAGGGCCAAATAGATTCACAAGTTGCCACAGAAAACTCCCAGCGCCACAGGCCAATATATCTGCTCAAATTTCAGCCTGCTACAATACTCGATAAAAAAATAGAAATACAGTGTCAAGAGCACTTGAAACATTCAGTCTGTAGCCAGTAGCAAACACAACATACCTTCCGTTAGCGACTGTGTGGCCGTCCACATACTTGCATACAAAACTGAATGCATCACAAAGATTGAATCCAACTAATAGGCATTAAATACTTAGTTATGTGGATTATGGTTAGCATCAAACTGAAGATGGAAATTTGGATAGAAATACATAAGGCTAAGATCTGTAGGAGAAGACCTATTATTTGCTGACACTTTTGGCTAATGTTCAAGCTCACAATCTCATTGATCTTTCTAGAAGACGAGAATCCTGAAAACCACAGATTCGTGTCTCATTAAAGGATGCACAGTGGGATCAGAATTTCCCTTGAATGCCTCAGGTTGTAAAGATCATGAGTTTTTTACCAGCAGTCTTGGCTCTTAGACTGGACATAGTTTGAGAAGAGCGGGGTGGACTGTACAGGCTAATTAGCTGGGAGATACTGCGGTTGGCTCTGCTGTGCCAAGCCTGTCTGGATTTCACCAAGGAGAACCTACGCATCAGCACTTCAGCTCTCCTCCTCAGAGATCACAGATTAAATGTACGCGAGTTCAAGCTAATGTGTAATAGTGCTCAGCCTCTACCAGACTAGACTCAACTATCAACTGGCAGAGCAAGCACATCTTAAAAGAATAATTTTTAATACAATCACTTGCTGAGGTCAAGCACCCAAATTCTTACATACAGAATAAGACAACGAATATTAGTACATCCACAATGACGTCAATGTGTGGCAGCATGGGTTATACCACAGGAGAGAAAGAAGTAAGCTTGGAGACTGCTGCAGAAAAAGGAATTATGAAGTCAAAAAAAGGAATTATTTACTCAAAAGGAGTTATGAAGTGCTGCATTTTAAGAACTTATACTAACAAAAACATTTAAAACTGTCAGCTCTTACAACCTAGGTGATGATATGTGCTGCTTTAAAATTACTTAAGTTGGTATTTTGACTATTATTCCTATTCTAAGAGTCCTTCTATGTAGCTGTAACTCAGTAATATTTTGGTTTTAAGGTTGGGTGATATTCCCTTTCAAACCAAAATTAATGTAGCACATACATTTAACTCTTTAATGATCCACATCCACGTCAATGAATGCTGCTTTACCAAAAAGCCCAGTGACAAAAACCTGTCATTGAAATCACTATTTTTTTTTTAATGATTGGATGCCATACAGGCTTTATGGACCTACTCAACTGAAAGCTCTTTGGCTGACTCAGTTTTGCTAAAATCCTATTATTTACAAAGATCAGATCACACCCCTCTGACTCTTAAAATGGGAATGCCTAGCTTTATATATTTTATTTTGTATTGTACATTATACATTTCATTGGTGAACCTCAGAAAGGATCTTTCATATTTCTGCAGTGATGAACAACAAGGTAATTTTTAAATTAGATTTATTCATTATGGGTTTAATTCACTTTTCTCTGAATAAAGGCAGAGTAAATCAACTTATACTGCTGTATGAGCAAAATATAACTCTCTTCTGGAGCAAGAGACAGAGTAGAGTTATGCAGCAGACACCCATGGTCATAAGGGTGAGGTCCAGAAAAGAATAGGCAACCTCCATAGCTATATAACTCAGATCCAGAGCTTCCTCATCTGCAGATTACATTTCTGTTTCCTCAGCATTATCCTAGTCATAGTAGGTTGGTTCATTTTTAGAGCCACTTTGGCCATCTCTCAAACATGTAAAGTTATCCATAGATTTTCTACTTTCTAAAAGAAAATCGAGGCGGCACAAACAGATGTCACTTATTCAGAAACCATTGTCTTGCACTATAGATTTTTTTTAAAAGAGTGCATCACAGAACGCTTGCGGTTGACAGGGACATCTGGAGATCATCTAATCCAACCGTTCTACTCAAGCAAGGCCACCTCGAGCCACTTGTCCTGTTACTTAACCCATTTTTAGCTGATCCCAAAGGAATGCTAGCCAAGAGACATTTTGATCACGCAGACATTTACAGCTCAAATACTTCCCAAATTTTAACTTTGAGTCAAGAAAATTTAAAATGTTATATGCAAGTGAAAGATGACCTTCCTAGAAACATTCAATTCTACAAAAGGAGAATAATCTACCAGAGACATAGCACCGTGCTAAAGGGTTAAAAGTATGAACCTTTTAATTCAACAATTCTATGTTTAGAAGAGGAAACATAAATATTTATACTTAAATAAATAAATAAATATACTAATGCAAATGGCACTGCACAGATCCCAAATATAATTTTAAAAAATTTTCTAATTTAAACCTATAATAATGGTTCCTCTGGAGCAATAAGATTAAAATTTTCTCTTCTTATGTATGCATAACACCCTACTTTCTAAACCAATTTATTTATCCTGGGAAGTTTGTAATTGAAGCTGCTAGCTAACATTCAATCAGTACAGAGTCCAATGTTTAAAATCCAGAACAATGCAAGGACTAGATTACTGCTCATACTTCTGTTCTGACTTTAACAATTTATGTCTCAACACTTAAATCTCATTACCCTCAGACTAGACTGTGCACATGCTCTTTAATAAGCATGAACACACAACTGTGAAAATAATACAAAAGTAGTGGGTTACAAACAGACAGACTTTGAACTCTTATCCTTTGGCTACAATCAGCTGTTTACCATAACTGCTCATATGTGTCTTTCACAATACACAGTTGGTGTGTTCGGATACATTCAGATTTTATATGAGTACTTTACTACAACCGGCAAATCTTAAAAAATCATCATTAGTTTTTCCAATGGTAACTTCATACATGCCTTATTATTCTTAAAGTTTCATGTCCTTCTTAACGTCAAGTGCAGCTTTATTTCCAATGTTTTCTTTGATCTATCACAAGATTGGCCCTCACAGCCCTCCAGAGCTCAGACAGACAGCATCCTATTTCCTTCTGAAATCAGTTTCTAATTATTGACAGATAAAAGTGAGCTAAACTGGATTGTTTCCTAAAGTTATGCTGGGCAACAACGTTTCCAGTCCCAGACACACGGTTCATGTGGTGAAATATAAGCACGTGAGCGGTTCCCATGAAGTGAAGCCAGTCACTTATATGCTCCATGCTGATCTTGAGCCTCGAGGCTCTGGGACTTCAGTGGCACAGGCCTTTGCGGTCATTGGCAATACCAGCAAAAGTAGTTCTTGCCCACATTTAATCTTTTCCCCTGCCACACCATTGCCTCAGCTGTGCCAGTACATCAACAGGACTGTGCATCACCAAAGGAGCAAGCTGTGTTTGAAACAACTCAACCCAGAAGAAAAGTTGTATGGACAACCCATATTTTCAGTGCCTAGTCTGGAACAAAGGCACCTGAGAGCAAGTAAGGACAAGAGTTACGTATCCTTTCTGTCACAGAAAGTTAAGGGTTGGCAGAGACCTCAAAAGGTCATCTAGACCAACCTCCCTGCCAGAGCAGGATCATCTACAGTAGGTCATACAGGACTGCATCCAGGCAGGTTTTGAATCCCGTTCCAGTGCTCTGTCACTCTCATCATGAAAAAGTTTCTTCTTATGTTTTCTTACATGGATCCTCCTATGCTCCAGCTTGCACCCATTGCCCCATGTCCTATCATTAGGCATAACTGAGTAGACGAACGTCTCAGAGGTTGGCAGCCAAATCTAGGAACATGTAATCATTGTCTAAAGGCTGCTGCTTACAATTCAGTCTAGTAGAATAAGGAAAAATACCCTGAAGTGCATATGATCAATTCCAATGGAATTTTCCAGAAGTTTTTCACTTGCCCTCAAAATTGCACATGTTCCTGGAGAGAGTAGTAGCCAGTAGAAGAAGGGGGAGCACTACAAGGTGTGAGTTAAAGCTTCACAGTTTCATTAGATCAAGCTCTCTGGGTAGCATTTCACAGAAGCTGCAACCAGGAGACTCCAGTTCATTGACACAACTTACAGGACTGACAAGATGGCCGCACTGAAGTATTTGTCTGGAAGAAACCTGTGACTTTTCCATGGCATGAAAAACATAGGCTATGGTCTTTAATGAGGACTACAGGCAATGTCTGTAAGACACCAGATCATTGCATATCCTCTTCCATGACAGCTCAAACAGATTGTCAACCAGAGACCAAGCAAGTTGCATGCATTTTTATTGTTTGCAATCCCTCTGAAAACTAAGAACAGAAATACAGCAAAACCCCAATGAAAGAGTTGACAGCTTTTGTATTTTGAGGTTACTATGCCTTTGGGATGATGAACCCTCTAACACATTTGATTGATGTAACTAGTTTAACTGATTAATCACTTTGCCTTCTAGCAGTTCCTTCCTGCTTACATCCAAGGAAACAGTCAATTAGGACTGTAATTAATTCTTCCTTTCATGATGGGGTAAATTTGGAAGGTTGTGACCACATGAATTAAGGCAGTGCAGCTGGTTAATCTGCAACTCTGAGCCTCATGCTCGTAATGAACAAACTATAGTTCTTGTACTTCAAACACACAGAACACTCAAATCCTCTACAGTCTGTTTGGATACCTACAAAAAGCAAATGGAGGAAATGCAAAATTTAATTGGGCAGTTACATCAAAAAGCAATGAATGTTCTTTTATGTCAAACACACGTTAATAGATAACTCAATAAAACCCATCAGAAACTACAAGACAAAACAAAATGCTGGAAACAAGTACAGTTTAAGCTCATACAACAACTGTGGCTGCACAGAGAAACAGATGACAGTGGGAACATAAAAATAAAACACATAATGCTCTATAATAAGTAACAGTGATAGTAATATATAATAGTAATAGCAATACATAATACTCTGTAAAATACAGAGACCTTCTTCCCCAAAGTACCTTGAGTTTGGAAGTTGTTGGGTTATTTTTATGAAGTACTTTGTGAACAGATGTTCTAAGTACCTAAAATTTATCCTAGCTGGTCAGATCATGTGAAATGTGTAATACCTCATAAAATTTAATGTACTTTTATATTGATAATAATTTGCTACACATCTGGCAAAAGACATAGGCTGTCAAACTAGTGTGAATTACCTTCTGAAGTTCAAAGGGAGCTAAAAAAGATACCTTAACTAAAAATGTTTTGAATGAGTAGAGAGGTGATACTGAGTTCTGTGTATACAAATTTGCTCTCGGAGTCACAGATCTGGATCAGACTTCAGAATGAGAGATTTGGTTTCCTGCACAGAGCAGGAAATTGCAGAGCAATTTCATGACATTTCCACATTTCAAAAGGGAGACATGAAAAATTTGCTTCAGACTCAAAAAGGCTGAATTTATAAACAGTTTAATTTGGGTTTATACTTCACTACTTGGAACATTCCAAATGGAAACATTATTAATGTCATCTAAGTACCCAAATCAGTATTACTTCTGGTTACTCAGCTCCTGTCCCACTCCGCTGTTGTCTGGTTTTGTTTTTAAGCTCCAGCAAAAGAAAAGCTTGCTAACAAGTGTGCTAAGCAGTGCAGCCATTCCTATTGCTCATCATTTTTTACATGGAAACAACAAACAAAAACTTAAAATAATAACAGGGGGTTGGTAAATTAATCACAGATCCCAGATAATTTGCAAAGTTTAAGGCATAAAGTTTGTTTTATTATTTCGTTTTCTCTATTTATTTTCCCATGAATGGAATAAAAAGTGTCACTAAGTAAGTGTCATCTAAGCGTCATCTAAGTAAGACACAAAGACCTACTACCTTGTATGAGTATAAACATGCGCATGCAGAAAAAATATCAGAAAACAACTGCATGTACTTCCAATTAAAATCCAAAATACTTATTTTCAGAGAAGTAATATTTTAAACAACCACTCTGAATAAAAGTCAAGTCCACCTCATGCCATTTTTTTTTCATTTTTTGTTAAGTAACCAAACAGATGTCCCAATTAAATTTGCTAATATTTCTTCCAGGAGGAGAGCTGCCACAATTTTTCCAATAACTTTAACAGAACTCATGTCAATTCTATTTTCCTGGACAGTATACTAGGGGGAAAAAAAGGGGAGGGAAATTACTCTCCTGCATGTTTCTTATGAGAAAAACACTGTTAAATTAATCATAATTTATACTACAATAAAATAAGATTGAGCAGGCAAGCACCATATTCTGCCTGCTATACTATTCAATGAATTTCTTCTTTACCTTGTAAGAACCTTTAAGATGATTGCAAAGATTGTAATTTTAGCAGATGACCATATAAAATATATATGTTGTATAGTTAGGTGCCCACAAATACAAATAATCTCTTAGTATACCTAAGTATAAAAAGTGTCTGTGCCTACTCAGTGTCCACTGCTTCAGCACAACTGTCCCCCAGCCTTTCTGTATGTTTTCCTGTACATTTTTAAAAGCATGGGAAGCATACTGCTGAACTCCTGCTCTTCTTTAGGTTTCAATCCCTGAACTGTATTTCTAGCAACTACAGATTTCCAGTTTTCCAGCTGTTCACAAAACTAGATGAAAAAAACACAAAACAACAAAACTGGCCAACAGTGAAACTGAAGTATTGAGACCATTTGTTTCTATTGATTAGGTGTTATTAATGGGGAAAAAAGCCGGTCAAACTAAATGAATAGTTCTGTAGAGTTTTTGTCAAGATATACGAGATGCACTGGAGATATTCCATTATCAACCTTAGAAAGTGAAGGTATAATACATACCTGACAGGGACGTAGACTGAGAGCCTAGCAATTGAGTCCTGATTTTATCAGCACTTAAAAGTAAAGGAAATCTGACTCCTGTCAGGAAACCACATGAATGAGAAGTCTGCTGTACTGATCACTGTTCTAAGTCACTGGTCTAACAGAAAAGTCTTTAATAGCTTGGGAAGCAAAGCGTGGACTGGAGCTCTAAAAAGTGTTCAAAAAAACCAGCTGCTTTGAAAGTGGTCTCCTGCATCATCCAGCACTGCCAGCTAGATTATTTCAATTTCCTTTGGTTGCATACATTATTAGGTGGTTGGGAAAAAGGCTTATCTGAACTTAAATGTCATTCCTGCCCCAAGAATCCTCTGTAAGTACTCAGTGTGTTACCTCTGTTCTCAAAGAAGTAACATTAATGGAAAGATGGCTTTAAGGTTACTGAAAAAATAAGGCTTTTGAGAACTATTTGATGGGATAGTGTCACTTTGAAGATGAAAATATGCACTAGGAATATCACTGTCCAAGGTCTCTTTGCCCACATTTTCCTGCCCAAACCCCAATGTCATAAATTGATCAAACACTTTTAATGCTGACTGAGTACTCCTGTGGTTTGATAATATATGAATAGTAAGGAAAAAAGCATAGCCATCCTTGTTTACGCATAGTGATTTTTTGGTAGTGTCAACAGTTTCTAAATCCCTGGCATATTCCTTTCATCCCTTTGCAATGAAGTTACGCTCTTGTCATAAAGTCTGACTTAAGACAGGAAGAAGTATTTCCAACAGTAGGTCAATACGTATTTCCTTGACCAATGAGAAAAGGCATGGAACAGCTTGAACATGCACTCCTACCACATCTATAAGATGTGAAATGTTTCTTCCTTGCAGAAGGTTTTCATAGAATCATTAATGCAATTTAGACAGAGTGGTTTGCGTGTGGATTAATGTTCCCAAGCCCTTAAAAACATAAGCATGAAATAATATCTTGTAGTTACAGAATCCCTTCGCATCACTGTAGTACTAAGTGGCCTCACCATCTTTTTAATGAGTTCCCCCTTGAGTTGTCAAGAATCTTGCCCTCCTTTTATACCTGAATAATTGGGGCACAAAGAGGATAAGGACCACATATGAGTTTTGCTGGCAAAACTACATGCATCAAGTAAAATCTCTAATGCAGATGTGTCTTCAGTACAGACCTAATCCATCTACAGTCTGTGCCTTTAAAGACAGCCTTTAAGGATTGTCTTTCTAAAAAAGGAGCTGCAAGTGGTAAAGGGTGGTTATAACGAAAGTACAAAGCTGTTCTTTAAGAGTGCTTTATACTGACAGTCCCAATACATTGTGTAACAGCGGACTATGGAAGCTTAACCAAAACCTCACACCCTGCTTTGGGGCTGGCATCTCATTTATAAACCTCTAATACAGAAAAAAATCCTGACCACAGTATCATTTCTTGCTGCAATTCTTGCTGCTAAAACTGTACAACAAAATCTTCAAAGTAATAAAGCACCTTTATCAAAGCAGACACCGAGATTTAAAAATAAAAACTGAACAAAGCATAACATTACAGCGGGACTTTGCTCAGATGATATTCATCAGTGCCAAGACACACTCACAGCCTGCAGCAAACACGACAAACATCTCCTGAGCCGCCAGAGGAGATGTGAGCACCTTGCTCAAATGCAGCACATGGGAGTAACCTGGAGTTTGCAGGGTGCTGTGGTGACCCAGAGGCTCTTCCACCAAGTGACCTAAGACCAGGTCTGCAACAGGACAAGAGCTGCAGGGCATATTGCACAGCTCCCAATCAAGTATAGAACATCACCCAGCATTAACTTAAATTACAGAATCAGAGAATCATAAAAACATTTTAGTTGGAGAAGATCTTTAAGGTGCAACTATTAACCTAACTGTACCAAGACCACTGCTAAACTCTGTCACTAAGCTACATATCTACATGACTTAAATGCATCCACGGATGGTAATTCAACCATTTCCCTGAGCAGTCTGTTCCAAGGTCTGATGACCCTTTCAGTAAAGAAGTTTAAGGTGATACAAGGTGGTGTTACTGGAATAATTTTGAATTTGGCTGTTTGGAATCCTTGATTTCTAAGATTTTAAGTATTTTTTTCTATACTTACCCACCAACATAAGGAAGGTCTTATGGGAAACAGTTATTGCAAACATCAGCAGCTGCTATGCATAGATGCTACTGATACAGAGACAGCTGGGTACACATTTCTTTGGTCATTTCCTTGATGAATAGAGGGTGCACTGTTACACATAAAAATGGCATTGTCAGCCTCTCTGAAAATGCTAAGGTTCAATCCTGATTCAACTGACTAATGCTTGTATTAAGAGACAGAAAGACTCCAAATTCTGTCAGTCCTCTTCATGGTGGCATTCTGCTTATAGAAGAAAATAGCTTTCACCAGCAACTCCAAAATCTGTAACACATACATCTAATTCTGCAGAGGGTCACAACTGATACATCACTAAGTGCCCAGAGAACAGAGGTTTTGAAAAGGATACCTGTTCAATCAGCTAGGCTTGTGCTCCAGCAGGAGCCAGGAAAATGTGTCAAATGTCCTCTAGGAGAAACAACTGCTAGGTGCTTTGGGTAGGCAATCCAGTTCCTTTGGCAAAGCAACCTAGAAGAGTATTTTGTTTAGATGTGGTGGAGCTGATCTTCCCCAAGACACCTCTCCTGGTGCTGTGTTTGTGGTGGTAGCTGGAGGGGTGTTGATTACAGACCAGTGTTTCGGCTGCTGCTGAGCAGGGCTAGCACAGCACCAAGGCTGTGGGGTTTGTTCTTTCCTTATATTACCCCCCAGCCAAGGAAGGCTGAATGATGGCAGGCCAGTTCACCCAAACTGACCAAACGGATATTCTATGCCATATGATGTCAGTCCAGATAGAAAAGCAATAGGAAAGAGGGGACACTCACAACTGGTATTTTGTCTTCCAGAACCACTATGCATATTGGGGTCCTGCTTCCTAGAATGGCAGCCGAACACCTCTGCTTCTTTACTATTTGCCTTCGCTTCCGTGCACAGCTTTTCCTTTCTGCTTTATTAAACTGTTGCTGTCTTTACTCATTAGCCTCTCGTTGTATTTTTTCTCTCTTCAAGACGAGGGAGTGATAAAGTGGCTTTGGGAGGCTCCTGGCCCCCAGCCAGGGCCAAATCACCTCAAGGAAAAGAAAAGGAAGTATTCTCAAAGGTACCAGGGAAAGGAGCAAAACATGGGTGTACTGAAGCCTGCTCTTAAATTACATTATTCAAGACAGAGTTAATGACTCTTTCTCTCATCCACAGGATGTGCTCTCCCTCCATCAGCTATCATTGAAAGAATCAACTAGTACTAAGTAAGCATGCTATTAGTGGTTGATATTTAATAATACAGGAACAGAAGCTACAGTCCTGGCCTTGCCTGGCCTCTTGATTAAGAGCAGCGTTGTAACTAGCAGTGCCTTTGACATTTTGACAGCTCCAGGAGGTTAGTGCAAAGTTCTGACCGGATTTGCATAGCAATGGTTTGCTGTATCATTGACCAACCAACCATTCCGGACAAAAGAATAAATAATCCTGTGGTTTCAGAAATAAATCAGCAAAATGATGACAATTCCTCACAAGATATTTCTCCTGACACTAAATGGTAAAGAGCAGGGCAGCCTCTGCAAATCACTAACAGTTGAAGATAGAATCATAGAATCATAGAACCATGAGGGATTGGAAGGGACCTTAAAAGCTGGAATACATTCTAAATACCCAACTAACACCTGTGAACCTCAGCTTTTATTGTATTTCTCCCATAAATAGTATGATAGCATTCCTTGAATAGAAGGATTAGTCTTTCGTCCACAAAACAAGCCACTGACAGCAGAAGTGCTAGACCCTGCTATTCCTAGAGATAATCATAGAATCATGGAATCATTAGGGATCGGAAGGGACCTCGAAAGATCATCTAGTCCAATCCCCCTGCAACAGCAGGATCACCTAGACCAAGTCACACAGGAACACATCCAGGCGGGCCTTGAACATCTCCAGTGAAGGAGACTCCACAACCTCCCTGGGCAGCCTGTTCCAGTGCTCTGTCACCCTCACTGGGAAGAAGTTCCTTCTCAGGTTGATGTGGAACCTTCTACGTTCCAGCTCACACCCATTGCCCCTCGTCCTGGTATTCCCGTTACAATATGCCCCAAAATGACCAATGCCCCAGTACTCCATAGCACAAAAAAAAGGAAACTATCAGTATCACAGAGCTGATGATGAAAGATTTTGAGGCATCTATGAATTAAAGTAATCTAGGTCAATAAACAGAAAAATCTCAGAGTAAGGACACAGCAAATTTGTCCTGCAGAAACCTAATTTACCCAGTACACCACACTCTGAATACCTATATCCGTTATGGGTGTTTCAGCCCTCGTAAAACAAAGGTAGCCAAACAAAAATAACTTCACAGAACCCTACAAAACCAGTGAGAGAAGAGCTATAGTCCAAGTTACAAGAACTTTGGAAGACATCACCCAGATTAAGAAACTACAAACTTTTAAATGTTACAAGAGCAAGCATAAAAGGAAATGTGTATGCAGATGCAAAACCAAGACTAATTCTCTAGGAAAATAATTTTCCAAAGTTCCTTTTAGCAAGATGAATTGGAATACAGAATAGTTCCCACTGTTTGGGACAGGCTGAGTCAAGCTGGACAGAACACTGGAAATGCATGCTGCAGGGAAATTTTGAAACCACTTTCAGAGGGCCTTTCCATCTTTTGCATTTATTATGCTATTACTAATACATAGAACCATAGAATCATTTTGGGTGGAAAAGACCTTTAAGATCACAGAGCCCAACCATTAACCCAGCTATTCCAAGCCCACTGTTAAACCATGTCTCTAAGTTCTATATCTATATGACTTTTAAACACATTCAGGGATGGCAATTTAAACACCTCCCCGGGCAGGCTTGATGAACCTTTCAGTAAAGAAGCTTTTCCTAATGTCTAACCTAAGCTTCTCCTGGCACAGCATGAAGTCATTTCTCCTTGTCTTATCACTAATTACTTGTGAGAAGATACCAACATCCACCTACCTACAACCTCTTTTCAGAGTTTCAGCAAGGTCTTCCCTCAGCATCCTTTTCTCCAAATTAGCCAGCCCCAGCTCCCTCAAATGCTCTTCACAAGGTTTGTTCCCCAGACCCCTCACCAAGCTTTTTGCCCTTCTTTGGACCTGCTCCAGCACTTCAATGTCTTTCTTATGTTGAGGTGCCCAAAACTGAACACAGTGGTTAAGGTGTAGCTTCACCAGTGCTGACTTCAAAAGGCTAATCACTGCCCTGCTTCTGCTGGGCACGCTATTTGTGGTACAAACCAGGATGCCTTTGGCCTTCTTGGCCACCTGAGCACACTGTTGGCTCATATTTAGCAGATGATCAATCAGTACCTCCAGGTCTCTTTCTGTTGAGCAGCTTTCCAGACACTGTCCCAGAAGTACTGGGTGATTGTGTCCAAGGTGCAAGACCCAGAACTTGGCCTTGTTGTAGGTCATGCAATTGGCCTTGACCCATTGATCCACCCTGTCCAGATCTCTCTGTAGAGCCTATTTACTCTCAAGCAGATCAACCATGTGTTGCCTGAAAACTTACTGAGGATGGATTAATTCCCTTGTCCAAATAATCGATAAAGATATTAAATGGGAGTGGCTCCAATACTGAGCCTTGGGGGACATCACTTTTGGCTAGCTGGAAACTGGATTTAACTCCATTCAGCACCACTCTTTAGGTCTAACTGTCCAACTAACAGGTCTAAATTTTTAGGCAATTGTATGGGTTCTACATTTTCACGAAACCAAGGATGAGATACCATTTCAAAGCTGCTTCGAAGAGGCAAGCTACAGTAATTCAAAGAAAAGATAAAACAGGAAGACGTCAGAGCTGTCCCAGTGATTACTGTAGTTTGAATGCTCTGTTTAGGAACATGAAGATGTTTGTGCTGATTGCAAGAGACCTTCAAATAGCTTGTCTACAGAAATTACTTTAGAGGAATATTACACATGACATCATCCAACTACATTAAGTTAGTTCAATTACTGCTAATCAACTTATCTGTGTAGTTATTTTTAGAGGTTTTACTGAAGTTTACTAGGAGAATATATTCTAGCTGTCTTTTTATTAAGATGCCAAGTTGTTCAGCTGTTTTGGAAAAGAGCTATTTGAATTTTATGCCCTTTGTGTTACATCCAGATTCCTCAACAGTTTCTTATACTCGCCAGTGTTAGAGGATTTTTTTTAGGACAGAAGTCCATTGATTAGCAATGAAAAAACACTGGTTTCAGAGAGTTTATTTAGATAATAGACTACAGATTGCTAGGTCTAACTATCTAGGAATTTGCTTCTCCATCTCATCTGACGCTTGTGGAAAACACTCCAGATCCTGACACCAATTCAAAGCAGTAGTGATTCATTTTCAGAGCTCAAAATAACACATATTATGCAAACAGTAAAGTAACTAATAAATAAACTAGGATAGACAGCTTTACATACCCTCCCATATGCTACCTCCTCACTCTCTTTAGACTAGCTTTTATTACTTGACCAACACTTTTTGAGAGTCTGTTTTGCTTTCTATACAAACGTAACTTTCATTACAGCCAGCTGAAATTACGTGTGAACATCAGTAGCAAACCCAGTGCCGGATATTTAGCTCTCCAAGGTATCCATGTCTCTGTTACAGTCATGTTTCAGAAGAAAAGCCAAGAAATGTGTTTGGAATTCTGCCTTTAAAGAAACACCTTATTACATACAACACACACAAGCAGTGCCTTATTCTTCCAAACAGAAGCAGAACTAAGAGAGAATCCTACTTAAAAAGAGGATCACATAATTCAGTCCGTTTTACTTCAGTCACTGAATTTTTTGACAGCGTTTATTTTTTTCCTGTCATTCCCACAATGCTGCAGCGTCTGGCATGATGAAACTGGTGAAGAAATGCCTCCGTAAGACACAGTTTTCCCACCAAGCTCTATGCTGCAATGGTTACAAATGTACAACAAAGGTAGCAAACAAGAAAACCGTAATAGGTAGTCATTAGAGTATTTTTCCATTCACAGACCACAAAGACCTTTCACAATATTGTGTCTCTGTTGCTGTAAATTGGAGGAGGAATTAAAGGGTGATAAAGGGTGAAATGGAAGAGATTTGTCTAACAACTGAAATGTCACGGAAACCATTTTTCCTAACTCCTCATCTGACATTTTGTCCTCTGCAGCCTGTCAAGCACCTTTTTACAAGTCAGTGTGATGGCTCTGACAATAATGTTGAATTCGTTGAAGTTCTTAGTATTTTCCAAAGCACCTCTATTCAGATATCTACAGTCGTTTTCAGGGTATTTATATTCACGTGGCTCGTAAGTGCTCCTCTGTGCCTAAGGCTCTGTGAGAAATGTACATCAGCAGCATCATATTCATCACCGTATGCCTTAAAATCAGAGGGAAGTACTTCATTTTCAGTAAAAGTAGATCTTTTTATTTCGCCTAATACTGTAGTGTTTTCCCTAAACCACACTTACTGTTTTTAATAAGAAATTATATCTCAGAATGAACACAAGGACACGAAATATAATGTCTCTGGGCTTGCAGACTTGTCCTGCTAGGTTACATACCACAGGACTACAAAAGCAATCACAGTTTCTAGAACTCCTTATTTACTCAATGAACTTAGTGCTCTGTCTGCACCAGATGAAATTCTGACAGGGTCTCAAAACCAACAGAAAAGGTGAAACTGAACTTAATGAGCCTTGCAGCTGAAATTCACAAAGCTTGATCCTATTGTACTTATTTTATTTTCATCACAAAGGCAAAATCCATAAAAAAACCTTAAGCTCTCTTTGAATACCTGGGCTTGAAAAAGCAGCAGTGTATTAGAAGTCACAAGTGCTAGTCTAGACATCATAGACACAGCTTCCATTTCTAACCTTCTCTGACTCATGTACACCTGTATGCACCAGGCTGTGTTTGTACACGTGATTTTCTTGGTAATTTGAATATTTCAAAGACCCTGGTTTGAAAATTATAAATACGGAGTGCATTGGTTTTACTCACAAAAGTGTTTGATCGAGGAATCTGAGATGTTACTAACCTGAATAAGAAACAAATTGTCACTCAGCAAGCCACAAATCACAAAAGCTGCCAGTAGAAAAATGCCTGAACCATACAGCAAGTCAGAAGCACATAAGCATACCGTCCAGAAGAGAAGACTGCATCCTTTCAGAAAAAACAGTGATTCCTTATTTTATTGCACAGCTATACCTTTTCCAGACAATACCCAATTTGCACAAAATATCCTGCCTTAATATATAATGGATAATAAATTTCTGATGCAAGCATTCAGGAATTTTGATTTATATTTTTTAAGGAAGTGAGTCATAAGGACTGATCTAAGCTTTCTGAAGGCAGCAGAGACTGTCACAAGGTTTAGACAAAGCTTGAACTTCTTGGTGGATGGCTCCGTCATTTCCTACTAGTTCATTTATTCATGGTTTTTTCCCCTTAACACACTGGCATCAAAGAACTACTTGATTTTTAAGTAACAGTGACCTTGTAAGGAAGGCGTGGAATATATTCATTCACTAAAATTTACTTGTAATAAAAATACATCCATCATACCAAGATCAATTTTACCACGTATACTGTTGCCCAGCTTGTAAAGAAATTAAAAAAACAATCTTGCTGGCATATTTGATTGTTTCCCATTAGGTGTTTGTTAAACACTGTAGCTATACAGCAGGGTTTTTCCTCTATTCTCAATAAATCTCTTCTGCATGTTGTAGTATAAGAAGAAAAATTACTTTAATAAGGCAACACATTATCTGCTTTACAGTAATTGTGGAGGGATAACATAGAATATTTGCTTAATTTAGCTGTGACTGAGCTGGTACAGACATTCATACAGCACATTAAAGCATAGGAAAAATGGTAACACAGAGAGGCCACCATATTTCTCACTTTTTCTTGGTAGGAATGGTACACAACAGTCTGTATCAGAGTTTTTGATACTTGGATCTAGCAGCTTTCTAACAAAGGGAACAGCCTGAAAAAGGAAAGTATTCCAAGCTGCATTTTTCTCATGAAATTCAAACTGGTTTCTGGCTCATGACACATAGCAAGTATTGTTGAGTTATTATACTCACAGCTGAGCAAAACCAATCTACTTCATAATTTTTTACAATGTTTATTACTGCCATACCAAATGGCTTCTATTCTTAAAGATTAAGAGCTGCAGTAACAACAAAATTTTAGTCTTTGTCCCCACCTTCATACAAAGCCCCTCAGAACAGGCAGCTGTCCTTGACATGGTGCCTTCTGTTTTGCAGCACTTAAGCAGTAGGTTGCTCCAGTCTCAAGCCAGTATTTCAACTGTCTGGTTTCCATAGGACCAACCAGTCGGATCCTGAATTTCCATGCACTTTTCTTGAGGTTTTCCAGGATGCCTTGCTCCAGCACACTACAGTGAATCAGGGGGCAACGTTCTCGATCTAGACTGAAACAAACGTGGCAGGAATCTTTTCTTGACCCCTTCCCCTACATTCACAGCAAACATCACCATTTCTCTGAAGCAGCTAATGACAGCATCAACAATCCAGCTGCCAAACAAAGCCACTAGCTTTTGCTTTTGTGTATCAGAAGCAATCCTAGGTGATGAACAAGGAAGTGCAAATGGAACTGCCATGTGAAAAGAGATAGATACAGCTTATTTCTAAAAAAATTACCTCTCTGAAATATCCTTCTATGGCTTGTTATTACAATAGATTTTCTTGTTGCTTTCCTGTGGCTATCTACAAAAAAAATATTAAGTAAACAGAGGTATTTACTCAAGGATCAATTCACCTGCTGTTCCACTGCTCCACCTGCCCCTGTCACCTCACTACTCAGTGCAGTTGTGCAGCTGGGATGACTCATCTCTGCGTAAGTACATTTTAAAGTGAGGTATTTTCAGGGGATTGTTTCTGCAAAAGAAGGAGGAAGGATAAAGAGCTTTCTCTACCATCACGTCACTTATTTATTTTCTTGGCATCTCTCTTACATTTTTTGAAGCAGCAAAAGTGCAGTGGTTGAGTCCTCCAGGCTTCTCAATGTAAGGCTATCCACCTCTTTGTAATGAAAGGCATCCTAATGAAAGGGCATCTGCAGCATCTTCCCCTGGATAACAATACACTTAAGCAACAAAAGCAGCTTTTAAAGTTTGTTGTGAAATTTCAGATCTGCATTTCAGTTGAGTTGATGGATTTCCAGAAGCAGATTGGAGTAATATGCTTTGATTTAGCCATTATCTAGCCTCCCTGTTTCCAGCCATCACAGAAGCAACTCAGCCTTTAACTTCTTGTAGAATGACAACCAGCAAAGGGTTAGTTAATACTGTTTGTAAGGATGGTGTAAGAGACAGTTTCAAAGCTCAGTTAACTAAAAGAAGTCATACTAAACCAGGCTCATTCCCTCTACCCTGCTCTCATGAGACCCCACCTGGGGTCATGTGTCCAGCTCCGAGTCCCCAGCACAAGGAGGACATTAAGCTGTTGGAGTGGGTCCAAGATAAGGGACATGGAAATAATCAGAGGGCTGCAGCACCTCTCCTGTAAGGACAGGCTGAGGCAACTGGGGCTGTTCAGCCTTGAGAAAAGTAAGGCTCCAGGAGAACCTTATTGCAGCCTTCCAGTATCTGAAGGGGGCTGCAGGAGAGCTGGGGCGTGGCACTTTTTCAGAGGCTTAGTGGAGATACGATGAGGGGTTGTGGCTTTGAACTGAAGGAGGGGACATTTGGATTGGATATAGGAAGGAAGGTTTTTGCTGTGCGGGTGGGATACACTGGAACAGTTTGCCTGAGAAGGTTGTGGATGCTTCAACCCTGATGTTGTTTGGGGCCAAGCTGGATGGGGTTTGGAGCAACCTTGTGGGAGCTGTCCCTGCCCACAGCAGCAGGGCTGGAACTGGATGATCTTAGGAGTCCCTTCCAACCCAAACCATTCTGTGCTTCTATGTTTTCATCTTTCTGTGGTTCTGTATACAGGCTGAGGGAAGCAGGGCTGAATACCACAACCATTTGTCAGGATGACAAGAAACAGTAGTTTCTCACTTTCTCACTCAACAAATGCTGAGCTTTGTCAGCTTTGCTGACAGGAATAGGTGTTAATCAACGCTTGCTAAAACATGATGCATTATGTATGACATCAGTGTCCGGAAGTGCTCTGGACCAGAGCTGGCAGACCTAAGCCTATGAAGAAGAAATCATTACCTTACCTTACAAATCAAGCAGACTAAACCTTGCTTTACAGCTTATTTAAACAAACCAACTAACCTGGCAGCTGCACACACTAGACAAACTTTTAGTGTTCAGAAGAAGGCTTGATTCTAACCTTATTTTTGAACATTTTTAAGCCACTTATAATGAAAATGGCCACTGTTTTCATGCAAGTTACTGTCCTTTTTGTGTGCCCTAAGAATAGCAGCAAACAAATGCCCTAAAGTCACTTGACAGTCAGAAGCTTTTGTTTGCTTTGACTTTTCTCCTTGATTTGCTTGTTAAACCATTAAATATATACACATGAGTTTTTCCTCCAAAAAACTTTCAATAAGAAAGAAATAGCTTCAAAGTTGTTTAACAAAACTCTTCATTCTCTGTGTTACATGATTATGCATATTTATTATCAAGGTTTTAATCACCAGCACTGCTGAAATAGATGTTTAATATGGTTTCTGGAATCTTTACTGTGGTTGACTGTCAGTAGCATAAAATCACAGAATGGCTGAAGTTGGAAGAGACCTTCAAGATCACCTACTCCAGGCCTCATCCAACCTACCCTTGAACACGTCCAGGGAAGGAGCATCCACAACCTCACCAGACAATCTATTCCAGAGTCTCCCTACGCTCGTACTGAAGAATTTCTTCCTAAGATCCAGGAATCTAAACTAGCTGCTAAATCCAGCACCTGAAGGTGGCCTACAGGAAAGCTGAGGAGGGACTTTTTACAAGGGCAGGAGGTTGAGAGGACAAGAGGTAATGGTTTTAAACTGAAAGAGAAGAGATTGAGGTTGGCGATTAGCAAAAAGCTCTTTTATTATGAGGGTAGCAAGAGTCTGGAACAGGCTTCCCAGATAAAGTTGTGGAAGCTCCATCCCTGGAAGCATTCAAGCCAGGCTGGATGAGGCTTGAGCAACCTGATCTAATAGGAAGTATCTACTACAATGATCAGCAATGAAAGAGTTGCCAATGACCATACTTAAGTAACCTTTTAAAACTTCAATATATCACTGAGATAAATCCCATCCTTCTAAAGATTTCATCCTCAAAGTAATTTGCAAACTTTTCAGCTTGTCACCAAATTTGGCTTTCTTTACTTGATGTTGGAGAAGTAAGACATGACAGAAGATAAACTTTTAAATTCATTAGCTTTTTTGTTAATTAGTTTTGGTTGGTTTTTAGTATTTTTTATTTCTTCTTTCATTTACAACCTTTTTTGAAAGCCCATTCTTTCAAAGCAGAGCCACATTTTGGGGTTCTAGTCAACCCTAACTGCATATCAGCTTCTAACAAAACAGGGCACAGGAGGGTCTGCGTACAAAAAATGTCGGTATGCTTAACAGCCCAGACAATATACTCCTTATGAGGGGAGGCTGAGGGAGCTGGGTCTTGAGCTTGGAGGAGACTGAGGAGTGACTTCATTAATATCTATAAATATTTGAAGGGTGGGCGTCAGGAGGATGGAGCCGCGTTGTTCTTAATGGCAATGGGTGTAAACTGGAACGCAGGAGGTTCCACATCAATCTGAAAAGGAACTTTTCAGTGAGGGTGACAGAGCACTGGAACAGGCTGCCCAGGGAGGTTGTGGAGTCTCCTTCACTGGACGTTCAAGACCCGCCTGGATGTGTTCCTGTGTGACTCGGTGTAGGTGATCCTGCTGTGTCAGGGGGATTGGACTGCATGATCTTTTGAGGTCCCTTCCAATCCCTGATGATTCTATGATTCTATGTGTGCATCTGTGTCTATTATTTAGTGGTATCTAAAGGTACTTACAATAGAAAGTACTGAAAAGAGGTGTCTGTTCTGAAAAAAGAAGATGAGGCATGCAGGAGTTTCTCCAAGTAAACCCTGCATCAATAATCACAGAATTATTGAGGCTAGAAAAGACCTCTAAGATCATCAAGCTCAGCTATCACCACAGTCACCTAGACCATGGCACTAAGTGCCTCATCCAGTCTTTTCTTAAACATCTTCAGAGATGGAGACTTCACCACCTCCCTTGGCAGTCCATTCCAGTGTCTGATCACGTTTTCCATGAGGAAGTGTTTCCTAATATCTAACCTAAACCTGCCATGGTGCAGCTTCAGGCCCTGCTCTCTTATCCTATCACTAGTTGCCTAGGAGAAGAGCCTGACCTGCACCTGTTACAGGGAGGAGCTAGGTCCCCCGCAGTCTCCTCTTCTCCAGGCTAAATAACCCCAGCTCTTTCAGCCTTTCCTCATCAGACTTTCCTTCCAGTTCCTTCACCAGCCTCATTCCCCTCCTCTTGACTCTCCAGCACCCCAGCCCCTCAATCTCTTTCTTGACGTGAGGAGCCTAGAACTGCCCCCAGTACTCAAGGTGAGGCATCACCAGTGCCCAGTACAGGGGAAAAATTATGCCCCTAGTCCTGCTGACCACACTATTCCTGACACAAGCTAGGATGCCACTGGCCTTTTGTGCCACCTGGGCACACTACTGGCTCATGTTCAACCAGTTGCCAACCAGTAGTGCTCCTTACTTTTTTTGTAATTAATTAAAAAATAAATTAAGGCTGGAGGTTTTCATTCTATTGCAAGACGGATGTTACCCTCAAGCTACTAAAAAGCTAGATGTGACAATAAAATTCCAAACAAAACATTCCTCCAAGACAAAATCACACGTCTAAGGTCACAGATGCTTTGACAGCGTGTGCACTTTTTATAACACCATTTGAAAAGGTAACCATACAGCCCCATCCAATTTTAAACAGTTACACAATTTTTGTAGGTTTCTGTCCAAATGCCAGAAAAGGTGGCAAGGTAACAGTTCTGCTTGAAGTCAAGACTAGCTGGGATTGAATCCTGTCCTTAGAAAGGAGGAATAAAGGTCGCTCTCTTCATTGTGATTTCCTGTCTCTGTCTTGCATTCAGAATAAGATACAAACTATTGCTGTGCCATGCTGGCACATACAAGGTAAACAAAAATCTTCTCAGAAGAGGAACTAGGATAAAATTATAGGATTGCAACATGTATATCCATAGTTTTCATTTATAAACCAACACATCAGTTCCATTCATGACACCAGCACTGCCTACCAATAGCAGTTAAGTCGTTTGTGACCCAAAACCCATTTAAAATTAAGAACATAAAGACTTAATTTAAAAATGTGGAATTGCACTCAATGCATTATTGCAGTGAAAGTACTGTGAAATAGAATCAACAATGAAAAAACTCAAGCTGCAGTTCTCGATAGATTAAAATCTCGCAAAGCGTTGCATTGGGAAAAGGGAACACCAGAGGAGTTGCCAGCAGCACAAGTGAGATAGACAAATGATCCTGGCACTTGCAATCGAGTATTCAGTATGGAAGATACTGACAGCCGAGCTACAATACCAGCAGTAATGTTTTCATGCCCTTTCTGGTATTGTTAAAGTCTCAGTTAATAAGAACTGCCTATTAAACCATAAATCGCTTATCTCTTAAAAAAATGGATCCTCATATTCTGTGTCTACTTCAACAAGCATTATGACTCCAATGCATTTCCCTTTCTGTTTGAAGCAAATGGCACATCCTTTACTCTTCTGGGTGACAAGATTAGGCCGTACATTGGTAGACTTCTTCACTGCCCTAATGGCAAATGCTCAGTGCCAGTGTGCACTCCCCAGCTCATTGGCTGGGATTTGAGAATGCCAAGCATGACATTACAATCTGATTTTCAGAAGAACAAAATCCACCCATATCAAATATATTCATGAGGATATTCACAGAATCACAGAATATTAGGGCTAGAAAGGGACCTTGAAATATCACCTTGTCCAATCCCTCCATCACAGCAGGATCACCTAGATCAAGTCACACAGGAACACATCCAGGCAGGTTTTAAACATCTCCAGAGAAGGAGATTCCACAACCTCCCTGGGCAGTCCATTCTAGTGTTTTGCTAACCTCACTGTGAAAATGTTCCTTCTCATATTGATGAGGAACCTCCTATGTTCCAGCTTACACCCGTTGCCCCTTGTTCTATCATTATATGACACTAAGAAGAGCCTGGCTCCATCCTCCTGACACCCACTCTTCACATATTTATTAACATTAATGAGGTCACCCCTCAGTCTCCTTTTTTCTAAGTTCAAAAGACTCAGCTGCCCCAGCTTTTCCTCATAAGGGAGATGTTCCACTCTTAATCATCTTCATGGTTCTATACTGGATTCTCTCCAGCAGTTCTGTGTCCTTCTTGAACTGAGGGGCCCAGACCTGGATACAATACTCAAGATGTGTGTTGTGGTTGTCGCAATAGCCTAAGTTACAGCCCGTATACCGTGAATTGGCCTGATGGCTTTCAGGCTTTGTGCCTGACCTCATCGGTCCCGCGCCTTGCCCGGGCCATCGGCATACTATTCAGGACACCAATATGGTTAGCAGCAAATGGCGTTTATTACAAAGAGCACACACTTAATACAGCTTTCTCGTTTCGCACTACCACCAATCATCCTCTGCCCAATGGACTTGTGGTATGCACTGTTCTCTCCATATTTGGTCTTGC
>VXBP01010783.1:19393-35497 GCA_013400115.1 Rhinopomastus cyanomelas | reverse complement strand
GCCTTTCAGGGACAGGTCACAGGACAGACACTTCCTAGAAAGGGTCCTGTGACCTGTGCAGCCGGGAACAGGTTTCCCAGAACACAATACAACTTTTCTTCCTCATGAAAGCACTTCTACAGGTTCTAGCAGTTCTCAAACTGCAACACATGCTTTCCTTCCCAGGTCTCTAAATTGGAAGAAGATCCAAGGCCCAAACTGGAGTGGTTTCCCATTCTATTTTCTCAGGTTCTGTGAAGGCATTTATGACACAGTTTGTATGCACCGACTTGCATAACCTTTTCTGTATATAGTTAGTGTTAATAAGCCTTTCTGGAGTCTCCCTAAGCCATCAGTTGCCTGGTGAATTTCATCCGAGATGCCATTGAGACCTCACTACTTTGCTTTTCTTTCTTTGATATTGAATTGTGGTCCTGAACCCACTACAACATTGCTACCAGCTTGGGAGTGAGCAGAGCCAGTTCAGCACTGTGGCACACCCTGTGCTGTTCTAGATGGCTTGGGGCTGGCCATCATTTTCCCTTCTCCCCATAGCTTTGCACAGAGCTCCAGGGACTACCCACCACCATTGTTTCAGGGTCTGCATTCCACTGCTTTTACCCTTTTTTGAGGTGGAAGCTTGTCAAGTGGTCCACAGTGTGGCTGGTGTAATGAAAAATGTGTGCCTAGTGGCAGCAGCTGCTGAAGATGACCCTGCAGTGCTAAAATACCACACCATCATGTAAAGACCTCCACTTACCCGGAATACTGTTTTCAGACCTAGCACTGTGTTGAGGCAGCTGTGCTGTGTTTGGTGTTTCCCCTGCAGGCTGTCAGAGGTCTGGAACTGCTGCTTTATTAGGATTAGAAGGAAGGGATAGTTTAGCTGAGGAATAAGTGAGTAAGGAAAAGCCCTAAGAGACAAGCTAGTTTCAGGCAAGAGTTGGTCATTAATAGAACATAAAGGTACCTGCTTTTGTACACCAAGTATGGTAGTTACAAACCAAACCAGAAGCATTAATACACTCTTCCCCCTTTCCCCTTCCACTGGCAAAAGGAAATTCTCAGATTTAAATTATGTTGTGAAATCCAGTGACTGTAAGTCTTGCTTCAAATGCAGAGGAGAGCAAGCTGCTGGGACTCCAGCTCCCGTACTTTCAAACAGGTTAAGCAGAAGAGAGCTGGGCTGTCAGTAGCTTAGCACTAGCTCAGCATCTTGTTTCACTTCTGAAGGACAAGCTGTAGAGCAGGGCAGGCTGATGGCAACTGGATTAGTTAAGTGGGGCATTTGCAAGCCAGCCTCCAGTTTTTGGAGGGTGCCCTGAGCAGAGGTTACCATGATGCCAGCCCCAGACAGATTCCCACACTGACCAGATGATAAGAGAGGTCAAATGTAGGCACTGCTGGAGCTGCAGAAACAACATACGGTGGTATCACCTCTGAGCTGGTGTCTCTGGCGAGAACAGAGCTTCATGGTGTCCTGCAGGGAAAGGGGCCTAAAGACCAGAGTGAACTTAGTCTGCCATCGGGCACACACCCATCTGAGGAGGAGGACTGAAAGGCACCAAGCATCTCTGGATGGGGAATCTAAAGATGACAAGAAACTGGACCTTGATTTCCATTCACTGCAAGCAAAGAGCCACTGGCAGGGAGCAGAGCGAACCTGATGATGTTGGCCAGTGTCAGCCAGGAGTCCCAACAGCAAAGCAGTTCAGTGATGAGCAGAACCCAGGAGATGGGAAGCACAGGGGCAGGCTGTGCTCCATAGCTGGGCACTGGCACACCTGCAGCATAGATTGAATCAGGGACAGCACAGTCTCACCCCTATCAAATGTTTAGTCCTCTGCCAGCTCAGGTGGCCTCATAGGATGTTGATAGCTCCTCCTGGCTGGGATGGCAAAAAAGTGTGTTTTTACTGACAAAACAAAAAGCGTAAGAGACAGGACTCCCCGCTCAGGGGTCATGCACTTGAGGGAGCTGATGTGGCTTTATTTTGCAAAGTTTCAGCACAGAAGAGAGGAATGTGGAGAGGATAATGTGGCAAGCAAGACTGATCCTCTAGCAGCTCTGCAAAGGAGTCCCACCAGGGTGTCCCAAATGCAAATTCCATAGCTTGCTGGACTCATATCCCACTCCCTGGCTAAATGGCTTTGTTTTCACTGCAGAAACATGGTGATTGAAAAAAAAACACACAAAACAAAACAGTGGGTGGGACGTGAAGAGGAAAGCTAATATGATTAAGGCAGGATTTGGGCACCAGCAGAGAACTGCCATAGGTGGTGGGTATTAGCAGTAACAGCTGCTGCACTTCCCATTAGAGGATGAAGGGAAGACGGTCTCTGAAAGGAATGGGTCTCTGGCAGGCTGGGAGGGCCGCAACAGCAGCAAGAGCAGCCGTGTGTGTGTCTGAGGTAAGGGATGGCGGCATCGGCAGCCCCAGCTGACTGGCTATGGGGATGTGGCCCTGCTCCCCACCTTCAGCGGTGTTGAACACGGGGAGCTGGGGAGGGATAGGAATGGGGGCACAAACTGGTAAATGCCCGAGAGACAAGGGTACTTTTATGAGCTCTTAAAGAAATCATATCCAGCAAGGGCAGTTTAGGTGTGCATAGAGGAGAGGAGGCAAGGGCTGGGATATTTAGCAAAGGCTGCTGTGACTCCCACAAGTATCTTCTGGCCTGTAACAGGCTAACGTGGGAATCTGCTCTCTGCTTAATGCTGCGTATGAACTGTTTTGTGTGCTGTGGTGTTTTCTTAGTCAGCTGGCAAGTTTCAGAAGTGCTGGAGACTGAGGTGTAAGCTGGATCTCCTCAGCCTCCACTTTCTGTGGATGTATTTACATCCACTAATTGACTAAATCTCATCTAAGCCAAGGAAAGCCACATGTTGCAGAGATGTTAGGATGCACTACGTTAAAAGCAGGACTGCCTGCCCGCCCTACAATAATTACCCACTACAGTAAATAACAGGCACTCATCCTTCAGCTGCACCTTCCAAAGTGCATTCTGAACCACCAGCGTAATGCAGCGCTCCAGCTCATCTTGAAGCGTGTTTTGCGCTGGCCACAAGGGCTGGGGGAGGTATTAAAGTCATAGCACATCAAGTATTGAGCTCTCACCACACTGAGATAAAAAAATGCTTGGATTAAAAATTGGAGAGTAAGGAGGAATATTTCCTTAACCGAAACAGCTGCTTGCTTGCCTACCTCTTCACGCAGCAACTTCAAAGATGGCAACACTGAACCCTGACTGGGAAAGGCAAGCTGAAATGCTGCCGGGTGGTCAGGGCTGGGTCCAATGGTTCCAGGTGGCTCAGCGCTTTCAAGTCATAACACATGGGCTGCTAAAGGGCAGCTTGTGCTTCTGCAGGGCAGAGCAAGGGGCAGCGGCATGCCATCCCTGCAGGGACATTACGGCAGGTGGAGGGAGGCTCTGTGCTGGGCACCAGCCCCATGCAGGACAAGGCCTGCAGCAGCTCTGCACCTCTAAGGGTAGATCAGTAATCAGGCTGTACATTTGGGCTAGAGGGTACTGATCACGTACAGGCACTTCTCCTTCCTCTAAATGTCACAAGATTTTCCCTGACCACTGAGTAGAGGGGCACTTGGCAAGGAATGGTTCTGATTGTGAGGCCTCTCCCCTCCCAGACTCAACAATTTACTTCAGAATGTAGCGCTATGCACCACAGAGATGACAGATCCTCCTTCATTTAAAGCCTGTGGGAAGGGTTCTTGAGCTCTGCTAATTCAAAGGCATCAGGCAGGCTCACAGGCTGATGAAGCCTCTGCTTTGATGGGAACCTGCCTGGTTTTTTCTGCTGTAGGATGGAGAACAGCAGGAGAGCCCACCTTGCCGCTGCTGGCTGGGCGTGCACAACTCTGTGCCTGGTTTCCTGCGTGGCCGCCTTCTCCCACGGCGCAAGTCTTTTGGCCTGCATCGACATGACACCCCGGCACCTGCGAGCGCAGCTGCACAGCCCCAGCAACAACTACGTAACTGTGCACACCAACACATCCTTCTACTCCCCAGGCAACAAGGTGCCAGGTACGTAACAGCTCCTTACTCCTGCATGTGAAAACTACAAGATAACTAATCTCAAGTGATGGCAATAATCTCCGTGAGGGCAGGGAAGAGGAGTAACTGCTCTGAAAGAGCTACACCACCTCCCTCACCACGAGAAACAAACATCTCTACAGAGGGATTCTCTTTGCAGTGTTTGGCTTGAGGGTTCTCAGGTGATGGCCGACTCCATGTTACAGACCAGCAGTTTGCCAGAGGTAGGTAGTAAGTTTAGATGGGATTTATTTATCCTGTGTCTCAACTGCATCAGACCTCATCACATGTAATAGCATGTGAAAGGCAGCTCAAGAGGGTAAGGTCACCTTCCCTGTTCCTCTGCACTGCACAGGCAAGGTGACTTGCCTGACTCTTAGTGATGTTTGGGCAACTGAGAGGCACCACTGACCAGCCTGGCCACTTGCTTCTTCATCCCCATGCAAAATAAAACCCCTCTGAAGGCAGTACACAAGCTTTTGCCTACATATGGGGTGGCACCCAAACTTCCCTCCTTAAATATGGCTGTAGGCTGCCTAGGGCAATGTGGCCAGCAGCTTGTAATTGTGGGGAGAAGGAGAAAATTGCATTTTCTGTGCAATTACATGCTAAAAATTGAAGCCTGGCCTCCTGCATCCAGCATGTCCAAAATCATGAGGACAAAGACAGTCAGGTGTTTTTAGTTTTGTTGCACAGGGTTTTCTTTTGGTGTCAGTGCTACCACTGGAAACAATTCACTAGGAGACGAATCTCTTCATGTCCTGAGTTTTGTCTTGCAGTGACTGTGAGGAGCACCCGGGATTTTATGGGCTTCATGCTTCAAGCTCGCAAAGTGTCCAATGATGACATTGCTGGCACGTTTGTCTTCATCCCTCCTGGTTCCAAGCTGCTGACCTGTTCTGAGGATGGTGACACTGTCACCCACTCCGATAAGTCATTGAAGAGAAATCTGTCCTTTGTATGGAAAGCACCAGACCAACCCATCGGAGACATCAAGTTTTTGTAAGAACATGCTCGTTCCTAATCAACATTTCTATCTTCTCAGTTAAAGGCTTAGCTTTAACTGAGATGTGGTTTATGGATCTTAACCTCCACATAGCTAAGTACCTAAAAATGCTGCACCAGTATCCCAGCTGGTACATAATTTAGATCTGCTGGGAAGTGCTGCCTTTTATTACCACAGTAACTATTTTCTCACAACTGGAGGATGGCAGCCTAAGAACGTAGGGAATAGAAATATTAAGGCATAAAGAGAAAGCAGTGATCACACTGCCTGCTTTCCAAATAACACAGCCCATAGGGCATCCCAGCCTCCAGGATAATCTAGTTTATCCCTTCTTTTAAAAGGAATGATTAAAAGTCAGTGATTCGTAGAAAGCTACACATAAAGAATTATTCACGTAGGAAGACAGGGTGAGCACCGGATCAAAACTTGACATGTTTTTCGTCAAAAAATTCTGAATTGGAATGAAATGAAACATCTTCTAACTGGTCATCTTAGAGGAAGCAGAGTGACTTTTTGTTTTGGAAGAGGTTAAATTGCTGCATTTTGATTTTACAAAATCACTTAGAAGCCGCTTGACCACGTTCTTGGCTGCTCCCCAACACATAAGCGTCCTGGTGAGTGCTGTGGCTCACGCGTCTCATTGTGATTCAACAAAAAATTATCGAAACAGAAATACTGCTACTCGGCATTTCCTATTTTTGCCCGTTGTTTTAGAGCAGGAAATACTATTAAGAGCACATGGAACTCAAGCAACCGAGTAAGCACATCCGTGAAAGCTCCCTGCTAGGCTCAAAAATGCCTTGTACGAGTCATTTGGCACAGGAAAAACCAGGATGGTCAATGGTCCTCTTAGCTAATTACCAGAGGCAGCTGAGCAATCAGAGCTGCAATTCTCCCCAAATCTCCAGCTTAGAAAAGGCTATGAGGGAGCAGTGAATGGCTGGCCAATGTAGTTTTGGCACCTGACAAAAAGCAGAGGGTGAGGTGGTCTTAAATGTCAGGGGGCTGAGAAGAAGGACTCTTTTCTAATTCCTTACCTATTCTGTTGTTTGTACCAGTTACTTTGACTTGTTTTAATTAGAAAATGCCACACTTGTTTCCCTGCCTACAGAAGATTATAAGCAGACCTGCTCCAAGTGTTTCAAAATGTACTTCTATCCAGACAACCAGTATAAAAGCTTCTTTTTTTTTTTTTAATTTTTCACACTTTTTTTGCTCATTTTCATTGTGACTGGTGATTCCTCGCCCTATCTCTTTCATATGTCACCTAGTAACTTTTACTGATAATATAAAATGTGTAACAGGCTGATCCTTTAAAATACTTTTACATCATTTGTGTCTTTGGATTAAAACTAAACAGTCAGATGTTTTATTAATGCTATAGAGCCAAAAAATTCTTGTCTAATTATGTTTTAACAGCATCTCCATTGTCCAGTCGTACTTTGTTTACTGGACAAAGATTGAATCTGCTGTCATGGCTCAGAGAGGACAAAACAAAACACCTGCTGGCAGCAGCAAGAAGCCAGAGCCTGTAAGCCCCACACCCTCACACGGACCAGCAAACTCACCCCCGAAGAGTATGGCAAGCAAAGGTACAAGTTTCTTACCAGCTGCTTCCTGCAGAGTAGTTTACAGTTTATGCCAGGCAAACGTTTAACACAAGTGACCCAGATAAGCTGGGGGGACCCATTTAAATCCTGTGACAATCAGGAAGATCAGCAATGGCTGTGGTGAACTCTGGCAAGTGAGGGCATGAATCAGCATTCAAGGTGATGGAGCCAATTCTGAGGAGGGTGCCAGCCAGAAAGATAACCAGGATTATCAGGTGTTAAAATTTTAATGCAAACCCTAAAATACCACATACTTGGCTTAAAATCTCAGATCCTAAAGATAAGCAGGTGGAAAAGGCAATACTGTCTACATAAAGGAATACATTTGTCCCAAATGTGACTATTGCCCTCCAGGTCTGGATTTAGCCTCACTTGTGCAGCCGTACATCAGTAGAATGCTCCAAGAACTTACTTATACCTGAAGCAGATGTGTTCCTCGGCTCTTTTGGCATGGCACCAAGACTGAGGTTTAAGTATTTTACTCAACCAGCTTTGCTGCTTTACCTTCCATTTGGGCTCCCACTTAAAATTAAATGACACAAAAATAAAAGTCACTGTCAGGATCCTTCCTGTCAAATGTTAGCACTAAGCAGGATTTGAAATAAACAAACCAAAGACAATAAACTTCTGCTCCTCTCTCTCTCTGCTTCTTATTTTTCTCGATGATGGACAAGGTTCTACCTCTCCTGCAGCTGCCATTAGCTCCCCTCCACGCACCTCTGTGCCACCTGACAGCCACACCAGCATCGCCGGAACACCAGCGCTGCAGCCAGGATTTGGTGTCAGGTCCAGCAGCCATCCCATTGCTGAGCGATCTGCATCCAGGGAGAGCGACAGGTCCGCTGTCCAGGGGCTGGAGTCATCCCTCCCTACTCGGGACCCCAGTACGGCAGGTTTCCTCTCTCAGGATGTCACCTTTGGCTACAGCAGTAGCAACAGGTAAACTCGGTTGTGGGAAGAGTTATTTTTATAGCCCTGTCGGAGAAGGAAAATGGTTTCCTTGTGGATAAGTGAGGGTCCATGTAGGAAGGCATCTGGGGTGGGGATGGAGGGAAGAGTGTGTTTGTGTGTTGAAACTGGAAATTGCATGTGGCAGACAGTGACAGAGAAAAAACCCGCAACTCATTAAAACCTGATGTTGTGCTGCTCAGCCCAGTGGAGGAGTGGCCAGGCAGCTGAAAAGTGTGATAGAAACTATCCACTGCTGCAAAGATTTTTCTAAAAGCTCAGCCAAATATTCAATGGACCTATGAACTCTGCAGACCTGTTCCTCTACCTGCGGGGAAAAGGAAGAAAGGATTCAAAGCAACTATGAAATCTAGGCTTGAGGATGTCTGCTCAGAGGGTTTGGTCTGCACGAGTTTTCATGCAGCATTTTGTACGTTGGGTGAAAATGACGAGGATAGGAATCAACGGCAACACAGTCTTGCGTTCCGCACTGACTGCGTGTCCTGAGGCTGCTCTGGGGAGCCCACTGATCAGCGACAGGTCTTGCTCACTAACCCTGCCTTTCCTGTGTCTGTGTCCTAGAACAGGAAATATCACCAGCACGGCCACCCCACACTTGTGTCTGATGTGTACAGAAGACAGGCAGGTAAGCAGGATGGACAGGGAGGATGTTTTCTACAAAGACAGAAAGGTTTAGAGAGGAGATGAGGATAAAACCGCTCACAGAATCACAGAACGTTAGGGATTGGAAGAAAGATCATTTAGTCCAATCCCCCTGACAAAGCAGGATCACCTAGAGCAAATTGCACAGGAACACATCCAGGTGGGTTTTAAACATTTACAGAGAAGGAGACATTCTCCCAGGGCAGCCCCTTCCAGTGCTCTGTCAACCTCACTGTGAAGAAGTTCCTTCTCATATTGATGTGGAACTTCCTCTGTTCCAGTTCACACCCATTGCCCCGAGTCCTACCACTAGATGACACTGAGAAGAGCCTGGCTACATCCTCCTGACACCCACCCTTCACGTGGGTATTTATAGACATTAATAAGGTCTGCTGCACTAAGCAGTCCACGTAGGTCTCATAGGCAACTAAAACTACATTCAGACTGTTAAGAGTTGTGAAGTTTCTACTTGAATTGTGAATTGGTTTTTTTATGTCACTGGTTTTCCTTCTGAGCATTATTTCCTTTCCTTCTGCCTGCATTTTGAATAGTCCCAACATAAAACAAATCTTCTCACATATTCTCAAGTGTAGGCATGAGTAAAGAGCACAAGAGAAAACCCCCAGACATTTTTCAGGTGCTGGATGGGGGCCTCCTGAATTCTATGATCACGTCATGTTAGTGTGGGATGCTATCTGCAGCAAAGCTTGGGCTGCAGACCTAACATGGAGCGGCTGTCATTTTGTGACTGATAGAATAAAGTGTGTGGCATCAGGGCCCTAGGAACAGGAGCAGGCAAGCACATTCAGTCCCACTAAAATGGATGGGTAAGGATCACTGAAAGGCAGCAGGTTTCAAAGTGGTTGTGTAGACTGAGACAGCAAGATGGACTTTGGGGAGGGCTCTCAGGGCGTACGCAACTGCCCCAAAATCACTGATTTCAAGGGCTGTCCTAAGTCTTCTGAGTTCCTTCGTTCCACAGTTCAAACCACAGCCTCAGAAAGGTGATACTGAATCCCACTGGGTCCAGTGTGACCCTGAACAGGAGGCTTGGCCAGGAGAAACACCTACCCTTTAGCAAGACCCCGACATCACTCAAGATGGGAATTGTTTGAGGTTTTTTTGGTGTCATAACAATGCCTGTGAAAAATGCCATCACCAACACAGCAGAATTATAAACCTTTACTTAGGCAAAGCAGTGACTTTCCTCTCTGCCTATGCCTTTCAGCTCTCCCCTACAACTTGCTTCGCCTTCTTTCCCCTGGGACCAATGTCCAGAGCTGTGTCCCTTCTATGGCAATTCCAGTATGGAACTGCCCCATTTTCTAAAAGCTACTGAATAACTAAGGGATGGAGCAGAGGGATTCCAAGGTCAGGGGTGTCAGAAATACAGAGCTGAACTGTTACGGTGCCACAGGTAGTGAGAAACTGATCAGCCCTTTTAGTCTTCTCTCACCACACTTCTTGTCATGTTTTTGATTTCCAAGGCCAGTACCAAGACAAAGGCTGTCTTGAAAGCCTCCCGACATGAGACAACGTCTCCTTTTGCCCCACATGTACACACTCACTTGGGGGATGACTCCGTGACAACAGCCCGGTTTGGTGATGCAGATGCTGCTGGAAATTTGTCATTGGCTTCAAGGCAAATGGCAGAAAGAAAGGTGGCACCACAGCCAGAGGAGGCAGATGCCAGAGTTGAGGAGGAGGAGGAGGTGGAAGTTGAAAATACCCTGCCATGGGTGACCAGACCAGCTCCCAAATCTACTGTTCTTGGGAAGGGGGAAGACCTTGGCAGAGGGACCCGACTCCTGGCAGCCCAACTTGGTATCCTCCTGGTCTGCATGGCCACCCTGGGCCTAGCGCTGGTGGCTGCCATGCGCTGTGTCTGTGCCCAGCACTGCCACAAGCGGACAGAGGTCTCCTTCAGCGAGCCGGACCCCGATGTCATCGCCATCAGAGGAAATGGGGAGGTGATGCACTTCCGAAAGGTCCGGGAGAACAGCTTTGTGCTGGTGCAAGCCGAGTACAACTGGGTCAGCCCCTCTAGCAGCAG
Organism: Rhinopomastus cyanomelas; assembly: GCA_013400115.1. Classification (NCBI taxonomy): domain Eukaryota; kingdom Metazoa; phylum Chordata; class Aves; order Bucerotiformes; family Rhinopomastidae; genus Rhinopomastus; species Rhinopomastus cyanomelas. The sequence continues at coordinate 25,186 of VXBP01010783.1, read as the reverse complement.
GAAGCAGGTCATCATCTGATCATCTGCAACACCAAAACCAGTGCTACAGCAGCCAGAGTAGGTGAGAACAGCCCTGACTGCGGAGCGCAGGATGTAGGTAGCAGGGGTGTAGTTATGTATGTGCTGCCGTATCCTTAAGGGTGTAGACAGAAACAGAAATCCTTCCTCCCCACTGCAGTACTGCCTCCTGTTTATTCTCAGTACAAGTTTCTAGTGTTGTATTTCTTTCTAGGAACTCAAACGCCATCCGTTCTCGCCTAGGAGCTTACAGGTTTGATTGTGTGCACTTGACATATCTTCAATGACAAAATATTTGCTGGCAGCTTTTACATTTCAGTTTGAAAATAAAAAGCAGTAACTCATTAGTGGAGAACACTGACACAAAGAACAGTGAATTGATCCATGGGAGCAAAACACAGGGGCACCAGATTTTGAGGGGGGAAAAGTGCCTCCTCGTCGTCAGGTGCAAATGGAAGAAAACCTTTCCTGTCCATTCACACCTGATGAGGAAGCGTATGGAGGCCTGACAGCTAGGATTTACTTAGTCCTTTGCTTTGAGTCAGCTCAGTAACACTGTGCTGAAACACGCACCAGTGAGTATCCTTCTCCCAGGTCACTTTCGAGATCCCCAGCAAAGGTGGTATGGAAAGCCTAGACACAGTGCCATTCCTCTCCTTTGCCTTGTAAAGAAATCCTGTTTCTGTAACCCTGTGTGGCTGAACTGTGTAGCAACTACAGCAGTCAACCAAAAAAAATCCTAATTAACTTAGAAAATAGGTCAACAGATCTACATATTTAAAGAACTATCACATATTGTTTAGAAAAGTTTCTTATGATGGCAGAGCTGCATATGAATTAATTACAGATACCTATGGCTGTGTCTCTAAGGTTTAGTATTACCAGAGTGCTACAGCTATAAGACCGTAACCTTTCTGTCCCTGGCTCTTTCTCCATGACCCAGGAGTGCTTCTTGCCAGGCTGACCAGAGAAAGAAAAGGCCTGATGGAGATACTTGATTAGAATAACGGCATGGCAACGTCACCCTGCCTTCTGCCCAAACCTGCCTTCTGTTAAATTTATGCAGCTCCAGTACTATTAGCAATAACCCCAGTAATGATGATCTCTGAGGGACACAGCTCCTTTGAATTAGTAATGAGCTTTGCTACTTTGTGGACTTGGCTGAGACCTAAAGTGCTTATGTTTTTTTTTTTCTTGACTTCTGAATGATGTTTCATTTATTGCAGTTGCCATGACAAGAGGGAGGAAGGTTTTATATCTTCTTAAGGCTGTTAAAAACATGCACACTGATTAATTTATTAAAAGGCAAACCATTCAAACATCACTAGTTTTAAGTGACTCACCTTGTATAGACATTCATCTGTGCTTGTGTTTGGAACAGATGTAGAAGGAAAAGTAATGACAGATGTAGGAATGGAGAGGTACAAACCATGCTAATATGGACTGGAGGGACAAGTTAAGGACTTTCCTTGTTTCTCTCTCTAGGTGCACAACTGTATTAGTCACGGATGTTCTGCTGAAATCAGGGGATCTCACTTTCTCCAACGCAGGTCAGCCTGTAGTTGTCTATGGCCATCCCTCAGCAACAGGACAGGGCTTCAGGTCAGAATTACTGACCAAAGGTGTGGAAAGCAGTTCACATTCCGCTGTAGCACACACCTGTCCTAAGTCTGACTCCCCTCCTGCACAATGGACATCAAACATAGGTTTGGCAGTGACAACGCCTATGGATTAAATCCCTTCATGCCTGTGTGATGCTTCAGCTATCCCAACTCAGAATAAAAACCTACTTTTAGAAATAACTTGCATACAATCATCACACCCTTACTTGCACACTCATCTTCTCATCTTATGTCACTGTGATTCCTGCTTTGTCCTGCTGCTTTTCAAAGGGACACTAAATCAGTTTGCTCTTGTCCATCACCAAGCCTTCCTGTGAAACTGTTACCCCTCTGCTTTGGAGGAGCCACTGTCACATGCAGCGCTGCATCTGCGCTATTAAAGTTGCCTGCCCCAATGGCAGCTCACAAAGCATGGCAGCCCTCCAGTGCATTAGTTGCACTGAACGCAACACTGAGAGGCTGCATTAAGCAATGCGGTCGGCCAAGTGCTTGCTTAGGTCATCATGGGCACTTTCTGCACTGGTTGGCTTGTCACCAGTAAGCAGAAAAACCAAACACACACAGCTCCAAAATGAGTGACAGGACTCAAATGAGAAGCTCTGTGGGACCAGCCATCAGCAGGGACGTGCAAGCTCAAACTCTCAGCAGAGGCAACACTCTCCCCACAGCAGTGTGGCATGAGGCCACAGGCAGCATAGAGATCGGGCTGCAACTACTTAAGACCACACAAACCAAGGGAGGCAAAGCAGCAAGGCCAGGAATCTGGAGAATAAAACAGTCAGCACATGCCCTAGCAAACAGCACAGGGAGATGACAACAGCACTTCTTCGCCAAAGGGTGAGGATTCGTCCCCGCCCTCACCTCTGGGGATTTGCCTCTGCTTCAGCAAGCTCCCTGATGGATCTGGCAGCAGCATGTTACTTATTCCCTTAGATTTAAATGACAGAAACATTTGTAGAAGAAGTTTGTAGGAAAATTTCTAAAAATTTCTGCAATGCTCAGCTGCAAAAAAACATAGTTGTGTACCAGCAAAAACAGACCACGAAGTGGTTGCCCAGCTGGTGAGCAGCAGAACAGTTCTCTCATTCCTCCGGGCAAGCCAAAGCTCCTTGTCACACCTGCTGGGGTCTCGAGGCTCAGTCATCCTTTCTAGACAGGTCTGCAGGGCTCCCCTTCTTCCTTTCTCCTTCACTTTCCTCTGCCAGCTCCTCCCAGGCACCACATCACATCACCTTGGAGTGGGCAGAGAAGGACCTGAGGAGCCTTAACTGCCCTTAGTACAGAAGCTGGCTAGGGATGTCTCCCAACTCCCTTCTGCCATCGAATTATTTCCCCCTTGCAGGTCTTGTTGCATCATACCTCTGCCCTCGTGAGGCTGCAACTCCCTCAGTAAAGTATTTTGTTGTTTGATGGAGATGGGATCACTTCTTGAATGACACGTAGTGTATATTTAAGTGCATGTTTTACTGCTGTCCTAGAGAAGTCCCCTGCTCTGAGCAGGGCAGGCCCATAATGGGTACATTAGCTTGGAGCAGCGACTGTTGGTATATCCCAAGGTTACTCACCCCCATCACAGAACGCGTAGGAGAGAAGCGACGCTCCAGCTTACTCAGTGGAGGACAAAGATCACCGAGACTCTCTCCAGATTGCAATATCCATTACGGATTGCCATCTCGTGTCAAAACGTAATTTGTTGTTGAGAAGATGTGTTGCCCTTTCAGACGTCAGAGGGTAGCCTGGCTGGACATGGGCCAGTGCCAGCCTGCGCCAGGCAGCCGCGCCAGTTACCACGGGGGAGGCTGAAGATATGACTTGCTCATTTCATTATGCAAAGTGGAAAAAATACTGACCCGGGTTAAGTGGGGCCTCACCAGTAATTCCCGGTGTCTAACGGAGCCCGGGCACGCCGAGTCAGAAGAGCAAACTGCCACCTGCAGCAGGGGGAGCAGCCCCTGGCGCTGCCCGGTTGAGGCCGCTAGTTATCGGGCAGGGGTCGGGTTACAGCTGCTGGTTATCGGGCAGGGAAGGGCTGTGGTGGCAAAGCCGAAGGTGAAGCCGCAGGTAGGGACCGGCTCCGCAGGGAACACGCAGCCTCGTCCTGTCGGTGCTTCCCCCTGGGCGAGCGCCAGAACGGCCGTGGGGCTCCGTTCCGTGGGTGGAAGCGAACGGAGGGCAACACCGGAGAGGGGGCTCCCGCGGAACGGGAGGTGCGGACTGACCCGGATCTGCCGCCAGGGGGCAGCCTTGTCCCAGCCATGGCGGCCGCGCCCGGCCCCGCAGTCTAGAGGCAACACAGGGCCCCTGCTGAGTGAGGTGGGTGCCCTGGAAACAGAGGATGCAGAGAAGGCAGAGATACTGAACGCCTTCCTTGCCTCTGTCTGTACTTCTAAGGGTTGTCTCGGTATCAAGCCCCAGACTGCTGAGACTCCAGAGGAAGTTGAGGCAAGAGAGGAGCCTGCCTTGGTTGATGAAGACTGGGCAGGGGCCCTACGTTGCCTCTAGGTTTAGTTTTACCAGCAAGGTATTTGAAGAAGCCTGTTTTGTTGCCCTTGACCTCTCTTGCAAGCTTTAATTCCAAGGAGGCCTTGGCTTCTCTAGTTGCATCCCTACATTCTCTCCCCAGAGCCTTATAATCACCCCAAGTGGCCATCCTCTCCTTTCATGAACTGCAGACCTTCTTCTTCTTCTTCAGTTTGCCCAGCAGCTCCCTGTTTAACCACGCAGGTCTTGTGGTTCCCTTCCTTATTTCTTGTTGGCATGCCCTTTTCTTGTGCTACAAGAAAGTGGTCTTTGAATGTTAACCAGCTGTGCTGAGCTCCCTTACCTGCCAGTACCCTGTCCCATGGGATGTCCCCTAGCAATTGCTTGAAAATGCCAGAGTTGGCCCTCCTGAAGTCCAGGGTTGCGGTTCTGGTAGCTATTCTGTTCCTACCACACGAGACCCTGAACTCCATCATCTCATGGTCACTGCAACCAAGGCAACCCTCAACCTTCACTGCTTCAACCAGACCTGCCTTGTCGGTGAGTACAAGATCCAATAGTGCTCCTCTCCTAGTGGGCTCTTACACCTCATCAACTTCCTGATCTGGAGGTCTGTAATAGACACCCACAACAGTGTCACCCATGCTGGCCTGCCTCTTAATCCGCACCCACAAACTCTCAACTCTCTCTTCTGCTGCCCTTGGATGGAACTCAATAAATTTCTGCTGCTCTACCACGTAGAAAGCAACTCCTCCACCCCGCCTTGCTGACCTGTCCCTTCTAAAAAGGACGTAGCCATCCATGGCCACATTCCAGCCATGCCAGCTGTCCCACCAGGTCTCCGTAATTGCCACCAGATCATAACCGCCTGACTGGACACAGATGAGCCTCCTGCTCATTCTCCATGCTGTGTGCATTGGTGTACAGGCATTTCAGGGAGCGAGCTGAGAGCTCAGATTTCACCCTAGGACAGCAAGAGGTCACCTGTTCTTCCTTAAGACCAGAGCACCCACTGGTGCTCGCCCATCAACCATCCCACCCCCAACTCAAATCTAGTTTAAAGTCCTCTGAATGAGTCCTGCCAGCTCCCGCCTCAGAGCCCTTTTTCCCCGCTGAGATAAACCCCTCCCATATCTAGCTGCTCGGTCTGGTGTCTGAAAGAACCCAAAGGCNTAGGGGCTCATATCTATTACTTAGTGGTAAATGGGGAGGTGTGCCAGGCAAGGGTGGTACCCGCCTTTTGCCATGACCCTGCACTTGGCTCTGCTCACCCATTCTACTTGGGCTTCTGTCGTCCACCTGAGAACTGTAGGATACAGCCCACCCCGAATCTGGCTCTTATTTATCCGTTGTCCAGGCTGCTGAGCCTGGCTCCACCTGTCTACCTATTTCAGCCTCTAGCTCTCCTGAGCCTTTCTAGTTCAGCTTGCAGCCTTTCAACCTCATCTTGCAATTGTGCCGCCTGGTCAAGCGGATAATCTACTTGCTCGCACCGTACGCAGCCAGGAAGATGAGGAAAAACTCTACGTTCTTGACAGCCTGTTACCTGCACAACCTCATCTTGTTGGGGGACCTTTGTTTGGGTTCCCACCTCCACGTGCAGTTGTGACTGAAGTGTGGTCTTCCTCTGCTGCCGTGTCGTTACCATTTCTCCCCCCCACCCCCCCACTCC
>VXBP01010783.1:0-19371 GCA_013400115.1 Rhinopomastus cyanomelas | reverse complement strand
CACTCCGTAGCTCAAGCACCCAAAGTGGCTAGCGCTCTCGTTGCTGCCTGCGGTCTGAGCGCGACTTCCAGTTTCACCTCCCTCAAAGGCTCCAGCTCCGCACCCCCCCGCGGTGCTTGCCTGGCTTCTCCTGCAAGAGTGTTCAACCCCAGCGGCTTGCTCCCTGCTTCTGGCAAGCTGTCCCAGTCAGGGAACCCCCAGATCACCCAAAAACCTCGATAAAATAGCGTTCAGGGATAGGTGCTCTCGCTGCTGTGCGACTTGGTCTAGGTGATTCTGCTCTGGTAGGGGGATTGAACTAGATGATCTTTCGAGGACCTTTCCAATCTGTAATGCTCTGTGAAGCCCCTCTGTCAGTCACACTTCTGCTGATGCAGCCCAGGATGCAGTTAGCCTTCTGCGATGGCTGAGACAACCATCGGTCCAAATCTTTTACTTCAAGTGAAAGGATTGATCTGAATTTTGATTGTTATAGGACAACTATCATGATTTCCAACAATAATCTGTAGAAAGGATTAACAGCGTACTTGGTGATCCACATGATTTATTTGGCAAAGCCTATTAGCTCTTCCTGGAGCAAATTAATTCCATCAGTTTGTCAGTGTGAATTTAATGTAGGCTAAAAGTCATTGAGAGCTTTCTGTGGATGGAAGTCTGTTCAAAAGAGAACAAAAAAGATGAATTTTAATTAAAAAAAAAGGCTTTAAATAAAGTCTTCTTTAAATAAAAACCACTCAAGGCGTGACTGTTCAAAGGACATTACTTACCTTACTCAGCATCGCTGAAACCAGAATCTGGCAGAAAATTTTAAAAAGGAATCTTTTTCTTTTCAGCCATAATTTGGAGCAGAATTTATTGGCTATAAATAATCTCTTCCTTCTGCTAATGTATTGTGCCTCTGCGACTGTTCAGAGCAAACAATCTGTGGCTCAGACAGTAACTGGGGCTTCCCAAAATAATTCCAAGCACATTCTGGGCAGCAGCTGTTCCAAGAATAGCACTGTGCCATCTTAACAGAATAAATTCCTTTTTATTTGCAGTAGTTTTGAAAAATGTGGAAAATTCTCACTAGATTTATCTTTAAATGTAGAAAAGCTGCTGTTTGCAATACACCGGAACGTGTTTTGATGTTTATACTAAAGCTGAACATTCAAACAAGATGGATTAGTAGAGTTTGCCATTAAAAGCTACCAAGCTAGACAAAGTATACTCTTAAATGTATGCAGAGTATTCTGGAGAAGAGAATGGTTTAACATACGTAACAGTTACACACAAAGAGCAGACCTTCTACGAGTAATATGAACCTTACTTTAGAAAACAGTGTCCCGAGGGATTGACAGATACTTTAGATTATTTGGGAATATTGCTGTGTGATAGAACAGCCCTTTATAACCACGGAGGTTACTAAACACAAGCGCTACGCATCACCAAGACATGTTACCTGATCAGAAGCACGGTGTGAAAGGCAGGCTCCACGCACCACAGAGCACTTACTCTGTTCCTCCGGCTCACTTATGGGAGCCTACCACAGCTCAACTGTGTTTCTGCATCTGAAGGGGCCAGAAGGAGAGGGGGGAGCTAGTGGGCACAGGGCAGCAAAACTCCCAGCACCCCGAGGAATGCCTGCTCCCGGCTCCCATCGCTGTGCAGTGCGGCTCTGTGTGCAGACAACTGAGCTGAAACGATACAGGCTTCCCACATTAACGCCCTGTGAGCTGCACTGAAGAGGTCTTGGATTAGCCGGCTGAGATTGTATCACACTCTTGTTTTTAGTACACTGTTACCCCTCTGGGATTTATTTTATTTATCAGGGAATTGGACCTAAACAGATGTTGTAGCAGTTTTCTAAAGGGGGCCTTAGGCAACTTGCTGTGATGTTCCTGATAGACAATGTGTATGTTTTGGGGAGGAGGCCGAGTGAGCGTGTGAGCCAAACACCGTACATGGACTTTTTGAGTACTGAGTCACTGTTCGGAAATGGTATAATTTTTCAGACAGCGGTCCAAAATATTTCACCGAAAAAAGAGAGAGGTTTTTTCACTTTATTGAGAAAAATATTACCCTTCTCCTGAAACTTCTCTAATTTAAAGCAACATTCTGAAACAGAAAGAGCAGGAATTTGCTGAAGAACTTGGCAAAGCATATCATGCAGTAACACAGGGTTGCCCAAAGGACCAGCAGTGACTATAAGGGATACAGTGGTGTACATGTGGGTGTATCCATCAGGGGAGCTGCAAGTCCTAAGGAAGATCTTCAGAACCATAATTTGCATGGGTTAAGTCCTTCAGTGTCAGCACAAAAAACTGACTTACGCTTCCCCAAGCATCTTGGACAGGTGCCCTGGTCTCTCATTTACTGTTATCCTGTTATGCTGCTAAGGGAGGGGATCTCTAAGAAGAAAGTGTCTTCTTAGAGATGCTCTCCAAGCAAACCAAAGCATCATCTTGGTAATGACACTAACAGGTTCAGTTGGGGCAGCTAACTGGGAAAAGTGAAAAAAACAATAAGGAGGTGTGATTTAGGTGAAAGAAGAGGAAAAGAAATTTTATCACTTTTTTCATCAAACACTGTTGACAAGAAGTGGAGAAACCGCATGAAGAACATACTGGGCAATACTAACCTTGCAACTCCTTGGGTATCCTCTTCAGACAAAGGACACTGATGAGGAAGAACTGCTTCTGCTTCATCAACAGAGTTTCATACTCAGTTATTGGCAGTGGACTCTCAATTCTTATTTTCTGCAATTCTTCTTCTGGTCAAAGGCCAGTTCTCACAAGCCCTCCATCATTTTTATAACCCTATCGATGAACCTGTCTTTCCATTGAGGCAGCCCACTTTCTTCCCTTTTAAGAGAGCCATTTTCCCTTGGAATTTGGAACGTTTTCCTAAGAAACCTGTCCATAAATACTAAGTTTTCTTTTACTGAGGTGAACTAACATCAGCATATTGCCATCTGTGAGTCTGACTCGTTATGATTATACTAGGTGGAGCCCATCTGCAAAGGCTACAATCCAGAGACTTTTTACTTAACTAGATGAAAAAAGGTGGTGCTAGGTGGCAACTTTTAACACGGGTCAAGAGCAGACAGTACACACCAGCAAAGGCTCTCGAGGTGATGCATGGCCTCTTCCGTGTGCTGCAGCTGCTGGTATCAGCAGTCTGAGCTTGAATCACAGTCTCTAATCTCATGGCTGCTTCTGATCTGTGCTAGGCAGACTGTGTTGCTTGAAATCTACAAGACATCACATGGGGAGCAGCTGGGGAAAGGAGGCTTATTGCTCTTTACCTGAGAGAAGGCTGCAGACAAGTGGGGTTTGGCCTCTTCTTCCAAGTCACTAGCAATAGGATAAGAGGACACAGCCTCAGGTTGTGCCAGGGGAGGTTTAGATTTGACATCAGGAAGAATTTCTTCCCTGACAGAGTGGTCAGGGATTGGAACAGGCTGCCCAGGGAGGTGGTGGAGTTGGTTTGATGGTTGACTGGATGATCTGGGAGGTCTCTTCAACTTTCATGATTCTGAGATAGCATAAGAATTAGCAGGTTGTTTGATTGCATCACTAATTGAGGTGTGGGGATCAGCTCAGCTGGGCTCTTTTCTGTGTAAGGCCTTCAATCTACCTGCCCCAAACTGCAGTCAGCAGGGGAGATGGCAGGCAGCAGAGCCTGAATCAGCAGCAGCTACTGCTTATTTTATTGCCACTATATGGGTCACTGGCTGGCAGAGATCTCTGCGGAAATGCACCTAAAAATATTTTCAAAACTTGGTCTCGGCTGAGGACGACATTGTGGTGACTCATGCTCCCATCAGCTCCAGACTTGACTAGTGCAGCTGATAGTCCACTGAGACTGCAATTTGCTTAGAGGAGCAGTCAAAAGGCCTCGTTGGCACAGATTGCTTCCAACACATATCTTTTGTCCTTTTAATCACTTACAAATTTAATTTAACTTCTCACTTCTCCACCTTTCTGGCAAGAGAACAATTTAGGGGCTGCTCAAGGCCTCTGCTACAGCTTCAAATGCCAGTGTGAAGCAACCCTACCTGTAGCAGTGCCTTGCACCTGCATTCCCTGGCACTGCTTTCTCCAGTCCAGGACTGCTACTGGGCAGTCCTTGTCCATGCCACTCCAGAAGATTACTTCTGGAAGTAAGTCCCAAAGTGTGTTGTCCTCTGTTGACGGAGAATTTTAAGGAGCATAAACTTTGAAGAATTTTATTTACAAAAAAATAACGAAGTCCCAGTGTTATGATCGTAAGTAATAACATTGTAAGAGGAGACGGCCTCCCTCTTCTGACACTGCTCTGATATGATGCTGCAGTCTAGGGATGGGAGATGGGGGCTGCTCATGGAAATAGGGACAAAAGAGATTTGGGTTGCTAGATGCTGGAAGGGCAGGCCATCAAATCGAAAGTACAACATTCTTCATTCACCCTAATCATGTACTACATTATCACTGAGCTTGGTTAGAACAATGGCAGTACTTTTCAAACAGCTTCCCTACGGAGAGCGCTCTGCAGCCCAACAGCCCCTTCACTGGTGTGAGCAGAAGTGTAACCAAGGGCAGAATTTAATCTCTTGTCTACCCAATGTGTTTCTGAGGGCCTGTGTGTGTTTTTGGCACTTGACAATAACAGCAATGTAAATGCATTTGGATTCTAACAAAACGGAGAAAGCATGATTTAGCCCCTTTTGCACTGTAATTCCCAAAGGCATCAGCATCTATTTCAGTGCAAAATAGTTTGCAGTTTACAAATACGGCGCTGCGATCATCTGCTGGAAAGGTCCTCTGTGAGATTATGACTTGATAAGGAATGCAATTCAGTGTCTAAAATGTCACTTTTTCCGTCTGAATAGCATCAAAAAGTAGCTCTTTGCTTCCAGATACAGTTTTGCCAAAAACAAATTGCAGGGACTTGGTCCATTCTGGTGACTTCTACGTATATAACCACTCGTCTCTTGTGCACGTGTGAACTCGTGCTTAAATAAATGTGCTTGCAGAACAGCCAGTATTTCATCTTGCCTTCTAACCTCCTGCTGTCATGATATTTCCACAGAAAAACATACATAAATAAAACTAACAGCTCCTCTTTCCCTGACTGCCAGAGTAACGTAGGGGACTTGTGTAAAACTCAGCCGCTGGGTAACTCCCTTTGGTCTGTGAAGAAGTACAACTGCGCGGCTTCTGCTGAGATTGCCTCTACTGTCATAGAACCTATTTGCCTCAACTAAAGGGGCTGTAGGAAAAAGCACAATGACAACTTACACCCAACCTGTTAACGAGGTCATCACAAGATGCTCAATTTTGTGCACAGGACGGGACATAAAACGTTTGAGTAACCCAACAGAAAGTGCTACGATTCTCTGTTGACCTCTGAAGGGCTTTTTTGGTTTGGGCATTTTTTTCTCTGCTCTCACTAGATGGGATCACAGGCACGCAGGAGACTGTAAGTGTTGATGTTCAAGAAAATCCTCACGTTTTTATCATGGGCAAAGTTCTCGCTTGCCATCAGTTTTGCCTGATTATGTTCACGACCAAGTATCTCTCAGTTAAAGTTAAAGCCGAGAAACTGGAAAGATTCAGAGCTGTTCTAAGGCTCTGCTGAAAAACTGGTAGAGTTCTATGACCTAATTTTCAGTTGATGATAATTTGCAGTATTTTAAGGGCTTCCTTTCCCCAGTTTTAGTTTATAAAATATTCCGTACAGTTTGCAGATTATTTCCTTTTAAAGATCAAGCGAAGAGTTTAAAAGGTTACCCACGCAAAGCCAAGCTGCAGGTAACAGAGGTAAACACGCTGACCTAGAGGATAAGAAATCCTGTTTTCCTATTAATGAAAATACATTCAAAAAGACTGTGTTTATTAAAAACATCTAGGCATAATAACAAGTCATAAAACAAACATCTTCACAGTCTCTAAACATAACAGAATCAATAGGCATAATTCAGATTCGTTAAGCATGGACTTACAACGTGTATTTCAGCGTTGCTTCATATTCCCTGTAGATCAACACCTCCAACACTCACACAAAACATTTAGGCCGCCTGCCTCAAGCACTCAACAAGGACTTTGCAAAGGCTCTAACAAAACTCCACCTTAAAACGGTTTGGGGGTTATCTTTAAATGTAGATAAAATGGAACAGACCAAGAAGGACGTGTTCTTCAGTGGGATCTAAGCAAGTTGTTGGAGGTACTGAAAGCTGGCGATTCAGTACGCAGAGGTAGCTCAGGAAGGGCACCTGCAGTGTTCTGACTGATTAGCGCTGACACAACCACAGTAAGTTACGGTATGCTTGAGCTCTCCCCATGTATTTTTAACAAGTGAGCTCTCTTTCTGGGCCTGATGCTTTGCTGTTCAAAACCAACAGTAAAAGTCAGTGGGATTGGGATTAAGTCTTCATATTCTCTGGAGTTCGGGTTGACAGAAACGGAACAAAAAGAAACTGTCCTGAGCCTGGATTCACTGCTGCAAGCAGCCCAAAGGAACTTTTCCCCATGTGAAGCCAGTTTTCCATCAGCATGCTTACGGAAGGGGAACCTTGAGTTCAGCCTGCGAACACAAAAGCTGTTCTCTGCAACGGCCTTGCAGGTTGGCCTGTTGATGGACCTGACTATGCTGTTCAGGGATGTTCTGATCCAAACTGCAAGCTCACTGCCCACTACCCTTTGCATTGCTAGCGCAGAAGAGAACACAGCACTGGGGGCCACTGGCCATGGGAAGTGTCACTCGGCCCTCCTGCTGGGCCAGCTTGCAGAGCTCCATCCCTCTCCAGCAAATGAAAGAATTCAGCAGGTTGCCACCGCATGCAGCTCTGTTGCACAGTGGTTTTACTGGTGATGACAATTCTGACCAAGGTAACCATCAGCTCCCAGCAGTTTCTCAGAGATGGCAACTCTTGGCAAAGAGACAGCAGTCTTGCACTGACTGACCATCAGTTAAAGCACCAATGATTGGTACTGGATTACTTCCCTGTTCTTCAGAGGAATAATAGACTAGGAAGAATGCTAGGTAAACCAAACACAGTTTCTTTTTGCTAAGGCAAAAGGAAAGGAATTTAAAATGCCTGCTGTCACACCAAAGTTCTTTAGCTTGTGGAAATGGCCACAGCCTTACTGGAGCTACAGTAGTTTATAGCTGCTAAAGATCTGCTCCTAGGTGCTGGCACTCAGTTAGCTGCACCATTAACTGCAGTGTTAACCATGACACTCATGAAACTTCCACATTTCTATCGATCCCAGTTGACTGACCTATTTCTTTTACTCCTTTTAATGTTTCAATGCACAATGGCCAGCACAGCTTTTGCAGGTGGGTACACGCACTCCTCTCAGAATCTGGAGTAGAGTGTGGTGCGGAAGTCTTCGTCTTCTGGACAAGATGCAGTGCTAGCTTTATGGCATTTTGTGTCATTTCTTCATCTAACTTTACCACAAAGAGGAACATTTTATTTTTACAGAAGTTGTGACTGATTGTCAGATTAGCCAAGACAGTGTTTCTGTTACTGTAGGATCCTTTCAATTGGGGAAAAAAAAAGAAAAAAAGTCAAATTTCTTGTCCTCAGAAGCTATTATTCATTACCAACACAGCAATATAGAAAACAGAATCATAGCTCGGCTTACTGCAACAAAGGCTCTGTTTCAATATTAGCATCCTAAATTCTGTCGCCGCAGATCTCTGTGCATTGCATCGGGGGAAGGAAAAAAGAAAAACAAAAATGTGTGTTCTTCAGGGATAAATTATAGAAGAACTCCTAGCTGCAAACACAAATACTTCACTCACAACCCTAGCACCAGACCATGTCTTTGAAGAAGCTTATGAGGCATTTAAGACATACAATGGCACAGTGTCATACAATGGAACTGAAAGAATTTTCTTGAGAAACCATTAACTTTGAAGGAATGTCTAGACAACTGTGTCAACAAATGCAAATAATTCATGCTTCTCAGCTTCTATCCAATGGATGGCCCCATGCTGAGCATACACAAACCTAGAAGAAAAAGGCATGTCACAGGCATATGACTAGAGAGCGTAACAGAGTCACACAGAAATTCAAGTCAATCTCAGACAAAAACCTTAAGAAAGCTCTTCCCCAGGGTAAGCCAGCACTGGGAGAGGCTTCTGGTCATTTTGGCTAGTTTAAAACTGAGACTTGCAGCTGGTGGGCCCTGGCTTCAAAGCAGGGCAATGGAAGAAGCAGCTCTTAGTTGTGACCATTCACTTGATTAAAAAAATAAAAAGGACTCCAAAATACTGTACAACCTCTGGCAGTAACCAACAAATTGGCTCCTTGAAACAATGTTTTTGCCAAAAATGCATCTGTAAGGCACTTAACAGGTATCTTTTTCATATATATATATATATATATATACATAAAAAAAAATAAACTATGCACTGAAGCAACATTCACCAATACCCAGTTGTCTCCATTGTCCGTGTGTACAGTATCGTACATATATACATTCACTGCGACACAGGCCATCTCCGTAACTACACCTTCACAGGCACTTTGGGCTGCCTGGTTAACTTCTGTGCCTGCGAAGAGCAAACAAGACAGTCACTCATGTTCTCAAAAAGACAACCAACAGCACAAGACGTGACTTTTACTTACAAGGGACAACAAAATGCTGTTTGCACTCCCTTCTGGAAGGCAGCTTGAGGAGTCAGTGTGCAGCTGACCAGCCACTCTGGGCTTTTCAACAGTGTTTTTTTTATCTCTGATAGCTCATCAAGACCTCCTCACGCACAGTCTTAACAAAGAACCACAAGGTATACGGCTACAGTGCCAGTGGAGGTAGTAGAGGTTGGTCTCAGACACCTTGTAGAAAGCAGTTGTTTGGACCCCACTCAAATCACTTGTGGCACAGATACAAGAGCTTTTGACCCACTTCAGGAAAGACCATGAAGAACGTTTCCACAAACACCTCTGTGTTCCCTGGCCTCCGTCCATGTGGCTCAAAGTCTGCTCCAAATACAGTTGCTGCTGCAGTGGTGGATGTCACACACCGCTGACATCTAGAATTTCCTTTTTCAGGAAGGTAAGAATAAGCCACAGTCCACCAGTCCAGAGGACTGCAGGGGATCTGTGCAGCTCTAGTCTGCTCTTAGTGAAGTGAGAAAGCACATGCCTCGATATGATGGCATGGTCCAGCTCTGCGCTTCCAACAGGACTGGTCAACAACAGTCACTGAATTATTTATTCAGTGTGTGAGAGAGGAACAGTCCAAATGAGAGCTGATCATGCCTCTAGTTTGTCAGGAAAAGCAGCTCTCTAACTTAGGAGGCAGATGTGCCAGGCTTCAGAGGTGTTACTGCTGTTCCTGTCTGCTGATGTGGTCGCTGTGGAGGATGTTGTTGGTGTTCTCTGCTGCAAAAAAGCTCAGCGCTTCCTGGTACAGGATGAATCAGCCTGACTAAGGGAAATCCATGAAATTCGCTGATACTGAAATGTGGAATCTCTGTTTTCCTTAGCTTTTTGGGTGAAGTACTCTGACAGACTGGCAATTGCCCGTTGAGCGAGAGACACATTTCCAGAGAGTCGGCTAACATGAGCAATTTTCAGTCTGAGTGATATCTGATGGGTCTTCTTATTGCAGATATTAACCTTTAATAGCGTACATTTAAAACTTGTGAGCACTGCTTGAGAAACGCTCCAGCACAAATGTAAACCCTTTAAAAAAATTTCCAAACCTTTAAAAATAAATAGTCTATACTCCCCTCAGGAACACCAGCTTTCAGAAACATCAGCATTTAGCTATTGTTAAATCTAGCCGTTTGAAATCAGTCTTTGGGATATTGTTCAGCAAGAGACTTTGGAGAGAGAGAGAGAGCGAGAGAGAGAGCGCGCGCATTCCACTTTGTCTTTGGGGAAACAATTTTTTGACTTTGTAGTCTGGCAGATTCTGCTGCCATATTTACAAACTAGAAATACCTTAGTGCAGATGAACCTCTAAATATTTAAATTTGATTTCATACAACCAGATCACATGTACTATCATAATTAAGTAAGAATGTCACTGCACTTGAGTTCTGTTACTGGGTAACCATCTCCCCCTGCAAGAGAGATGCCAAAATGAAGCCAAAGTGTTTATAGAAAATAAACATCAAGGGTGATGATGACATGTTTATTTTCAAAGTGGGAGGCCATTATCCAGTCACAGCACTCAGCTCTGTTGTCCTTATTATAGCTGTACCAGACCCAACCTCATTGATTTTTTTCAAAGAGCAATTAAACAACGTTTGTGAATAATACAAAAGACCAACTGAAGAAACGGCTGCAACAGAACAATCCCCCAAAGTGGTTCTAGGGTAGCACTGCAGTCTGATTAGTGCAGGAGGTTCATCTGATGCCTAATGAAAAAGAAACTAGTGCTGGTGAACTGGAAATCTCTCCAGCACTGGCTGACTTTTCTGATGCCCTGCTTAAGGGCTGTGTTAACTTGCATCAACTGACAATAGCCCCCAAAGGCCATTAACACTCCCAAGGATCGGAGAGGTCTGGGTAAGCTCCAGCCCCACTCTTGGTCTTGGCAGCAGTGAACATGTTAGATGCTGAAGAGAAGCCAGCACTGCAGGGAGTGTTCTGCCATGGGTGATGTCAACTTTAGACTGTCCTTCTGCAGGAATGGTAGAAAATTTTCTTTATAAACCCTATAAGATTTCCTGACAATTTCTGATTTTTAAAGAATCATGACTTTCAAAATGACGGTGAAATATGATTCTCAAATTTCTGTTTTCAGACGCAAACGTGTATCCTAACAAGGTCTGACTTCCGAACTGTGTTCCTGAAAATTTAGAGTAGAGGCTTTTTACAGCTTGGCTAATCTGAAGTGGAGCCCCACTGATTTGGGGAATTTTAGCTTTCAAGTTAGCGAGGTGACTTCAGCAGAGAGCAGCGAGTAAAACGCTAGCCTGTTGGGCTTTGTTGAAAATTGGAAACATGAAGATACCAAAACACTTTCTTCACTGACAAGTGGAGAATGTGGATTACTGGTGGCACTGGGCGTCCCACAAAGGTCTTGCCCTGCAACTAAAATGGCTGTAAATGGCTTCAGTTGCCACAGCTTCTTGATCTTTAGCTTGGAACATTAACAACAGCATTAAAGTATGTTGCACGGACCTTGCTTTCTGCACAGTGGTTATTACTACTGTTCCGATAACTTGACGTTGCAATTGTGCCACATATGTCACAGGAGGGCTGTCAGATGCCAATAGCTTCAATTTGTACTGAAATAAGGATGAGCTGAATCAGAGAGGTTGACACTGAAACCTACAGTTTGTAATTTGTAATCCTATAAGCTGTCCCGTGCCATAGTTTTGGTGTGAAATATGACGTACCAGACTCCTACAGACTTCTTGCTATTGTAAAGGGTGACCCAAGCAGGAAAAAAGGAACAGTGTGCATCTAATTTTCATTCAACTTTGAAAGTATCCTCATTTTA
Source organism: Rhinopomastus cyanomelas (assembly GCA_013400115.1). Taxonomy (NCBI): domain Eukaryota; kingdom Metazoa; phylum Chordata; class Aves; order Bucerotiformes; family Rhinopomastidae; genus Rhinopomastus; species Rhinopomastus cyanomelas. The sequence continues at coordinate 7,939 of VXBP01010783.1, read as the reverse complement.
TGGAATTCTCTTAGCTCCCATGCCAGTGGAGAGACCTCTGTCACTTCTCTATTAGTGAGATCCACAGCTGTGATTATTAGCTGAAGACACAGACATTCTTATTTGACAAAATCTGGATTCATAATTTGAACAAATTTATCATTTCAGCTGTAGAGGTCTAGCATCAAGATTTGTACCTTTTTAGAGCTAAAGGGAATAAAGTTCAGCATTTCTGGTTTGATCCTACTATGACTATCACTGTCATAAAGGAAGCAAAGGAACAGACATCTCCCTACCACGGGATTGCAAAGAAGGACCCTGAGGAGTTGATGACATGTGTGTTCAAGTACTCTTTTTCTCACAGCACATTTTCCATTATAAATTAAACATAGCAATTCTTACCTTTTGCCTAGAAACCATCCAAGATTTTATTGTTGGCACCAGCAGACTGCCAAGAAGAATCTGAGCGGGATGATAGATGAGTAAGGGGACGGAAATTAAGGACAGGTGCTCATAACCCGCAAACACTATCTTCAGCATTGGAATTCCTGTGGGCAGGAAAATTAGGCTTTGAGTTCCAGATAAAACCAAGGCATTCTATGTTGCAGCGGCAAATTTTTACCAATGGCTTGAGTTTGCACTCAGCAGTGCAAATTCTATTGGACATCTCCATGCATCATCTCCCTTGACAATGCCGAAATTAGTTTTGCAGTGGTGAAACCGATTGCATTTGCTTTGAACACGTTAATGTTCAAAACGATCTCTTTAAGAACTGGAAGCGTGCTACTGTGCTCCACAGAGCATAGATGTGGGCAAAACTCACAACCATCTCTTGCTTGACCAGACATTTGCACAGTCACCAACAAGAGCACTCCTATGGTTCCCCAGGAGTCCTCTGAGAAGATATCTCGTTTCCATGCTCATCCTGTCATTCTAGCAATCTTGCGCCAGCATCAGCTTTGCAGTGAAGCAGACTGCACACAGCTTTCACTGAGCTCACCTGGAGGTCTCCTTTCTTAGCAATGACAAAACCTGGTCTTTGTGCCACATGCCCTCCATCCCCTGCCTTAGTAGATGATCTCAGATGAGCCAAAGTTGCCACGTTGACATCAACAGTTTATTTCTCAGATAAACTCTTATTCTCAACATCCTTTCAGGCTTCCCTTAATGTCAGTTGCCTCCTCTCTATGTGAGAAAACTGTATGTTCAATATGACCTCTCTGCCAGCGCTGGACTATTGCTGACATGGCTCTACGTGTGTGAAATCTTAACAACGTTTCCACAGCTCTAGTCCTTGTCATTATTTTGATTAGTTTCATCATTTTACACCACTAACAATCTTGTCCCAATGCTGGCAGACTTCACTTACGTAGGTATTTCTAGGAAGATATTAAATCACAGAACATTAGGGATTGGAAGGGACCTCGAAAGATCATCCAGTCCAATCCCCCACCACAGCAGGATCCCCTAGATCAAGTTGCACAGAAACATGTCCAGGCAAGTTTCAAACATCTCCAGAGAATCAATACAGGTTTGCAAGCTTAATTTCAATATAGTTATTATCTTCAACATAACACCACGGACTTATCACATCATAGGGCTGCTTATTATCACTATCAGTTTCTGGGGCTTGAGGGTAGATAGCACTTGGATAGAAATGAAATGGGCATTTTGGTAGGAAACACAATCTACTTCAGATGCACATCATACTGTTTTTGTGAACAGATGAAGCTTTTCCTGCCTGTTTCTGAGTCTCAGCTTGACTCTTGTGAGTCTTCTGTTCTCTAACCACAGAATAAACCCATAGGATCCCAAGCTATCGACATGCTCTAGTTACATTAGTAACACAGTACCTGGTGTTTTATTATTGCTATTTCATCCACAGATCCAAAACCACTTTAGCAGGCTGAACAGGACTCCTACAGAGACTGAGAGAACGCTCAAATGACCAGCCAAAGATCACAAAGAAAGCCAGTGGCAGAGCTGAGAGCAGACTGGATCCACAGTGACTGAGACATCCTTTCAATTACTGTACATTTTCTACAAGACGGGGAATCACAGACTGAAAGGAGAATTCTCTAGAGGAAAGCTAGAAAAAGTATTTTAATAAACTACAAAAACTAAAATGAAGGTTGTCAAACAAATACAGAATGCTGTCATTAGTGTGACAATGTAATGAGATCGCTGGGTGGAAAGAGGTTCTTAAGTCACAACTTCTTTAAATACATGTCACAACAACAGGTTCTTGTAAGCTACTAACATGCAGTTAAAGTTCCTGTTATTTACCAGGAAAAACTAACAGATGAAGGAGACAAAACAGTCATAAGTAGCAGTATTAAGTGCAGGTAAGTGTTAGCTCAGTGGAAAGAGCATCCTGCTTGCCTTTTTATGCACTGATCCTTATAATTCAAACTTCGCCAGTATGCAGCTCTCTCAGAAAATATTTCACAGCCTACAGCCACAAATCCTTGAATCAATGATATTACTACAAAGTTAAAAAAAAATTCATGGGTTTTGTGTATTTAAAGTTTTTTGTAGCAACGTATAGTAACTACAAGCATCAGCACATATCAGCTGATATTTTTCGAATACATAAAAGTCATTCTCTCTCTTAAAAAAAAAACCAAACCAAATTGTATTTCTTTTTAGTGACACACACACGCACATATATATCTATATAAATATATATACATATGCACACGTACATATATGCATGTACACACACACACACACGGCAAAAACCACCCGAACAAAATGAAAATCAAATCCCAGCCAAAGGAAGAAAGAATGTCGTTACGATGCCCAGGCCGATGCTGTGTGCTGAATCTTAGCTTGTAACACATTTTTGTGATGAGGTTCTGAACCATAACTAAGAGAAGCTCTAACAGAAGCAGTAGTGACACGAACTGGTTGGCTGTAACCAAACTAATAGAGTGAGATGACTTTAAATTTACTTTCAGATAGATAGCAAGGCATGAAGGTGCAATGCAAAATGGATCTAGTTGTCTTGATTTTGGGCTGTCTGCTCCTCTTTTCCTCATCTTTTAGAGCATATTGCTTTCATATTGCTTTAGAGCATATTGTTGCATATATAATAGCAACACTGAAATCAGGACAAAGCAAATGCAGTATGGGATCAAGCCACATATCTTAAACCCCAGACTACTACCTTAGTCTTAAGTTTCCTCGAAACACACAGCAGCGAGTCCCTCATCCTCTCTTCTCCTCTACACTACCAGGGTCGTTATCCGCCATCTGCAGCATTGTGGCTGCATTCACACATAATAATATCTGTAAGGATTTTTGCTTTCATGGAACCATTAATCATACTTCTTTGCATTTCGGGGTCATTGAACTGACATTGGAGGAGGAACGCTGGCACTATCAGTTTATAGACTACATTTTTGTTAAGTTTGAAGACAAGCACTGTGATCTGAATGCTCACGCCACAAACATCCACATGTTGCTCTGGTTTATGAAGTCATAGGCTTCCAGAAGCTTGGTTTAGAATCACAGAGTCATAGAATCATTACAGACTGGAAGGGACCTCGAAAGATCATCTAGTCCAATCCCCCTGACACAGCAGGATCACCTAGACCAAATCACACAGGAACACATCCAGGCGGGTCTTAAACATCTCCAGTGATGGAGAGTCCACAACCTCCCTGGGCAGCCTGTTCCAGTGCTCCGTCACCCTCACTGTGTGAAGACGTTCCTTCTCAGGTTGATGTGGAACCTTCTATGTTCCAGTGAGTTTAGCGACTCTGCCCAAGAGCCTCGCTCAGTACACAAGGTGAGAACCAAATGACAAAGTGCTCCTCTGTGGTTTGGTGCTAACTTGTGCAGCTTTGCTCCAAGCAGGGGTGTAACGAACTGCCGAGTTGCCAAAATTCTTGGCCAAATGTGTGTTCAACTCCTGGGACAGAGCGGACCAGGCACTGTGACAGATACACATCAGGGCTATATCCAAAGAAAGAGGAAATGTGGTAACCATGTGGGTGAAAAAACAGCACCTCACCTGACCAGGACTAGACACAACTGCAGCAGAAGGGAGGAAGCACTGAAACTATCCCACAGATGCCCTTATAAACAAGATCACTGGTATGCCCATCTTTTTATCCTGAATTTCTGTCCCCTCTTTTGGCTATGTTTTTTGCACCAGTGTTCTCCTTGTTCTTTCGCTCCAGTATCTGAGCCTCTTGTTCTGTTTCTTGTTTCTCCCTTCCTCCTTGTTTGTCCTTGACTTCCATGCTTCTAGACTGCTTGGTTTTTCTTCCCAAGATCTCTGATGATGCTCACTTGCAGTGCTGTAAATTTTGGGCACTTCCACTAAAACCACTAAGCTCCACTAAACAACGGGCACTAAAATCACAGTCCTGCTGCACCCGATGAAAGTGAGTTAGCTCTGTGATATGGAGGACATATCACTTTCCTCCCTGTTTGTGTCCTCACTCACCCTGTTCCAAATACGAACTCTGCAAAACTGAGGAAGAGCTAGCAAGAGAATAGCTGCTTATCTGTGACCGTCGATGACAGCAAGGAAGCGTGAGAAGACTGCTGGAGGGAAGCCCTGCTTGCTTTCTGTTGCTCTGATTACTCTAGTAGGGCTCCAAGGTTGTGGGTTATGGGACCTGGTCAAAGGCCACCTCCTAAGAACTACTTATCCTTCCTGCAGCTTTGCATCCAGTATAACCTCCCACATCCTCTCCTTCCCCCTTTGCTACTTTCACCTTTCACAGTCACCTTCTTAAAAGGGCCATGGAAATACTATGCTGCACTTCAGCACATTTAGTTAACTGTAAAATAATAATAAAAAAATCCTAAAAGATCTGAAGGTATTTTTAAGAGCATTTAAATAGAGGACTCTTTTCATCTAGCTATCACTGCAGTAATATAAATGAAGCAAATTAATTTTAATGCTCCAAGGTACTGATTCTGTGTCACTGTCACTGACAGGATCCAGCTAGACTTTATGAGATGGCATTTGACTTTATGGAAGTGAGCACTATGCACGCATTTACAATTTTACAGGGACTTTAAGCTGTCATGCTGAAAAATGTTTATAAAACATTAATCAAAAAATGCCTCTTTAATACAATGCATTGTCTGAAAGATGTTAGGAGGCACATATTGTAAATGGATTCTTTTTCTGACGAAAGTAATTTCTACCAAAAGCCTTTCCCCACTGCTGTACAAGTACACAGTGTGGAGAGATAAAGAGCACTTTCTCAGCACATTACTACCTGCTTCAAACACTTGGGAAATCACTAATGTACAGCGTGCCATATTTCCATGTCACACATGACACATTTGTCTAAAATTACCCAACAGACTTTGACATTGCAGCACATTCCATACAAGAGCTTTCAACTGACATCTGCCAAGTAAGAACTTCAAGTAGGAGCTTTCTTCCTCTAACAAGCGAGTGAGAGTTTTCTTTCATCCTATACCCATGATGGAAGTGATAAAACAATAAGTACTGGAAATCAGGGTGCTTTTTTTCTATTTTACTATGTTTATTTTATGCTTGCTGAATCTGTAAGCTCTCCTTAAACCACTGTTTCATCACCTGCTGTCTTCTATCACGTTCCAATGGCTTCAGAAAACTCAACAGAACATTTTTATTACCACTGAAACAGAAGCCATTATCTCTCAAACTCAAAGCAGAATTATTGCCAGATGCACCACTTACATGCTTCCCTGTATAGGCTCTTTTCCCCTTTAGTGTCCTTCGTAACAACCACTTTATCCTAAAACTTTATTGCTTACATTACCAAAACATTCCAAATCACAAAATGCTGCAGCATTTCATCTGAGGAAAAGAGTTTTGGGGCAAAACAGAGAAGTCATCACTAGAGCTCTGGAATTACCAGGCATTCAGAAATGAGAATGCAAACCCACCCTCACAGTGAGCAAGTGGAAATAGTGTGAAGAAAAGCCTTTGGATCTTCAGTTCTGTATTCTGATTCTGCTTGCCTATACGTTTCAGAACGCTCAACTGCATCACCTTCAAGTGCAATACACAAAATGAATCAAATGTGTGACAGCAACTTATCCAGCCCTCTCCGTGCAATTCTCATTCTGAAGGATCCTCTCAGGGGGTGAAGCGAAGGGTACATTAGTAGACCAAACAGCTATTTCTTTTTTGAACTGGGAAAAAGCCTGTAAAGAGGAGCATACAATTGCATTAAGCTGCAAGAGCTGCCAGAGCAGGGGGTTTCTGAGCTTACCTCTGCAAAGGCAGTGCCAAAGAGCACCTGAAATTTTACTGCCAAGTTTCAAAACAGCCTTGCTTGCAGCCCAGTGACTGCATGGTGGGAAATGGCGGCGAGAGCTGGGAAAAGTCCAGCTCAGAGGATTAGAAAAAGGATTTTTCACGCAGACAGCTCCTAGAATGTCAAACTGCTACTAATTTGTTCAAAAACTTTCTTAAGGGGTTCCCTATTTCTTCCCAGGCAAATCCCATTGCACTGGTTAGCTTTGAGGAGAGAGAGAGGTTTACATGATAAAGCTATTCTCAGGGAAGGGTAGCCAGGGGCTGGTTTCTTCCCCTTCCTTCAGACTGTTACAACATACCAGATCCCAATAGGAAAAGATGCTTTTGGTTCTTTTTACTCTGTCTCTGCTCTCCAAAGCATGCGCTGAACTTAAATGCCCTTTCCTTGGGACCAGTTTCTTTCAGGCATGGGAACAGCTGAGTATCTGACAACCCACAATAACACAAATATTTGCTTGCTTTGAGTATTCCCTTTGCAGCTGAAGAAAGCACCTGAAAAACAGATTACTTGAAGCTGAGCCTAAAAGAGGCAGCAAAACCTCTTTCTTAGGTCAAAATTTCCTCAGCAGAAAAGGTGGTGTCTTTTTCCAGCCCCACTTCAGTTTTAACTGTGATTTCTTTTGGTCTTAGCCCTGAACGCAGGATCCTATACCTTACAATCATTTTATACTCTGCAAAGGAATCAGGGCTGAGTGAAGCAAGAGTCAGCCTTTGCTGCTCCCTTGTCTAGAAGGAAGTAACCTCAGGGATGGAACTGCATTCCACCTGCAGTGGTTGGTCAGCGGGTTACAGCAGTGCAATGCTTTGTGGCACTTGGTTCAAGCACACTTTGGTGACAAAGCCTAGTGCTAGCATGGCTATCTGACTTTTGCCTGTCGGTATAAAGAGATGACCTGTCTGCACAATCAGAACTGCCTCTGGCTGACAGGACTCTCAGTCTCTGCTTGGCATGAATCTGCAGAACTGAGACTACAATCCCCTTTGCCTTTTTGCCCATATACATGCTGTATGAAGACTTGTGCTTCAAGCATTTTGGGGGTAAAAAAGGGCCAATTTTTCAGTATGTTTTCACATCTCAGGTCAGTGAGAAGCGTAATGAAAAGCAACAGACCAGCCTCACGAAGTGGTAAAAACAAATGTCTGAGGGGGAGGTTTGACAAGAGACTGGTGAGATGTTAAGGGACTCTCTAAGAGCTGCAGGGGAAAACTACTAGTTCAGTTTGGAGGTCTGCTTGGACCCTAATCTTCAAAAGCATTTTCGCCATCATCCCTCCCCTTGGGAAAGAACAATGATTTACCACAACACTCAACAAGGCTTCGCATTGCATTAAATTACTTCCCTATTTTGGAGGACTGGAATTACTGGGAAAGTTCTGCACCGAACCAGAGAGCTATATTTGCCTTTGAGCTACACTGGGATGTAAGAACTTCACCAAGACCCACACCACCTTGTAAGAGATTGGACTGGTCTCACATTTAAATAAAGAAGGAGAAGAAGGAGGAAGAGACATGAATGTGAAAACTTCTTTTGTTGTAACAAACCAAAATATTTGTAAAGAAAATAAATATAAATAAAACGAGTAAAAAGAGAATAAAACTTCACCGCTTTGAATGCCGCTATTAATTACCATTCTTCGGACAACTGTCTCTTCACTGAAATAGAATCATAGAATCATTACGGAT